>OZ005740.1:111036860-111385836 GCA_963930735.1 Dioctria linearis | reverse complement strand
AAGAAAACCTTGAATTAACTTTCACTTCATTTAGAGGTATCTTTGTATGCATCTGCATAAATTTTCTATTTTCTTTGCTGATAATCACTTAGATAATGCTAATTAAATAATCAGGTAAGTGTTCGAAGAAAACTTTAAACTGATTTTCTTTTAGTTTAAACATATCTTTATATGTATTTACACCAATTCTCAATTTTCTTTTCAGATAATCACTCAATAAATGCGAATTAAAT
Organism: Dioctria linearis; assembly: GCA_963930735.1. Classification (NCBI taxonomy): domain Eukaryota; kingdom Metazoa; phylum Arthropoda; class Insecta; order Diptera; family Asilidae; genus Dioctria; species Dioctria linearis. The sequence continues at coordinate 111,385,603 of OZ005740.1, read as the reverse complement.
AACCAGGTGGGTGTTCAAGGAAAACTCTAAACTAATTTTCTTTTACTTTAAATATATCTTTATGTATATTTCTACCACTTTTCATTTTTCTTTTCAGATAATCCTCAATGAAGGTGAACTAAGTAATCGAGTAAGTATTCGAAGAAAACCCTAAACTAATTTTCATTTAATTTAAAATGTATCTTTATGTGTATTTGCACCAATTCCCAATTTCCTTTTCAGATAGTCACTCAATAAATTTGAACTACATGATCAGGTACGTATTCGAAGAAAGCTTTAAACTGATTTTCTTTTAACTTAAACATATTTTATATGTATTTACACCAATTCACAATTTGTTTGCAGATAATCACTCCATAAATGCGAATTAAATAACCAGGTAGGTGTTCAAGGAAAACTTTAACTAATTTCCTTTTACTTTAAATATATCTTTATGTATATTTACACCAATTTTTAATTTTCTTTTCAGATAATCCTCAATAAAGGTGACCTAAATAAGCGAGTGAGGATTCGATGAAAACTTTAAACTGATTTTCACTTTGACGTTCACTAGATACCAGTTATATGTATCTGCACAAATTTTCCGCTTTCCTCACAGATAATCCCTCAATAGATGCACACTAAATGATCAGGTAAGTATTCGAAGATAACTTTATACTGCTTTTGATTTTGAATTTCACTAAATGCACATTATATGTATATGCACAAATTTTCCGCTTTCCTCACAGATAATCACTCAAGAGATGCGAGTGTCGAAGAAAGCGCACAATAGATTTTCACAAAACTGTCTATTTATTATCTCTTTGGAGAGATGAAAAAAATGCTGCTGCCCGTGGGTATACGAGGAAATTACGAGAACTTTTCCTTTCTCTTCGCACGAAGAAGTTTTTCTTTTAACGTCTCGTCTAAACTTTCTTTAAACCCAACAAAATAAATTGACAAACTCGATGGCGACAAAGAACGATCGTCTATTTTTCGAATTAATACTCCAATATCCCAAAGAAATACAAAAGCACAAAAAAAAACGGAAAAACTCCGACCGGCGTTTTAGATTCCGTAATCTGCGTGTTCAACTTCTGACATACAATACTCGACTGACTGCCCTTGCGCAGTTCTTCTCCACTCCAACAAAAAAGCGATTCTCTACCAGCAGCCACCGACAGGCGCACACTTTTTGTTCGTTTCAGCTGAAATCGAAATTTCTGCTCGCTGTATGTACGGGTGTGTGTGTTTCGTTTTTGCCTGTTGTTTCGTAGCAGCAAAATGTGTGCTGTCTGCCGAAATTTCCTGTGAATTTCGGGCGGGCTTGCTGTAATGCATTGTATGGTGGCATCGTCCGATGCATTACAGCTAGGCGAATTACCGTTTTCGTCGTTTGGATGTTGTTGACTAGCGGTAAGTTTTATCCGAAAAATTGTATTTTGTGCTCATTTTGCGCATTTTAGAATTTTTCGACTGAAGTTATTCTGCAGCTGTTGTTATTTCTTTTAGATCTGTACTTGTATGCGGGTGTGTATTAATATGCTTTATCTTTGTAGGAATTTTCTAATATGAAGAAGTAGCATAGGGATACTTCTTGAAAATAAATAAATTTGACATTTCAGGAATTTTCTAATATGAAGAAGTAGCATAGGGCTACTTCTTGAAAATAAATAAATTTTGATTTTTCAGGAATTTTCTAATATGAAGAAGTAGCATAGGGCTACTTCTTGAAAATAAATAAATTTGACTGAATTACATACTCTGGGAAATCAGGAGGTTTGTCCCCACAGACGTAGAGAAGCCAATCAAAAGTAGCGTAAGGGGGTATACGCTACAAAACGTTACTTTACTTTAATCATCCAAATCAAAAAATATCAAAATCTCAAAACGTTACTCTACTTTCAAAACTTTAACTTTACTTTACATTACAAAAAAAATTCCTATTAACAAAACAGTCAAACCTCAGGTCCACATGTATTCTCCACTAGATATGAGACTACCGAGTCAGACGATGCAGCTACAAGCCAAATGTCCATATCTCAAGTAGCCTCAGTCCCCAGTGTCAAACACATTCGAACACCGAAGTTGACTAAGGTGGCCCCACGTTGGGCGCCATTTTTGTTATGGAACTATGATGAGTGATTTGCTTGGGACGTAAAGTCCTGACTGACAGCATGAGCTGACGAGCAGCGTTGATTGCAGGGCGGCACGCTAGTTCGCCTCAGCTATTGGCGGAGAGTGTGGGGAGGTTCCACAAAAAACCTACCGCTGCCGTCAGCCATAATCAAAAAAATTTCGTGCCTATCAACACAAAAGCCGGCACACATTCGGTCCTGAAGGGACCCTTACGTCACTTACTTGTATACCATCGAAGGCGCAGATGTTCTGCCTTCTTTGCCTGCCCCATCCTCCCATCTGACTCTGAGGGGCATAATTCTTCAGAGTCCCTAGTTGACCTGTAGAGAGAGAGAGAGGCTGGGCGAGCCTAGACGACCTTCATCCTATGTGAGAGGGCTCCAGGATAGTAAGGGAAGAATTAAAACTTTCAAAATTTCATAGTTACGGTATAACTTCAGTGTATTCAAAGGGAACATACTATAACTTAAATAACATTACTTTAAGATTAGACCATATATTAATGAAATTATGATCTTTGCTACAAAACCCTTAATAGTAAAATATTAAAAGGGAAAACAATTTAAGTGAAATATCGCAATATCAACAAATCAATAGTTTCCATCTTAAACAACTTCTTCATTCACTACATAATTATAAGTCATTATCTATTTTGCATTGATTTCTGGCACTTCTAACTACTGTAGATAAATGTATTGAAGTCATACCAAAGGATTGAAAATAAGATTTTGGAGAAACAAGAACAAAAATCTTAATAACCAGTTATTTATGTATAATAAAATTTGTCAACAACAAAAAAATGTGCTTGGAATTTCCATTTAAAAGTAAGTTCCTGAAGGCTGAATCACAGACCATGAGATAAATTTCTTAATGTCTTTTTTCTGAATATGACGATATTATTTTAGTTAATGGGGATTTCTAGATTCTAAAAAAATTCCAGTTAAATCCGATTTTCTCGTTACGTTAATAAATCTGATGAAAATAAAAATTTCTTTAGAAGATATTTTTCTTTTGTGTAATTAGGAATGACACCTCTACGTCACAAAAGTGTTTTTAAATTCTTACAAAAGTTGAAGAATTTGAATAATTAAGTTAGGAGCTTGTACTTTACAAAACAATATTATTTTACACTTAATCTCTAAATAATTTCCTTCGAAAACTTTACTTTGCAATAATTTAGTGATTGAGGATTGTTATTTCACTCATACTTCAGGCCTACTATGTGTATGCATATCTTCCAGTTCAAAACTATACACTTAAATCTAACTAGAAAAATTGCTTTTGATCTAATTTTCCGTTCGTCACTTTCGGTAATGTGTAGTATTCAACAAATTAACTATAGCTAGTTATATATAAAGCATTAAATCAAAAAAATTCAAAAAGGTCAGGATTCCAATTTACATGTATAGGTAAGTATACCATGAAATCAGACATATATATGTGCAAGTATAGCTTTAAATTGAAACTACGTAAATATATGAAAAAAAATATCAATAACGAAAAAGTTCTACAGTGCAAGTCGCTACAAAAGTCGGAGTATATACATGTGTCAAAGGAAAAGTGCAATATATCAATAATACTCACAGTTAAAATTCCATGGCCTGATGAAGCGCTTCAGCATCCGCCATCTAATTAAAAATGAAATTAAAATTTAATGCTTCGACTTGCTGTCTGTAGGCTCTATCACAAACTAATTTGTTGAGTTGAAATAATATTGCCCAGCGGCACTTGTGTCTACACTTATATCTTGAACGAAATTAAATAAGAAAGTGCGGAACGTAATTATAATAAAAATTTTAATTTAAAACAATTTACAAATTCATTTTATAGTTGACGACTGTGTCTACTTTGTGCAATCCCATCGAAAACGCTCTCAACGGAACTGCTTGACTATTTTGTATGACAACAGCTTCAGTTTCGTTCCACGATTCAGGCACTTTGCAGTCTCGCAAGGTGTGGATGAGTATATCCAAAGTACAAATGCAATCTAAAAGTGGCAAATAGCTAACAGTTGCAGAGATTTGTCTCATTACATCCCGAATCTCCTGTTGGATACGCTTCAACTCCTTATTAGATATTGGGTTCTTCGGATCACCAGAACTGTTGTCGCCCGGTTCTGTCTGCGCTTTAAAATCCCACCACTCCAGAACTTCTTTGGTGTGAACATGTGTAATAATCATGAATATTTTCTCAAGAAGATTTTTAGACAACCATTCTTGAACTTGAGAGAATTCTTCGATTTTACTATCCTTTGACGTGTTCGCAAAACGCTCAGGAGGATATATTCCCCTTTGAAAAAGTATTGAGTTTATACCATATTTTAAGTATTCCTCCACGTCTGAATTGAAATTCGCTAACCGTGATTCAAATCTTCCAGCAAGGTAAACTTTTAACACGATCACGAAACTGTTTAAATGCTGGCAAATAGGAATATGATGCCAATGCGTGCGTATTATAATTGAAGGGAAGATTTCTGTTAATATCTTTGGTGACCAGTCCGAGAAATCTTTTAGTTAAGAGCCTTTGATTTCCACACCAACATGTCGTCTTGAGCGTGCGGAAATGCATTTCTTTCGGTTGGGGTGCGTTCATTTTTTTTATGCCGGCCTACACGCTTCAGTAATTCTTGTAGCATATTGATATATGCAATACGCTACGACCATAACATGTTCAGTTCTGTCTGGTGAATTTTAGCGGTGAAACTGTCCTCGGAGGGGATTTGAACTGCACTCTGAATCCCTCCATGGATCGGCACTTTGGAGTTGAGTTCAACTCTGTCAATGCTACTCGATTGAGGAATTTTGTCGGTGTTTTCAGACTCGCGGATATCTATCGTTGGATGCATCCTACGACTAGATCATACACGAGGGTCTCGCGAAATATCCATGGAAGTCTCGCAGGCTCCAGAATTGATAGACTTTACGTCGCACCTGGAATAATAGAACATTTCGTTTGTGTCAATCATGAAGTGTGTTCGATTAGTGATCATCTTCTTGTAGTGGAAACCAGCACTCTAGTTGAAAGATGAACTGCATACTGGATATTCAACAACTATTTGTTGAATTCCGAGCAGTTCATCAATGAGTTCATTGATTTCTGGCACGATTGGCAAGAGCGGAAAGCTGACTTTCCTTTTCTTAGTCAATGGTGGGATGTTGGAAAGCTCCAGATTCGGTCTTTTATAGAGACGAGTTTCAATCGAAGTGGCTATCAAGCTTCTAGCTTGTCGGCCGAGGTCTCTCGGGTGGCAGCTCTTCTCCCAACTCAGCCGGGGTTGATTCTTTATTTCAATGGAATAAAGGAACGCTTGGCGACACAGACTTACAAGCACAGCTTGGAGTTTGTGCTGCGCGGCCAATCGCGCTGGCTGAGAGAAGGCGATTCTCCAACCGAGTACTTCTTTCAGGCGACTACACACCGTACTGCTTCTTGTGAGGTCGAATCGATAATTGATGACTCTGGACAAGTCCTCAACGGACAACAGCTATCAGAATATATTCGACACTACTACAGTAGTCTCTACTCTGAATCGAGGTCGACAACATGCTCGACCACTCATGAATTTCTTGAGAATATTCCAACGTTCTCTGAAGACAGTAAAGAGCTCCTGGATACAGTCATCCATTGGAGGATATGATTGCTGCGACAAATGCTCAAGGCGACACACTTCACCTGGTTATGACGGCTTGACTCCAGAATTCTTCATACGTTTCAGGGATTTATTAATTCCTGACCTTTTGGAAGTCTTCAATTCGGCGGTTGAGACATATTCAGACTTTCCTTCTAGTTGGAGGAGATCTGTTATGCACTTGATTCCAAAGAAGGGAGATTTGCAGAGGATGGGGAACTGGAGGCCAGTAACCCTATGCAATGTAGACTACAAAATCGTCTGCAAAGCTTTAGGGGCGATACTCCGCTCAGTGATTGCTTCGGTAATACACCCGGAACAGTCCTATTGTGTACCTGGTCGTAGTATCTACGACAACATCGCGGTAGCCAAGCATTTGTTTGCCTACCATCAACAGACAGGTGCACAAATGGCCATGATTTCATTAGACAAACAAAAGGCTTTTGATAGCGTGTCGCACGAGTACTTCTTGACTGCTTTTGAGGCATTTGGGTTTCCGCCCAGCTGGCTCGATATCGTCGGGAAACTGTATAGAGATTCAGCGATTTTGATTAAGCATCAAGGACAAGTTCTGGCTCCTATCTCGTTTCATAGAGGTATCAGACAGGGCTGTCCATTGTCAGGTATGCTTTATGATCTTTCGTTGGAGCCGCTACTGGTGAATCTTCGTCGAATGCTCAGACAGTATGCGGTTCATCTACCATATACCAATGTGAGGCCTCTTATGTTGGCGTATGCGGATGATCTGTTTGTTTTCGTGACAGGACATGAAGCTTTTCTGGTCGCTCGTGCTGTTTTCGAACAGTTCGAACGTATAGCGGGCGCTAAAATCAACCTTATTAAGAGTCAAGGCTTGTGCTGTGTAAGGTGGAGAGATCGTACAGATACTCCACTGAACATCCAATGGACTAATACTTGCCTGAAGTATTTAGGTGGTATATCGGACGCGAGAGTAAATCAAATAATAGCCGCATCGCTCTTGAGAAACTCTCTAGAGCTGTAAACTAATGGCGTAGTCGACTGTTTCCATTATCCTTAATGGGTAGGTCAGTCGTGATAAACTATTTGATTACCTCGTCCATCGTTCATCTGCTAAAGTCTGAGACGTTTGATGAAGGCTTCGTCGGTCTTCTTCAAGCAAAAGCGATAGATGCCTTTTGGTGCGGAAGACGATGGGTTGCTGAAAGCACGCGCTGTCTGTCAGTCAAGATAGGTGGATTAGGTCTCACTAACTTGGTTGTAAAATCAAGGTGTCTCCAAGTGCGTGCATTCCAAAGAGTGTTTTGCCAGAGATACAGCTTGATTTCTCAACTGTGGGTGAATGTACTGGGAGGGATCGGCATAGGGGAGTATTACTACCTACTCTCTGTTCGACCACCTTATCATCGTGACTGGCCACAGGATCTAATCTCAACGATTCAGACCTGGGGCAGAATCAGGCCAGCATTTCACCTTCAGTGGAAGGCTCTAAGGTACACGCAATTCGCGTCGATTCCAATCAGGTTTAATCCTGAATTAATAGATTCAGTGTTCAGTAATGCTCGGGGTTTTGAAGCTGACACGCATACACTGACAGTTCTCGGAGATATTATTGATATCTCTGGAAACTGTAGAATAAACACTAACACTTCACAACTACACGACCTGGCTGCTTCTGTGCGGGAGAGATTTCGCCAACTTGGGACCACTGACCCTGGCATTAAGTTGGAAGATGCTTTCGTTCTGAACAGACCACCACACACACCTTTCAGCACACTCACAACACGTGTGCTCCGTGACGTGCTTATGTCAATAAGACCTCCGGAGTATACAGGATACAACAGATGGCGAACACACCTCGGGGTGAATATGGGCGTGATGGAAGGGATAACTTGCAGAGTAGTCTACAGTTATCCTTCTAGTTACAAAGATGCTGATGTAGCATTCAAATTGCTGCATCACAGTCTTATGCATCCTAATCAGTTGTCACATATTGACCGCCGAGTTCAAAGGATTTGCGCAGTTTGTGGTGGTTCTTTACTTGCCCGGCTTTGCAAGATCTAATGGATCTCGTACGCGATATGTGTCAGTTGATCCACCCGAATTTCAGCATTACTAGAACATCGTTTCTATGGGGGCAAAGGTTTGTAGTCGGGTGAATTGTCTGATTATCTTTGTGTTGACACTGGCCAAATCTACAATTCACTTGTATTACATGTGTTCAGTCCTCACATATATTTAAGATCCCACGATGGAAGGACCACAATGTGAGATCTAGTCTCGAACGTAAGGAAGGGATATTCGGTTTTGATGGACAACTCAGTTTTAAAATTCAATATATAAAATTTTTATTAAAACTTAAATTTGCTTAACCCAAATATCACAATAATTCAATAATTCAATGGTCTAAAACTACCCTACAAACTAATATTAAATTCAATATTAAAACTTCAACATAAAAATAAATTCACTAATTCAGCACAACTCCGCAGTTCGCCACCCTTGATTTATTTATTCTGAAAAGAAGAAGAAGCAAATTAAAATTTTCTGAAATAAATTTCAAAGGGGTGTTACGTCTAAGCACGCGGAAGTAAAAAACTTCTAGAGAATTCTACACACGGAAGTAAAAAACTTCTAGAGAATTCTAGCACTCAGGTTATCCCTGATCAGAATTATCTTCTGTGTAATGGGAAAGGAAATTCAGGTTATCCCTGACCAGAATTATCTTCTGTAATATGTGACAGGAAATTCAGGTTATCCCTGACCAGAATTATCTTCTGTGTACTGTGAAAGGAATTTCAGGTTATCCCTGACCAGAATTAATTTCTGTAATATGTGACAGGAAATTCAGGTTATCCCTGACCAGAATTATCTTCTGTAATAAGGTAGGAAACACAATTCTTTTTACTCAGATTAGCTCTGATGCAGATCAACTCTGCCAAAAGAATGGTGCCATCTACTGAATTTCATCGGCTTTATATAGCCGCTGTAACCAGTTACGAATTCTTGTCTTGGTGTTGCCCTAGCAACGATTGATGCGATGTCTGAATGTACCACAGACAGCTGGCTGACGTAATGTCACTTGATGTCATCGACAAATTTGTAAATATACGGAGGTAAGTAGACTGTGGTATATTTTATGGAATTGTGTTGTTTATTTAATGATTTTTATATATATTGTTTTAGATAAATGGCAGAGGAGGAGCAGTAGCTTTTTGTTGAATGAATAATCATTCAAAAAATGACTGTCGAATGCGAGTTGATGTGCTGGAGGATCTAATTAGATGAGAATTATTTGTATATAAAATAAATTTGAATAATACTTTGTGTCTTCTTTCTTTGTTTTTAGGTAGATTTGGCATCGATGGAGTAATACTCAGCTTGCTGCCTCAAGCTTCTTGAAAGTAAGAAATCCATCGTGGGATCTTAAATATATGTGAGGACTGAACATCCTCCCGCCTCGAAAAAGAAAAAAAAATATATTTTTTGTTTTGTAAATAAACTCACGTTTTGTTGATGGAAGATGTGTAATTTGTTCCTTTTCCTTTTCATCTTCATAGTAACATCTCCAGGTGGAGACCATTTGCAGAACTTTTTTGCTTCCCTGATGACGATCCATGGCGTATTTGTCGATTCCAGCAGTTTGATGACGATTGGCGTGGCAATAATTTTTCCAATTAAATCCTTTGGAATTTCTAATTCTGCTCTCTCTGATGCTTGCTTGGTACTGGGTGCTGGATGATCTCTGAATTCCTTCGGAGGAGTAATCGGGACATTCATCAATTGTTCCTCTGTTTTGTTCGGTGATGTTTTGCTACTAGATTTTTCAGCTGAAGTCTGGACAATACTATATGTACTGGCAGTAGGTGTCACCTCATCGAGATTTCCTGGCAAACTTGGTAATGTCTTGCCTTTGCTTTTGTCATTTGTCCGTGGGCATGCTGGATGAGTTGGTGCCTCTGGACAACGATTACTTGACTTCGGTCTGAATTGTTTGCTGCTGACTGTTGTGTACACTTCAGGCAGACTTAATGGTACAGATCGTTTTCCAGTAGGTAGCCTTGGTTGAGTTTGGATCCGGACTTCTGGGAGGTGATCTTTCGCTCTCGGCTTAAATTTCAGGCTATCGTTTAGCTTCGATTTGGTCTGCAATCTTTTTAGATTGGATGTGGCTGGCATGGACTCGAAGGGCCTGCACAATCTCTTCACTGGCACGATCTCGTGAGGTGGTGGCCGAACAACAGCCGATCGAACCTTTCGTGCCTTTTTCGGAGTTGGTGGCAGTGGGCTGACAGGCCTGATTGGCTTGAAGGGAGCAAATAATTCTGGTGGAGTTGGAGATAGGCCAACATCCACAGAATCCAAGGATTCCGAGTTAAAAATCTCCAATAACTCATCCATGGTAGGAAAAAAATAAAAAAATAAAAAAATGAAAAAATAAAAAATGTAAACGAACTCAAAAAGAAAAAACCACTGCGCGCACTTGTCAACTTTCAAACTTGAAGTGACTTTTGGCGGATTTTGGAATCGTTTATATTTGAATATAACGGGTGTTTTGGAATTTAGGACTGCCAGAGAGCAATAGATTTTGGTGGGGATATTTGATTGTCAGGAAATGTTTGTGAATGGGAGAGGACAGATTTTAGAGAGTGGACGAGTGAGAATATTTGTTGTTGCATTTTCTGGCAGAGGAATAAAAGGTCTGACATAATTTACTCCAGATTGTGCCATTGGGGAAATATCATTCTTTCGTATTACTGGTCCACGGTGAGAAGTAGATTTTAGACTATATTGATGCCATCTAGTGGTGAGAGTTTTAATCTCTGTATGATTGGGTTCAGTTTGTGTGGACGCTGAACGAGATGGCGATACTTTTGTTATATTTTTCCATTTTGTGTTAATGGTGGAAAGAGTTGTTAAAGTGCAGTACTTCCTTGCTTCACTTGGTGTACTTTTCCAGAGTTTTTTCTGAGAACTGTGGTGTTTGAGTGTATTATGCGTCTTGATGGATACATATTCATATTTTTCGGGCGGCAAGCGTTGTCTTGATCCCTTGCAGAGCTGATCTTTCGGTGTGAATGTTGGCGCGGTATTGTGATTCCAAATTCGTTTTAATTTTTTGTTCAACTTGGGGTTTGTTGTAGTATAGGTAGATAGCACAGTCGTAGTCGTGCTCTTTATTTCTGGTACTCCTCCGACCAGAATCCAGCCTAGCTCAGTGTTTTGGGCTGTGGGTGTATTGCTAGATCCTCTTCTAATTCCATTTTTGATAATGGCGGCGTAAACCTCTGCTCCAAGAAGAATGTCAACTTCTCCTGGAATCGAGAACGTGGGATCTGCTAATGGGAGATTCTTAATGTGTTTCCAGTTTGACACTTTAATCGTCTTGGTAGGCAGCAAGTCTGTGATTTTTCCTATCACGAGCATGTCACTTGCTATTTTAAAATTGTTGTGTAGGGAATTAATTGTGACTGTGGCTTGCTGAACGGCTGTATTGGTGGGAGTTGTGCCAAGTCCAATTAATTCTTGGGTAGTTTGAGATCCTTTAAGCTGTAATAGTTTAAAGGCCTTTTCGGTCATAATAGACACTTGAGATTCAGAGTCTATTAATGCTCGAAATGTCATTGTGTTTCCAGATGGTGAGGTGACGTTTATTAGAGCTGTAGAAAGGAGAGCTCTTTTCATATTGGCAGTTAGAAAATTTTGAACTTGTTGTTCGTCATTTCTACAAGCTAAGGGTGTGCTTGGTTCGATATCCATATTGGAATTTTGGGCGGATTCATTTGTTGAATTTGTCACTGAATTGTTTTGCTCATAATGGAGCAGAGTATTGTGACTTTTGTTACAGTGGTAACACCTTTTATTGCTTGTGCAATTTAAGGTTAGGTGATTGGGTGATAAGCAATTTTTGCATAAATGCTTATTTGTGACAACTTCATGTCGTTGTCGGGTGTTCATATTCCTAAAGGTTGGACAGTAAAATATGATATGGTCACCCTTACAATGGCTGCAAGAAGACCTTTTTGTAGGTGGGTGCTTTGGTATTGAACTTTGGCTTCTATTCAAGAATCCATAAGTTGGTTTTGGTGAGAATGGTTTTCTCTGTGTCGTATTTGACGACATATTTTTGTTTCCTATCATTTCTAGAGTTCTGAAGCGAGACTCTAGGAATTTTGTGAGTGTTTTTAATTCTGGTAAGTCAGTGCTATTATGTAAGCTCTGTTCCCATAGTTGGTGAGTGTCTGGGTGCAATTTCTGCACTGTTAAATATATAATTATTGGATCCCAATTATCAGTTACTATTTCTAAATTTTGTAGTGCTAATAAAGCCTCGGTTATGTTATCTAATAGCCTTTTAATATTGTCGGCACTGTCATGGTTTATGGTTGGGAGAGACAATAATTTTTTTAACTGTACATTGACGAGAATTCGTTTGTTTGAGTAACGTTCCTTTAGGAGTTTCCAAGCTGGTTTGTAATTTGCGTCGCATATTTCGTAATGCCTGAGCAATTTTTCAGCTTCTCCTATTAAATTCGTTTTTAGAAAATATAATTTGTCAACGTCTCTTAAATTATTATTTTTATGAATAACCGAATTAAATAAATCGTGGAATGAAATCCACGTAGAGTACTCTCCATTGAAGGTGGGAAGTTTAATTCTGGGGAGTCTTTCACTATTACATGAATTTGTGCTAGCATGTGACGTCTGAGTCTGAGGAGGATTGTTGACAGGCGTTGGTGTAAGTTTGTCTATATCCTCTTCCATGCTTGCTGCTTTTTCAATATAATACTCCTGTACATCACTAAATGTCTCTTTCGTGAAATATTCTAATTTGCGATCTTCGTTTGTCGCTCTCTTTTGAATTACCCTATGCCGTGTTTGGAATTCTTTCCAATATTCGGTGAACGTTTGTAGGCGTTTTTGTGTCGATTTGACAGTTTTCTTTTTACCATCTCTTTGATGCCTTCTAAAAAGGTCTTCCATTAAATCGTTGACCTCTTTCTGAGACTCAACCAACTCTAATACTGAGCTAATGGTTTCGTCAGATATACTGCCTTCATCATCTGTAGGCATTTTGTATAGAGAGGCTTGAATCGCGTGATAGTATTAAGCAATGTATTCAATTTTATATTTGATTCGACTGAGTTATCCGGCTCGAAGGACCAATGTGAGATCTAGTCTCGAACGTAAGGAAGGGATTGCCGGTTTTGATGGACAACTCAGTTTTAAAATTCAATATATAAAATTTTTATTAAAACTTAAATTTGCTTAACCTAAATATCACAATAATTCAATAATTCAATGGTCTAAAACTACCCTACAAACTAATATTAAATTCAATATTAAAACTTCAACATAAAAATAAATTCACTAATTCAGCACAACTCCGCAGTTCGCCACCCTTGATTTATTTATTCTGAAAAGAAGAAGAAGCAAAATGTCAATCTTCTATGGACAAATTAAAATTTTCTGAAATAAATTTCAAAGGGGTGTTACGTCTAAGCACGCGGAAGTAAAAAACTTCTAGAGAATTCTACACACGGAAGTAAAAAACTTCTAGAGAATTCTAGCACTCAGGTTATCCCTGATCAGAATTATCTTCTGTGTAATGGGAAAGGAAATTCAGGTTATCCCTGACCAGAATTATCTTCTGTAATATGTGACAGGAAATTCAGGTTATCCCTGACCAGAATTATCTTCTGTGTACTGTGAAAGGAATTTCAGGTTATCCCTGACCAGAATTATCTTCTGTAATATGTGACAGGAAATTCAGGTTATCCCTGACCAGAATTATCTTCTGTAATAAGGTAGGAAACACAATTCTTTTTACTCAGATTAGCTCTGATGCAGATCAATTCTGCCAAAAGAATGGTGCCATCTACTGAATTTCATCGGCTTTATATAGCCGCTGTAACCAGTTACGAATTCTTGCCTCTTGGTGTTGCCCTAGCAACGATTGATGCGATGTCTGAATGTACCACAGACAGCTGGCTGACGTAATGTCACTTGATGTCATCGACAAATTTGTAAATATACGGAGGTAAGTAGACTGTGGTATATTTTATGGAATTGTGTTGTTTATTTAATGATTTTTATATATATTGTTTTAGATAAATGGCAGAGGAGGAGCAGTAGCTTTTTGTTGAATGAATAATCATTTAAAAAATGACTGTCGAATGCGAGTTGATGTGCTGGAGGATCTAATTAGATGAGTATTATTTGTATATAAAATAAATTTGAATAATACTTTGAGTCTTCTTTCTTTGTTTTTAGGTAGATTTGGCATCGATGGAGTAATACTCAGCTTGCTGCCTCAAGCTTCTTGAAAGTAAGAAATCCATCGTGGGATCTTAAATATATGTTAGGACTGAACAACATGAGATCGAAGATGGGAATCAGAACACTGACCCAGAACACGCACTTAAGCGCCACTTCGTTGACAGATTAAAGAGACGTTTACGTCTTGAATATCTGGCAACGAACGCAGTCACATTCAACTGCACATGGCAACCACTATCGTCGGTGCAGGACGGAGCTCTTGTCTTTCACTGGTGATAGCAGGCCACAACATTTGCAACACTAGTCCACGGGGCTTCTCCCCGCTTAGGAATCGTTGCACGTGCTGTGGGAAGGACAAGCACTCTGTTAGAGATGCTAAGCTGGAGGGATGATGAAGGCAGTTTGTAGAGGTCTACGATAATACAGACGGCCCACGCGGGACTCTATAACGGTACCGGCTAAATTTTTACGTTCGTTCGAGTTTTCTTTTTTCTAATTCGGTTTCGGTCTCGGTTCTAAATTACAAAGTTTTATGTTGAAATTCGCTCGTTTAGGGGAAATTTTTATTAGTTTATTTTGGAAATTTGGAGCTCCTTGGAACCGCCACTTACCTAATTGTCACAATTGGGACTGGTTTTAAATTTTTCGTAATAATTTAGATCCTTTCAAAATTCTTGTGGCCGTTTTTAGACTCTTTTGAGAATTTTGTTTGAACTTCTTTTACTTTTTGTGTCATTTTGTTTTAGTTTTGTGTCATTTGTTAAGTTAAATTGTTTTACTTGTCCCTATTGACTTTTATAACTTTAGTTTAGCTAGTGCCTTTTTTACCCCTTTGTAGAGCCTTTTGCCGCCTATTTCTAAGGAATTTTAAAAAGAGCCAGAGAGCCACCAAATAAAGATCATATATAAATAAAAAGAAATTATTATTCTAAAGCGAGCGGACGCGTCAATTCGGAGTCCGTGAAAAACAAGGAAAATAGGTGCAATAATACAATAAAAAGGTGTAATTAGTGAAGAACGGTGTGTGTGTGTGTGTTACTCAAGGAGTTTTTTCTTGCGTCCTTCCTAAAAATTGTGAAAAGTAAAATTTCTTGACGTTCAGAAAAAATAATTTAATTTAATTTCGGTCGTTGCCATGACAACATGGCAACCATAAATTTTTTAGTTTTAATTTATAAATTTAAAGTAAAAAATAAAAAGTGACAACTAATATTATTTAAAAATAAAATAAATAAAAAAAAACGAAAGAACAAGTTATATAAAATAAAACGAGGATTTAAGCTGCTCTGCCGCACTCAGTATGAGTACGAGCAGCAGCGATTCTGGGCGGACAGGAGATCCGCTGAAATTAACTCGAAGAAAGAAGAACAGCACAATTGCTTCTTCTTCTTCTTCTTCCAAAAGAAATCTCGCGGGGCCCACAGAAAAAGCCGGTAAGGGCCCAAATGAAGAGGCCAAAGAAATTGCAGTGGAGCAGTCTGCAATAAAAACAGCAGTTGTTGGATCATCAGATCCAAAAACCAGAGCCATAGCAGCTACAGCTTCAGTAGTAGCTGTACCAGTAGCAGCAGTCGGTGCAACCTCAACAGCAGCAGAAAAAACACTGATGACTACCTCAGGGCAAGGACAACGTCCAAGTTTGGTGGAAGCTGTCAAGCTGGCATAAGCAACAGCGCCAAACCCTACTGGTACAATAATGAGGCCACCGCTTTCTACGAAGGCAGACGCCTCGCAAAAGCAGCCACCAGCAGCAGCACCACGAACCCCGGCGTTACTGTCAGGGATGTCATATGCACAGGTAAGTGGCAGTTCCACTAAGAAAGAATCTACAATCGAAATTCAGAGTAGGGGCATCACTCCTCGTCCAGCCCCATTGGACGCAGGTAAGCCTCGGCCAAAGACCAGTGCGGGTCTCCAGGGCTTCTTTGATGGTCGTGTTTTCGCCGTCCCTATGCGAACCCAACATGAAGACCTCTCGAATTTCCTTGGGAGATTCGGGGTGGTTCATGGAAAGGTTCGCGCCATTTCCATTACAATTGGGGTCGAGGGTCTCGGGCGGGGTATCTTTAGTACTAGCCGGGAAGCGTCCATCACCTTGAATAAGGGGTGTACGCTTCCGTCAGGCTTTTACCTAAGCATATCTGGCTCGAGATATTGGATAGACGTGGGCACCGAAGCGAAATGTCGTGCTTGCCATTTGGTAGGGCATTTTATTGCTGACTGCCCCCGGAGAAGCGGGAAGAAGGCTGAACCGAGGGTTCCCTCAAAGGAAGCCACTACTACAGTAGTGGATCTGGAGAAGGAACCTTCGGCCGGCACTCAACCTGCTGTTTCGGAGCAGCCAGTGGTTAAGGTTCCTGAAGTTGGCCTAGAGGCAAAAATAATTATGGCTGTAAAGGGCGCCACGTCGGCACGTGTAAACACGGCTACTTCCGACGAGGAGTCCACAAGCTATTTATTAAAAAAAAGAGGACGAGGAGGAAGAAGGTTGACCGTGTGATGCTGCCTCCTCCAGAGCCAGTAAGGCCAGTCGCATCAAAGCGGCCCCACTCGGAGGAGGACGACAGTGGAGCTGGCATTTCGAAGGTTGTTGTGAGGGAGGTGGAAGCATCTCTCGAGCAGCTTTCGGACTGCGACATGACCGGCTTGGATGAGACTGGTCTTACGAGCTTCTGTGGCTACGAGTCGTGTGATAGCATCACTTCGACTGGTAGCCAATTTAAAGTCTCGAAGGGGATGGAGACCTTTCCTTGGAAGAAGATCTCCGAAATTCTTGCCCAGCTCCTGTACAAGAAGAATTCTGATAAAATCTGGAGTATTCTTGTAAGGGAGTTGGAGAGGCCAGAGTTGTTACTTCCTCAGCTTCAACTCCTACAACAGGAGTCCAGGAAGAGGAGGAAGTACAACGATGTTGCTCGGTTAGAACGACTTCATAGGAAGGCGGAGGAGATGATGCAGCAGCATCGCTTGGTCGACTTTCCTCGTCCGTAGACGTCGTACCATCATCGTTTGAGCCTTGACTCTCTTTGAATGTGCAAGATAGCTTCTATCAACACCGGGAGTTTAAGTGCACATACAAGGTTACACAGCACTATCGAACATATCAAAATATTCGATATAGACATCGCGCTTCTAGAGGAGACGAACTTTACACAAGACACATATACACAACTTGAGCGCTATGCTTATTTACACACTGGCTATGCAATGTTTGCCACACCTGCGCCTCGCCGAGGAACAGGGGTGGCAATCATTGTATCCAACAGATTTACACACTCTAGTTGAAAGAAGAACTGCATACTGGATATTCAACAACTATTTGCTGAATTGCGAGCAGTTCATCAATGAGTTCACTGAATTCTGGCAAGAATGGCAAGAGAGGAAAGTTGACTTTCCTTTTCTTAGTCAATGGTGGGATGTTGGAAAGCTCCAAATTCGATCTTTTATCGAGACGAGTTTCAATCGAAGTTGGTGTCAAGCTTCTAGCTTGTCGGTCGAGGTCTCTCGGCTGGCAGCTCTTCTCCCAACTCAGCCGAAGTTGATTCTTTATTTCAATAGAATAGAGGAACGCTTGGCGACACAGAGTTACAAGCACAGCTTGGAGTTTGTGCTGCGCGGCCAATCGCGCTGGCTGAGAGAAGGCGATTCTCCAACCGAGTACTTCTTTCAGGCGACTAGACGTCGTACTGCTTCTTGTGAGGTCGAATCGATAATTTATGAATCTGGACAAGTCCTCAACGGACAACAGCCATCAAAATATATTCGACACTACTACAGTAGTCTTTACTCTGAATCGACGTCGACAACATCCTCGACCACTATTGAATTTCTTGAGAATATTCCCACTTTCTCTGAAGGCAGTAAGGAGCTCCTGGATACAGTAATCATATTGGAGGATATGATTGCTGCGACAAAGGATCTAAGGCGACACACTTCACCTGGTTATGACGGCTTGACTCCAGAATTCTTCATGCGTTTCAGGGATTTATTAATTCCTGACCTTTTGGAAGTCTTCAATTCGGCGGTTGAGATATTCAGACTTTCCTTCTAGTTGGAGGAGGTCTGTTATGCGCTTGATTCCAAAGAAGGGAGATTTGCAGAGGATGGGGCACTGGAGGCCAGTAACCCTATGCAATGTAGACTACAAAATCGTCTGCAAAGCGTTAGGGGCGATGCGCCGCTCAGTGATTGCTTCGGTAATACACCCGGAACAGTCCTATTGTGTGCCTGGTCGTAGTATGTACGACAACATCGCGGTAGCCAAGCATTTGTTTGCCTACCATCAACAGACAGGTGCACAAATGGCCATGATTTCATTAGACCAACAAAAGGCTTTTGATAGCGTCTCGCACGAGTATTTCTTGACTGCTCTTGAGACATTTGGGTTTCCGCCCAGCTGGCTCGATATCGTCGGGAAACTGTATAGAGATTCAGCGATTTTGATTAAGCATCAAGGACAAGTTCTGGCTCCTATCTCGTTTCATCGAGGTATCAGACAGGGCTGTCCATTGTCAGGTACGCTTTATGATCTTTCGTTGGAGCCGCTACTGGTGAATCTTCGTCGAATGCTCGGACAGTATGCGGTTCATCGACCATATACCAATGTGAGGCCTCTTATGTTGGCGTATGCGGATGATCTGTTTGTTTTCGTGACAGGACATGAAGCTTTTTTGGTCGCTCGTGCTGTTTTCGAACAGTTCGAACGTATAGCGGGCGCTAAAATCAACCTTAGTAAGAGTCAAGGCTGGTGCTGTGTAAGGTGGAGAGATCGTACAGATACTCCACTGAACATCCAATGGACTAATACTTGCCTGAAGTATTTAGGTGTGTATATCGGACGCGAGAGTAAATCAAATAATAGCCGCATCGCTCTTGAGAAACTCTCTAGAGCTGTAAACTAATGGCGTAGTCGACTGTTTCCATTATCCTTAATGGGTAGGTCAGTCGTGATAAACTATTTGATTACCTCGTCCATCGTTCATCTGCTAAAGTCTGCGACGTTTGATGAAGGCTTCGTAGGTCTTCTTCAAGCAAAACCGATAGACGCCTTTTGGTGCGGAAGACGATGGGTTGCTGAAAGCACGCTCTGTCTGCCAGTCAAGATAGGTGGATTGGGTCTCATTGACTCGGTTGTGAAATCAAGGTGTCTCCAAGTGAGTGCCTTCCAAAGAGTGTTTTGCCAGAGAGACAGGTTGATTTCTCAACTATGGGTGAATGTACTGGGACGGATCGGCATAGGGGAGTATTACTACCTACTCTCTGTTCGACCACCTTATCCTCGTGACTAGCCACAGGATCTAATCTCAACGATTCAGACCTGGGGCAGGATCAGGCCAGCATTTCACCTTAAGTGGAATGCTCTAAGGTACATGCAATTCGCGTCGATTGCAATCAAGTTTAATCCTGAATTAATAGATTCAGTGTTCAGTAATGCTGGGGGTTTTGAAGCCGACACGCATACACTGACGGTTCTCGGAGATATTATTGATATCTTTGGAAATTGTCGAATAAACACTAACACTGCACAACTGGCTGCTTCTGCGCGGGAACTTGGGACCAGTGACCCTGGCACTAAGTTGGAGGATGCTTTCGTTCTGACCAGACCTCTTCACACACCTTTCAGCACACTTACAACACGTGTGCTCCGTGACGTGCTTATGTCAATAAGACCTCCGGAGTATACAGGATACAACAGATGGCGAACACACCTCGGGGTGAATATGGGCGTGATGGGACGGATAACTTGCGGAGTAATCTACAGTTATCCTTCTAATTGCAAAGATGCTGATGTAGCATTCAAATTGCTGCGTCACAGTCTTGTGCATCCTAATCAGTTGTCACATATTGACCGGCGGGTTCAGAGGATTTGCACAGTTTATGCTGGTGAAGGCACCCTGTTTCACAGGTTCTTCACTTGTGCGGCCTTGCAAAGTCTAATCGATGTCGTGCGCGGTATGTGTCAGTTGATCCACCCGAATTTCGGCATTACTAGGACATCGTTTTTATGGGGACCGAAGGTTTGTAGTCGGGTGAATTGTCTGATTAGCTTTGTGTTGACACCGGCCAAATCTACAATTCACTTGTATTACATGAGAGTCGAAGATGGGAATCAGAACACTGACCCACAACACCACGCACACGCACTTAAACGCCACTTCGTTGACAGGTTGAAGAGACGTTTACGTCTTGAATATCTGGCAACGAACGCAGTCACATTCAACTGCACATGGCAACCACTATCGTCGGTGCAGGACGGAGCTCTTGTCTTTCACTGGTGGTAGCAGGCCACAGCATTTGTAACACTAGTCTACGGGGCTTCTCCTCGCTTAGGAATCGTTGCACGCTCTGTGGGAAGGACAAGCACTCTGTTAGAGATGCTAAGCTGGAGGGATGATGAGGGCAGTTTGTAGAGGTTTATGATACTACAGGCTGCTCTCGCGGGACTCTATAACGGTATCGCGTAAATTTTTCGTTCGTTCGGTCATTAATTTTTAATTCGGTTTCGGTACAAAATTGCAAAATTTTTTGTTGAAATTCGCTCGTTTAGGGACATTTTTTATTAGATTATTTTGGAAATTTGGAACTTCTTGGAACTGCCACATACCCTATTGTCAAAATAGGGGCAAGTAACAATTTTTTTGTTTTACATCTATTAGGCATTGTTCGAAATTTTTGTATCCATTTATTGTCTCTGTTGTGTTCTCAACATTGTTAACATTTTGTCCTTTTACCTTTTATTTTAAGGAATTTTGAAAAGAGCCAAAGAGCCGAGAAATAGAGAGCTTATACGAATAAAAAAAAATTATTATTATTACCGCAGAGACCGGACGTGTCATTTTGGGTTCCGCAAAACTTCGCAAAATCACCGGGAATAATAGTAAAAAGCGAGATTAGTTAAGAGTACTGTGTGTGTGTGTTGCTCTACAAAGTATTTGGTGAAAATTCTTTAAAAAAAAGTATAAAAAAGAAGTTAAAATAGTGTGAAAAATCAAAAATATTGTGACATTTCAAAAATTTAATTTAATTTCGGTCGTTGCCATGACAACGCGAGTAAAAAATTTTAGTCCAAAATAGCTTAAGTAAAGAAAGTAAAAAATTAAATTAAAATAGTGAAAAATAAAAATTTACACTGCCGCGCTCAAAATGAGCTCGAGCAGGAGCGATTCTGGGGGGACTGATGATCCCCTCAAATTTGATACAAGAAAGAAGAAAAAGAATATAAATGCTTCTTCATCTTCAAAAAGCAAAATCCAAGGGCCCACAGAAAAGGCCAAGCAGAGCCCAACTGTAGAGGCCATAAAGCGCCCAATTGAAGAGGCCAGAGAAAAAGCTCTGGAGAAGGTTGCAGCTAAGACAGCAGTTGTTGGAGGATCACCTCTAAAAGTGGCTACCCGAGCAGTAGTTTCAGTAGCAGCTCTAGCAGCCACAGCAAATCCATCGACGACTTCATCCAGCCAAGGGAAAACCCCAAGCTTGGGGGAAGTCGTCAAGTCAGCTTCAGCTACAGCGCCAAAACTAACTGGTATAGTTCCAATGAGGCCGCCGCTTTCTTCAGCGAAGACAAATGCCCCGAAGAAGCAGTCACTACCAGCAGCACCACGATCCCCTACGGTAATTGCAGGGATATCTTATGCACAGCAGGTAAGTGGCGGTTCCAATAAAGAGTCCACAATTGAAATTTTAGGAAAGGGCATCACTCCTCGTCCAGCCCCATTGGACGCAGGTAAGCCTCGGCCTAAGACCGCTGCGTGTCTACAGGCTTTTTTCGACGGGAGGTGGAATGATGAGAGCTATGGTATGCAGCTCGAGCACATCAATAGATGTCCTCAGAGCGCATACCTGAAGGCGATCTTCCAGGTCATCTCTCGTGAGGAGCTATTCTCCATGGGAGTAATAGCTGGGGGAATGGTTGAGGTGTATACCACAACCCTCGATAGTGCTACCAAGCTTATGCTTCGAGGTGGATGATAGGCACCTTGTGTCGTTCCCACTCAGGGAAAAGCCCACGAAGGTCGTGTTTTCACGGATCCCAATGCGAGCCAGTCATGAAGACCTCCTGAATTACCTAGGGAGATTTGGGAGGGTTCATGGCAGCGTTCGCGCCATTCCAATTAAAATTGGGACGATGGTCTTGGGCGGGGTATTTTCGGTACTAGCCGGGAAGCGTCAATCACTCTAAATAAGGGGTGCATTCCAAGAGGCTTCTTCTTGAGCATAACCGGCTTGAGGCACTGGATAGACGTGAGCACCGAAGCAAAATGCCATGCTTGCCATTTGGTAGGGCATTTTATTGCTGACTGCCCCAGGAGAACCGGGAAAAAGGCTCAACCGAGGGTTCCCTCGAAGGAAGCCACTACTACAGTAGTGGATCTGGAGAAGCAGCCTTCGGCCGGCACTCAACCTGCTGTTTCGGAGCAGCCAGTGGTTAAGGTGCCTGAAGTTGTGCTAGAGGCAAAAATAATTATGGCTGTAAACGGCGCCACGTGGCGGAGATATACCAAACAAATCATTTGATAAGAAAAAGTGATTTGCATACACCATATATATAATCGCTGAGATATGTATTTAAACACCCTACATTTCGTAGTAGAATGATGCAATCTAATATAATGGAGACGAACGAAAAATTTAATATTAAAATAAGTGCTAGTTCAACCAAAAAGCTCGATATAACACGAGTAAAACGTACTAACTAAGTCGTCTACCAATTATATAGAACTACTGATATATCGATATATCGCCCAGCTCAATTTCTTATAAAAATTTTAATTTAATTTTTGAAATTAACTAATTTCTATCTTTAATTCACCTAGGCACTCTAAAATTTAAAAGTATGTCTTTGCTGTATATATGGAATTGTGTATGTATACACGTAATAACTTATCTCATTCTACCCGGTACCTGAGCACTTTATTTGCGTGTTTCATACTACGCTCCCCAACACATGAGGTAAAAATAATTATTTTGTGCTTACACAAAAATGTCCAACCTAAAATATTTCAAAAAAATTTTCCTTCTGGCGAATCTCTCAAAGTGCCGATAACTTATAAACAGAGCTGGGCACAAGACCGTTAATCCGTTAATCGTTAATTAACGAAGTTAACTTTTCGAGTAACGGATTAACTTTTACGAATATTAACGGACTTTTTAACTTCCGTTAACTTTCCATAAGTCCGTTAACCGTTAATTGGGTACCTACTATTTATAACGGAACTGACATCACGCCGCGGAATTCATGCTCTGACTAATTTGGGTCGTACATGTGTGTGGCTGTGTGTAGGGTCCGTGCATAGAAGCCATCACGCATGGAAGACATCACACGATTCTAGCTCAAGCATATCTCGGATCACTCCTACCGGCAATTTCAGCAACTGTATTTAAATTAAAGAATATCAAGGCTAGGGATCTTGTGAATGCCACAGCTTTAGCCAATGCCTTATTAAAGGGCATAGATAAAAGGTTTGAACCTCCTCTGAAGGACGAACAATGCCAAATTGCCTCGGCTTTTCGCCAGTGATCTCCAGTATTTTGATTCCTCGTAATTTTAATTTGATTCCGAAATATTTATTATAACAAACTAAGATTTATGTACTGTTTTGTTACTTATCTTCCATGTCCTACCTAAACTTCCCCAACCAAAACATTATACGCTAGGCACATGACGCACTAGAATGATCATTGATCCAATTACGTAATTAATTCAATGATAATTGCTTGGTAAAGCAAACGCACAATATCTTGACGGTAACTCGATTTGACAGATAATAGTTCTCAATTTTATAAATTAAAAACTGTGAATTGTAAAGTAATTTTCGAAAAATTGAATCGAGCCTTGTATTGGATATATAAAGTGAGAAAGCTTTTCAATAATTCGCTTTGGAAAATATTCAAAATTTACCTTGAAAAATGTATCACTAAATTTCGCAAATGATATCTGACAGTGATGGCTTGAAAATCAGATGATTTTTCCAATAACTTGCAGTACCTCACCGCTGAAAGCGCACTTATCGACAAAAGGAATGACAAGTAATGCATAATTGCACGCAAATGCGCTTGTGGATGAGTAATTGGTGCAATGACGAAACGAATGATCATTGCGCCAATGATGCAATAACACACGAACTATACAATGGTCATTGCTCCGCCAATGATCGTTGATATGTACCGTCTGTCTAGGGTATACGTTTAATATGATTGCTCATTTCACTAGTCCAATACTATAAAGATTACAATTACTATTAAGAGTTAACGATTAACGATTAATGTTAAATTCCGTTAAATTTTCCGTAAAGTAACGCTTTAACTGTTAACGAAGTTAACTTTTTTAAGAACGGATTAACGAAGTTAATGTTTTCATTAACGATGCCCAGCACTGCTTATAAAGTAGCAAAGTCGTGTGAAAGTAGCACTTTTCTTAAACAATTAAATGACAAAAAAAGAAAAAAAAATTCGATTATGAAAAGTCGTCACAATTGAATTGAACTATAAAACTAAGCAAAACACAAAATCCTTTGTTTTCTTTTATCGATAATAGCACTAAATTAATTTTAATAAATTAATGAGGTAGTTAGTGTCGACTCTCATGGCCACAAAAAATAATGGAAGAGATATAATAATAGGAAATCAATTCGCTTAGACTATCCTAAGATTAGCTATATAAGTATATGCGTATAGTTGGAATGATCGCCTCGACTAAATTTGTCTTTTTCCACAAGTAATTACAAATAAAATTAATCGCTGTATTTAATCAACAATCTTTATATTAAGTAATTTTAGGTACTCTTACGATCGAACTTCGTACTAAGCCAGGTAATATCCGTGTGTCATTCACAAGAAATTGACAACGAAGATTAGTAATTAATTTAATGTAATCCGATTCATCCGTATCCAAATTTTGGAAAAGTGTATAATGATAGATAAATATGACTTACGATATTTCTTCCCATTCTATTAAATGCGGAACTTTAACCATCAGGGAGTATCGCTTAGCACGAACAACAAAGTTTTCACCAGTAGCCATTCGATGAGCGGCACCAACTATAGTTGGCAGATGATTTTGCTCCGACAGGGATACATCTGCTTGATTGCCGCTCTTATTTGGTGATACTGAAATACCACTGACGGGCGCTCCTTTGTCTAAGACGACGTCCACTAAATCTACTGCCATAGATCCTAAATTATAGGTGTTGTAGTTGTACTCGATGCCGAGGAACTTGTCGAATTTAGCAGATACAGGTAGTTCCTTTGAATCTATCCTTACGGGAAAATATGCAGCTGATTTTGCCAATTTTAATCTCTCGCAAATATGGTTTCTTACCGCGTAGAGCGGCGACTGTGACTGAATTTCAATAATTTTCGGATTTTTTTGCAGGGTCTAATTCCTTTTCGAAGCCTTCGGAAACTTAATTAATCCATTCTTCGGTGTGTTCACTGTAGAAAATTTGACAAGACAGAGAAGATTGTCTTCTTCTTCTCCATCAGCCGGCAAGGATTCTTCAACTCGGAGGGCGTACGGACTGTCGGTATGGCATCCACCGGCATACATGCTGCAGTAATTCTCAGTGTAGCATACACCTATATGAAGTACGCTACGACCATAACATTATTTATTCAATGGCTACACTCGAAAAATCGGCGGTGTTACACTGGAATATGCACACATCTATCTGAGAAATGTCACAACTGAATGTCATTGAGCATCACATATCAGTCTTGAACTACTACTCTACCAAATTCATCCGCAATCACGCCAAAATCTTTTAAATTATAATTTTCATAATTTTTACGTCATTCGTGATGTTATTGTTCCCAATCTGACAAATTACACGGATATGAGGTACTATGTCATTCTCATCGCGTTAAAAGTTGTTCCATTGAACCGTAACCCCCGCAAGATACAAGCCATGAACAAAGTCGAAAAAAGAGAGCAGCAGGCCGGTCAGCAGGCGACATCCACAGTCTTCTTGCCTTGTCTTACTGAAGGAGTTTTTCATATAAAAGTTGTTTGTATTTTGTTCAAACGCTATAATTTCCGTAAATTTGTTCTACATGCTATATTTTTTTTTAATTTTAGAAAGAAAACATATTTGGCGGCAATTTGTTTTACCTTCATTTTGCTGTAGGAGCGACAGTTTTGGGACTTACGACCTGTTTAAAATGAAATTTTAGTTATTCCTCCATGACGAGATACAAAAAGCAGTGAGAGTGAGCTCTTACTGCGTGCTGTAACCGGCACGTTAAGGCCTTTAATGTGTCGATTCCTTCGGCGACTTCATGGCTTGTATTATATTCCGGGGGCTACGACTGAACTCGTTTTTCATTGATTGACGTGCATTTTCTTAAAATATCAATGGAAATCGACATATAAGGTCTTCCTTTCTGACTTATATGAAACAATAATTTCGTGCTATATAGGGGGTGCTGAGCACTCTCGCATAAAATATGCAGGAATTTCTGAGTTTTTCTTTTTCTTTCGTACCCAGTCTCCGCAATCTTTCAAGAAAACACGAAACAAGTCATAACGGACCAAAGAATTCCTCTTGATTTTCTAGTACTTCTCTTTTTTCCAAAAACAAAGCTTTCTCCCGTGGAGTACACACCGGCGAAGGCAACAAGACGACCCAAAATGGCTGTCACCCGTCGCTTCTTCTTCCGCGCCCATGGCTTGCATTATATGTGTGTTGTATTACATGTTGTGTTGTGAATTTGGACTGTGAACACTGCTATGCTACGCCTGTCGCCTTCATATATGTAGCATACTGCTGCATGCAGCACGCTACGACCATATCAATAAATAATTTAATAATCATTACGTGTTGTGAATTTGTGATGCAGTTATTGTTTATATCAAAAACTTTTACTTAATTGAACACGCACACAATTTATTGCGGTAATTATATAAGGAACTGCGGTAAGCAACATAATATTGTTTGCACTTCTCAGCACAAGGGAAAGTAATTCCTTCCTTCCCTGAAAACTTCTCGTGTGGGAAGGCCCTTACCCGAGGGTTACATCTGCAAGTACGTCTTGCATGCAACTTGCACTGCCATACTTCTTGCACGTGTAATCCAACTGCCATGCAACTTTCAACGAACTTGCATGATGAAAAACCATGGCAGGTGGGAGATAGTAATTTGACATTTATACAGTTTTCAAAATGGCGGAAAAGAAATTCTTGAGAAAAATTCATAAATTTATACAGGGAAATGATCATTGACCAACATCTTCCTCTTCCTTTTTTCTTGAGGTTTTATCGTTCTGATACTTCTTTTATCGTCTATCTATCTATCGCCTAGTATCGAGTTCGGGCGAAGCAAAATTCAACGCAGTCTCCAAATTTTTCACATTAAAATCGCTGGTAAAATTTTGACGTATGTAAATTTGGAGAAAACAAGATGACAGCTTGTTAAAAATGTTATCGCTGAAAAAGTGTTGTTTATGAAGTTTAGATAAACATTTGTACAATTTACAATTAAAAATGGATTTAATTAATCAGACAATAATCAAGAGAAATGAAATCCTTCAATAATTTAACAAAAACTCTCTGAAAATTGCCAAGAAATTTGAAAAGAAAAACAATGCCAAAATTGTCATAGAAACAGGAAATGCTAAAATTAGCATTTTAATGATCTGCGCATTAAAATGTGCAGTAAAATAAGCGGATCTTTGAAAGCGCCATTTATCTTCAAATAGAGAAATATTCACTTTTTACCGTACTGCACTAGTAAAATTATCAGTAAAATTTGTCCTTACTATTTTACCAGCTCTAAAATTTGTATGGATATGTCACATTTACTTTTTAAATGAACTTGCATGCAAGACTTCAACCGAACTGCCTTCTGCTGTCAAGTTTAAAATCGCGTTGGAAAGAAGGCTTGCATGCAAGCTGTACTTGCAGGTATAACTAGTTAGTTATTTATTCAATTGGTATAACCCCCGGGCTCCGGGGTTATCAATAGCCCTGAGTGTCTGTCCTGTGTAGAAGGAGAGCCTGAGACAACCGAATTCTTTTTGTATGCTTTTCCAGCCTTCGCACGGAGCAGGCTGGATACTCTAGGGTTTGCCCTTCTATCTGCAAATGACCTGATGTGCTTCGTTAAGAGAACAGGTAGGTTTTGGTGAATGGGCTTCTAGTAGTACAGCACAATAGGCCGTCATGGCCCACGTGCTTTGGATGGGTTCTCCTGTCCTCTTGCCTTTAAAAAAAAATGGGTAAATTAGTGTTACGTAGTAATTAGTCTTTCTATTATTCCTATTGGTTGATTGTGGAAATTCTTCCAATTTTTCACAATGTGTCCGTGAATCTTGTCTAAAATGTAATCAAATGTAGATACGTCCATGCGCATATATTTGTAAAACCGTTATCGGTCTCTTCGGAAGTCATTATAGAAATGATGAAATTCACCCAAATTACTTCTCTTAAAGTTAATTTCATGAATGCGGTTTGTCTTTTTTTTAAATTTTTTTGAAGAATTCCACTTACTAACTTCACACAAAATGTCGTCCTCTTCAGAGGTACTGCAACTATAAAGCTGAATTCTATCTATACTCTATAACGAAAACTGGGCTGCGCTTTCGCAATATCTTAACTTACTTCAGAAGTCGAATATTCGAGGTCGCTTTAGGCAATGTGGAATGCTTCACTGTGGCCATTGTTACATATACAAAATGCATACATAAGGCATCAAGAAACAAATCACAATTTTCATAAGCCAATCATGCCTAAAAGCACGAATGGCTTATCTCTTGCGCATACGAAGAAAGTTGCATCAGCAATTTCTTCAACTACGCGCAACATTCCTTCAACATATTTTTCCCACAAAACGACTTGGGAAAAATAAAAGTTTTAAATTTCAACCCAAGTCGTTTCGATAAAAAAAAAGCCCCACGACAAATTTTACCTTCAGTAAGATTTGTCGTATATACGATATGTATGTACATATATACATACATACATATCGGGCGCATGAAAATTTTACGTCGGTGAAGACTGAAACGATCAAGTCTTCACCGAAAAAAGCTCTTATCAGCAAATTGTCGCGAGCTGCATACATTGTGATCGCAACAATGTATGCACGATAGCACGACGATGGTTGGATTTATGAAAATATCAAATTTCAATTCCAACCATCGTTCGTCGCGATAATTCTGGGCATGTTTAAACATGCCCAGCGGTAAATAATTTTCTCAGGATAGGAATGCTAATTAAGCACTTTCCTATCCTGAACAACTAGACTTGCGATTAAAAAAATCCAAGTCGAGTACAGTCGGTTTTGGGAGTTGGTTTTAAAAGTCTCGTAGCAATCACATCGCGGAAGATTCGATATCCAGAATAATTCCGATTTGGTTAAATTAGTTTTTGATAAAAGTGGTATTCGGTGAACAGGCGGTATACGGTTGAAACAAAAGTTGTTGAAATTCATTTGGTGAGAAAGTAAATTGATTAGCATAATCTATTGATATCGGAGTAATAGTACTTAATAACTGATAAGAAACCAAAAGTTTTGTATTGTGAACACGGAAATAAATTACGAGTAACTGAGTGCATCGTGTGTTGATTAATTTTTGTGCTCCCTCTGAACCCGTGAATGGATAGCCCAGTTGAGTGAGTGTTGCAATATAACGCAAGCCAGGTGACTTTAAACGGGAACAGTGGTTTTGTTAAAGAATTACCCCGAATATATAACAAAATTGGCGCAGCCGGTAGGAAAGTGGAAGCCTGCTTTCTAAAAGTCAAAATAGAAAGTCATAAGAGCTTTAAAATCCGCTATCCTGCGAACCTAAGGGGTTCCCTTGACGAAGCCATTCAGGCCAAGTCATCCCCAACACTCGGGTAGATACCATCTCTAGGCGCCTCTGCTCCAGGCGGGCAAGCGTTCACCCCAATTAGTGCAAAAGCACCACCGTGGGATACAAGTTAACAGTCTACCGAAGGAAGTGGAAAACCATCCAAAACCTCCCAGAAGGACGAACATTAAGCCAGCTGGAAGTAGCCCGACAATTAGTTCGAAGTTCCCAGAAGCAAATCATCAGCCATTTGAAGTACAACAATCCTGCGTTGAAGAGGAAATCGAAGACGGCTCATAAGCCCCCTTTTCAACTAGATCCAGGGGAAGTTAAGACGGCCCAAGGCCACCCCAGCTCCAAAAGTAAGCCGAAATCAACCGACCAAGGATTCAGAGGGAAACTCGAAGGCGGTTAAAGAAACCCCCCCTCAATCACAGCAAAGGTACTTAAGCAGGCAAGGAGCCCCTTTCACCAAACAGCGCATCATATGCCAGCCGACAACCCTGCTCTACCTCAGCAGGAAATAGACGCAGCAGCGAGGGAAAACTCTCCATCTTTAGCCGACGCCGGACCAACCCCAGGTGCCAAAACACAGCACCCCGGTGAAGGTACATCATCTGCTGAAGGAGATAAATCTCCACAGTTATCGCCAACAGGACCTCGACTCAGAAGCGGGACCGTTCTGCCAGGTCTCAATAGACAAGTAAGTCTTGATAAATTTTTAACAAAATTGTACGAGAGAGCGCGAGATTCAGGTACGCTAGCCATTACTCAGTGCGATTCACTCAGCAAAAAACTGAGTCAAACCCGCGAAGATAGACTCGCACAAATACAGACACTGAATGAAAACACAGTTCGGTTCCGTGAGGAACTAAGTAGGCTTGCTGAATCCACGCGCTCCCTCCCTGTAGATAAGGAGAGTACTGAAACTCCAAATTTAGATTTAGAGAAGAATAAGAGTGTTAGGTTAAGTGACAGTGATAGTGATAGTGACAGTGACGGTGAAGTAGCTGAACCAACTCCCGAAGACCTGCTGATCGATTGGCTCGAAGAATCCTTAACGGAATTCAGCCCAGAAACAAGCCCAGCTAGACCACCCAAATTTAAATTTCCAGTCAATAGACTACGCACAATGGTGGACTACGCACAATGGTGGACTACGCAAAAGTAGCTAAGCTAACAGCGCAACTCGTCCCCTTATTTTCGGGTGAAAATACCCCACAAATGGGACGTAAGCTACAGACCTTCATCGGCTGCTGCAAACAAACTATGCAGTGCCTTGACGATGAAGAAAAGGTGGCTTTCCTAGAGGTTCTCCCCACAAGATTAAGAGGTGATGCATATCAGCTATTTGCTTCAGACGTCCCTACTTCATTTACTGAGGTAGAGGAACGTTTGAAGAGAACATACCTTCCCCGTGAGACTTATCAAGAATTTGTGAATAGTTTGATCACCACACGCCAGAACCCGTTGAAATCTCTCACTGCTTTTGCTACAAGTGGAGTAACTAATCCACATTTGTGTCAATATTTACTCACACAGGGAGAAGGCGATATAGCTCTCATACAAATAGCCCTGGACATGGAGAAACTACAGCAAGGTGCTACATTCGTCGAGAGTCCTCTGGCACAAGCTCCTCCAATGGCTCCAGTAGACCCAGATTTACGAGTGAGAGCTTACTATAGAGCTCCTTACTATCAAATGCCATCTACACCTATGTTCGCATCACCTCGAACTCCAAACCCAAATCAGTTTTCACGCAACGTGAATAACCCAGGTTCATCACAGTCACGACAAAGACCATTTACCAACATTGATGCCAGAAAATCGGACACAGATGCACTGGTCCGTAACATCACGCGCAATTTCTGCCAGCGAAAGGGTCATACGTATTCAGATTGCCTAAAGCGCAAAAACACCCCTTTCTGCTCAAACTGCAAAATCTATGGGCATGACATCCGTGATTGCAGAAAAACACAACAAACACAACAGATTGTTCCTCCACGCCTCTCCAATAGATCTACACAGGAGCATCACAACACAAAAAGTCCTCAAGTCTTCAATATAAGACTCAAATGCACCTTTTGTGGTCGCCGAGGACACGCAGAGGAAGATTGCCACCAAAAGAAAACATGGGAAGCCCGGAGTGAGGGAAACGACATGCAGTCGACCCAAAACTCCCCAGCTCGACTCTAAACCCACAACGCAAATCAAAAGGGTCGCCTCAAGCGCCCGAATCCGGTGTCCCTACAGTGAAACTTCCACTGGCCTTAACGGCCATACAAAACTAGTAGTGGACACTGGCGCTGAGGTTAGTATTATTAAGAAAAGAGCAATTAAAGACCTCAATATAATTAATTCCAATGAGGCATGCACTTTACAGACCCCTTTTGGAACCGGAAAGACATTGGGAAATTGCAAGGGCAACTTCAATTTTAAAAATAAAATTCCCTGCAAGTTTCAGGTGGTACAAAGCCTGCCAGGTCTTTCCGATGACGGCCTATTAGGAAACGATTTCCTATCAAACAATTGCAATGTTGAAGGCCCAAATAAAGCACTCAAGTTTCCTTGTACGGAAATAAATCCCGATGTGTTTACTGTGCCCTTGTCATGCAAAATGGACAAGCTGTATTCCAGAAAAGCAGTCGAAGTGAGGTCACTTGCAGAAAAGATGGAACCTAAACAGGTTAAACTATCTACATTCAGTGTCTCCAAGGCATCTCAAAAGAGTAGTGCTGGCTGCCAGGTTCAACAAGAGCCGACGGAATGCGAAAAGAGCCGTCTGAGTGATCAAGAAACCAGCGAAATGAGGTAGCACCTGGTTACCTTACAAGAACCAATATGCATACCTGCTAGGTCACAAATGATCACCACAGTCCCGTTGCGAGTGAAGGAAGAAATGCTCTGTCTATCAAAAGAGATAGGCGATGGAGTCTTACTGGCCAACAGTTTACTCCCTACTGGGAAAGAAACAGTGCTAGTTGCCATACTCAACATCAACAATTTCCAAGTAGTCATCAACAGTTTATTATTACAACTGCTCCCTATACATGACTACGCCGTCATCCCAATAGGAGAAGCCACTGATACACAATACGTTCTCAAGCCGAATAAATCGCAAGCGAATAACGCAAACATCAGTGAGCTTCCCAAGGCGGAACAGAAGTCAAGCAAGACTTCTTTCTCAAAAATACCTAGATATAAGTTACTAACGATGCCCAGGAGCCCTATACAAGACGCGTGCGAGCTCAATAAGACCCGAGTAGAGGCAACAATGACTCCACCGTCCAAGAAAAGAAGTTACAAAAATTTTACATGGCCCCATAGCCAAATCAGAGATGCGAGCGAGCTCCAGAAGGCGACAAGCAAAATGCAGCTGACTCCTCCATCCAATATACCTAGCTGTAAGATAACCACAAGGATAAGAAGCCCAACAACAGGTGCGTGTGAGCTCAGTAAGACCTATTCTCAGGCAAAGACGACTCCACCACCCAACAAAGTTAGTGTTAAGAAACAACAGTGGCCCAAGAGCCCCATCAGCAGTGCGTGCGAGCTCAGTAAGACCCATTTAAAGGCAAAGTCGACTCCACAACTTAATAAAATTAGTATTAAGAATAAAAAGTGACCCATGAGCCTTGTAAAAGACGCATGCGAGATCCGTAAGACCTCTTTGAAGGCATAGTTGGCTTCATCGTCAAATAGTACCCTGCCAATTAGCAAAGTAAGTAAAAATACGTACAAAAAGGTACAACAACCTGAAACAAACGCAAGCTTTTCGGCAAATACAGCTATCTTACAGCACGTAAGATACTTATTTCCGGATCATGAAGATCCCACGCACACTCCGCGAGTCAACAGGCTAGACCAAGAGCTCAACCTAGACCCAAATCTAAATGCGGAAGAAAAAGCTTCGATATCCGAACTCTGTTATGAGTACAATGATATCTTTTACCTTAAAGGTGATAAGCTTACATATACAAATGCTATCACCCACAATATCCCTTTAATACAAGATCAAGCGCCCATAAACCAAAAGGCCTACAGATTACCAGAAACCCAGAGACAAGTAATCAACGAGCAATTAAGAGAAATGCTAGACAACGGGATAGTCCAAACTAGCAAAAGCCCTTGGAATTCACCCTTATTAGTAGTCCCCAAAAAAGGCGGGACCCGATGGTGAAAAAAGGTGGCGCATCGTTGTCGATTTTCGTAAATTAAACGAAAAGACAATTGGCGATGCATTTCCGCTACCGCCAATCGAAGATATTCTTGACCAACTAGGTCATGCCAGGTACTTTACCACTCTCGATTTGGCCAACGGCTATCACCAAGTCTTAGTCGACAAAAAGGATCGACATAAGACCGCGTTTAGCACTAATTACGGGCACTTCGAATTTAAGCGTATGCCATTCGGACTCAAAGGAGCTCCTGCTAC
This sequence comes from Dioctria linearis, assembly GCA_963930735.1. Classification (NCBI taxonomy): domain Eukaryota; kingdom Metazoa; phylum Arthropoda; class Insecta; order Diptera; family Asilidae; genus Dioctria; species Dioctria linearis. Next base: position 111,351,377 of record OZ005740.1, on the reverse strand, counting down.
ATTCCAACGCCTCATGAACTTCGTTCTGACAGGCCTACAAGGCCTCGAATGTTTCGTTTATCTTGACGACATCGTCATTTACGGGAAAAACCTAAATGACCACAATGATAAACTTCGCAAAGTCTTCAATAAATTGAGAGAGAACAACCTCAAACTGCAGCCAGAGAAGTGCCAGTTCTTGAGACGAGAAGTTGTTTATCTAGGGCACAAATGCTCTACCGAAGGTGCATTACCAGACCCCAGCAAAACGGCCTGCGTCCAAACATTCCCTGTTCCTAGAACAGTACGGCAAGTTCAGTCCTTTTTAGGACTCGCCAATTACTATAGGAAGTTCATTCCGGACTTCTCAAAAATCGTTCGTCCAATTACGAATTTACTCCGCAAGGACGTAAAATACACTTGGACCGAGAAATGCCAAAGCATTCCAAAGCATTAAACATGCTCTAATTTCCCCACCACTCTTATCTATCCAGATTTTTCTAAACCATTCAATCTTACAACGGACGCCAGCAACGAAGCATTAGGCGCTGTGCTTTCCCAAGGAGAAGTGGGAAAAGACCAGCCTATCGCCTATGCAAGCCGAACGTTAAACAAAGCCGAGAAAAACTACTCCACTATTGAAAAGGAGTTATTGGCTATAGTCTGGGCAACTAGAAATTTCCGATGCTACCTGCAAGGCAGGAAATTCACGGTCTACACTGACCACAAACCTCTCAAAGGGGTCTTTAATGTTAAAGACCCGACTTACCGTTTGGTGAGATTTCACCACAAATTATCAGAATTCGACTATACAATCGAATATAAACCAGGGAAGTATAATACCAATGCGGATGCATTAAGCCGCATTCCGCAAGTATTAAACGAAGACTATACAGGCAACACCTTAACGGTACAAGCCCAAATCCACCACACTATGGACTCTGATGTGGAGGAAAATAATCCCCCAAATAAAAAGAAAACCAAGAAACCCGCTCATTGCTTCGCCGTGACCAGAGCTCAAAAACACAAAGCCCAAGAGGCCAAAACGAGCCCTAGCGCTGAAACACAGCCCACGGCAGCGGAACATAAAGAATATGAACCCCCAGAGGCGGAAATACAACCCCCTGCTACGCTTGAACAAAATATAAGTCCAGTCAAGGCACCTGAGATAATCACGAGCCCCAAGGAAGTACAAACAATCCTAAAGGATTATCACGACTCTCCTTTCGGCGGCCATCAGGGTGTCATTAATACCTATAAACGCATTAGACGCAAGTATTGGTGGAGACACATGCTTAGCGATATAAAAAAGTACATAAAAAAATGCCCTAAGTGCCAAACAATGAAGGCATCTCCACAATTCAAGATGCCAATGGTAATAACGGACATCGCAGAACAACCTTTCGACAAGGTATACCTCGATATAGTAGATCCACTAGAAGAGACCATATCAGGTAATAAATATATCTTAACTTTTCAAGATAATCTTACCAAATTTGTCGATTGGTATGCCATACCTAATGGAGAAGCAGTAACGGTGGCGCAAATATTTTTCAATGAGATTGTCACGCGTTATCGCATTCCAAAGAGAATAGTCACCGATCAGGGAACTAATTTCCTGAGTGAGCTATTCAAGAAGGTCTACAAACTGCTAAAGGTAAAGAAGTTACAGACTTCCGCATACCATCCACAGTCTAATGGAGCACTAGAGCGTGCCCCTAGACCATTAATCGAATATCTGCTTACAATCGTAGATGAAAATCCTAAATCATGGGATCAATTCCTACGAACCGCTGCATTCGTGTATAATAACAGTGTACACGAGGGTACTAAATTAACCCCGATGGATTGCCTTTACGGCTTCACAGCGGATGTCCCATCTAATTTAAAACGGGATCCTGAACCCGTTTACAACCACGAAAGTTATTACCATATGCTCAAATACAGACTCCAAAAATCGTATGCCACGGCTCGTAGAAATCTCTTAGCCAGCAAACAACGCTCAAAGGCATATTACGACAAAACAGTCAGGCCTCTCACTTTCCACCTAGGAGACAAAGTCCTCCTCAAAAGTGAAAGCCGAAAACACAAACTGTCTCAAATCTGGGTTGGCCCATATCTGGTAATCAATGTACCCAGTCCAACAAACACTACCATAAAAATAGGCAAGCGACAGGTTGTCGTACACAACAACCGTTTGAAACCCTATTATGAGTAGTATACTGGTACATATATCTTTAGCAAATAAGCTAAGTCCATACTAAATTCCACAATTAAATTAAGATCTTCTAGTTTACACACAAGATCATTTAGTATGACCAATTGACAAACGAAGCCTATCCTTCATTTTCTACAAAATATGAAGCACATATTGGTGTTAATATGCTGTTTCCATCTGGCAATGGGACAAATACAAACGGAACCCTACGCAATAAGTCCCCTGAACAATACAGGAATACTGTATGAGGACTTAGGAAAATTACAAGTCTACCACAGTACCTGGAATATACTAACGGAGATCAATCTAATGGAACTGAAAAACCAAACGCTTATGGCAGAACTGGCGGAACACTTAGTTCACCGACTATGTTCAAATCGCTCTCAAACGGATGAGCTATGCCTGGTTCAACAAAAACACGTTCATTCACTCTTGGAAAATATCAAGAGAAGAACAAGTGTCATTCGAGAAGTGGTCACAAAATCAAGATCAACACGATATATCTTCGACGGAATAGGGAATGCAATGTACTACCTATTCGGGACCATGGACAGCACTAATGAACAGGAAGTATACAGTCGACTCGAGGAGCTCGAAACAAATACAAAAGCACTAGCCGACCTGGAAAGACAGCAGATCAGTGTAGTCAAAACTACACTACAGCAAATCCAAAAGCCGTTGACATCGCTTCAGGAAAGACAACGTCAAATAAATCTCCAGGTAAATAGAATGCAAAACATAACAGATGAATTACTGATGAGACAATTAAGGCAGGAAATAATTTCAAGCCTGACCTTACAAATTGTCGAGATTGAGTACAGGCAGCAAGCCTTACTCGACATAATAATCTCCAGTAAAAATCACCAATTACATCTGCTAGTGGTGTCTCCCAAAAGTTTATTACAGATATACCACAAGTCCCACGCTACTTGCCCAGATGAACAAAATTGTCTCTCCCTGTTATATCAGACAGCGGAAACGAAGGCTCGTCTAGTCCAAGACAAATTAGTCATTCGAATACAACTTCCGATTTTCAATCTACCACAAATGAAGTTGTATAGAGTACACAGTTTTCCAATACACGTAAATAAAAAACAATCATTGGTACCCGATATACAGTACTCGCACGTAGCGCACCAGGTACAAACACAGGACATATTATTATTAAAAACCCAAGATCTTAAAAAGATCACGCAATACTCCAAACAGGACACGTACATCGCTAAGCTAGGCATTCCCATAACAAAGGCTACAATGTCCAAAGAATGCATAATGAAGCTGCTCTTTAATCCACTAAAGGAAGAGCCACAGTGCCAATTCAGAGCACGAATACCTCCCAGAGACCTACTTATTAAACTAAGTAAACCGAATTCTTGGATATTTTCGTTGATAGAACCAACAATTGTACACCTTCAGTGTACCCAACAATTCCTAACTACAAAAATAGAAGGCCAAGGAATAATTACTATCAACCATCCCTGTCAATTACAAGTTGGATCACAAATCCTACACTATGAGGCAGAGAATATCCAGCCATTGAGTCTCAAACAACCCAACTACTTCCCAGCTATAACCCCATTAAAACAAATAGTGGAAAAATATCTCAATGAAACTCCCAAAGAAATACAGTCCGAGAGTATTAGTACAAAGCTATACTCAGGAGATGACACTAATAGCCTCATCCTAAAAGGCACCCAGTCACTAAAAGAGCTGGACAAAAAATTAGCTAAAATATCTCCTCATACAAACCACTATCCTACACATGTCCTAGCCGCAACATCAGTATCTTTAACTGGTGTTGTCCTCACATGTATGGTACTGTACCTGGTCGCCAAATGGCTAGTCCCATTCATGAAAAATTATCGTCCACGTAAATCTGAAAACACCCTAGAGGCGGAGGAACAAATCGAACAAATTGAACGAATAGAAATATTTGAACCTACCCCTCTCAAAAGGACCCGCACCCTGCCACCTACTAAGTCAGTGCAAGTGGTATAGTGTCACCACTTCAAACGGTCATAAGCACTATCACTAATAGTAGAAAATAAATGTAAGTGGTTTCAACAAACCGAAATAAATAGTAAGATTATACATATAATAGGGGAGAAGAAATAAATAGTATTAAAAAGCATAGAAGTAAGAAAAACAAAAAATTTGTTAATACAGGAACATACAAAAAAAAAGAGAACAGAAAAGGCGTTCTCACCCCATCCGTGTAGTGGGAAAAATGCATAAATAAATAAGATAGGCATAAGAGCAGAAAGCAAAAACATGTACACAAACAAAAATATCTTCCCCCTACCAAATCGTTATAATAAATAGTATTTAAGAAATGAAACAAGAATTAAAATTACAAGTAGAATAACAAATCTAACCTAGCCTAGAAACTAAATAACAACTAACCCTAGAATAGGACACAATATATAAGTAAGAGAAAAAAACGTAAAATATAAACCTAACAACATAATATAGGAAAAAATATAATGCCAACCAAAACTATGCCAATTACAGCCAAAACCAGCTGAACCAACCTCAACCAAAAGCAAAAAAAAAATCCCTGAAAATAAGAAAATAAGGTAGACCAAAACAAAAAGAACCAAACAACATCTCATTAGTATTAAAGAAAAAAAAAATTTATTATATATATTGGGAAAAGAGAAGAGGAATAGGAAAGATATAAAAAAAAGAGATATTAAAATGTGTTAAAAAAAAGACTGCGAATATATTCAGTCCTCAAAGTCGGACTCCTCCTCGATGACATCTCCAGGGAGGGGAGGGGTGACTATTAGTACCCGTATTAGATCCGTAAGGGGGGAGGAAAAAATTTCATGGCAGCATGCACATAGTCCGTGCTCCCCGGAAATAACAAGCACGCAGCCTAAAAACAAAACAAAAAAAAAACAATATAATATAATCCCGCAGGATATAGATGCCATATATCATGACAGTGAGCCCCGGGGGGCAGCGAAAACCCTCGTGAGTGACAGCTTCCACTAGCAACATGTCGGATGTGAGGCACGAAAAAACACAAAAAATTTTACTTCTTTGTTCTGTCAAAAGGACCTAAACCCCGGACCAGAAGAAATCTAATGAGAAAATTTGCTTCTAAAAAATCGGTGTAAGATCTTGCACCATCGCCTTGACCCGAGAGTTATTCCTCTTCCAAGAATAACTCTCTTTTTTGTAGGGGGAAGGCATGTTACATATACAAAATGTATACATAAGGCATCAAGAAACAAATCACAATTTTCATAAGCCAATCATGCCTAAAAGCACGGATGGCTTATCTCTTGCGCATACGAAGAAAGTTGCATCAGCAATTTCTTCAACTACGCGCAACATTCCTTCAACATATTTTTCCCACAAAACGACATGGGAAAAATAAAAGTTTTAAATTTCAACCCAAGTCGTTTCGATAAAAAAGTAAGATTTGTCGTATATACGATATGTATGTACATATATACATACATATGTACATATCGGGGGCGCATGAAAATTTTACGCCGGTGAAGACTGAAACGATCAAGTCTTCACCGAAAAAAGCTCTTATCAGCAAATTGTCGCGAGCTGCATACATTGTGATCGCAACAATGTATGCACGATAGCACGACGATGCGATGGTTAGATTTATGCAAATATCAAATTTCAATTCCAACCATCGTTCGTCGCGATAATTCTGGGCATGTTTAAACATGCCCAGCGGTAACTAATTTTCTCAGGATAGGAATGCTAATTAAGCACTTTCCTATCCTGAACAACTAGACTTGCGATTAAAAAAATCCAAGTCGAGTACAGTCGGTTTTGAGAGTTGGTTTTAAAAGTCTCGTAGCATCGCGGAAGATTCGATATCCAGAATAATTCCGATTTGGTTAAATTAATTTTTGATAAAAGTGGTATTCGGTGAACAGGCGGTATACGGTTGAAACAAACGTTGTTGAAATTCATTTGGTTAGAAAGTAAATTGATTAGCATAATCTATTGATATCGGAGTAATAGTACTTAATAACTGATAAGAAACCAAAAGTTTTGTATTGTGAACACGGAAATAAATTACGAGTAACTGAGTGCATCGTGTGTTGATTAATTTTTGTGCTCCCTCTGAACCTGTGAATGGATAGCCCAGTTGAGTGAGTGTTGCAATATAACGCAAGCCAGGTGACTTTAAACGGGAACAGTGGTTTTGTTAAAGAATTGCCCCGAATATATAACACCATTAATTCAGCGATGTGCTTGAGAATGATTGGTCTTGTGCTGTGCTATGGGCGATGCTAGGTGCGGTGCGGCGTTGTGGCCATGCACTTATTACGAGGAGCAATTAATTAATTTGGTGAAGGAAACGAATTATTTTTACGGCAAAAGAAATCCACAATATCGAAATACATATTTAAAAGAAAAAAAAACTTAATAAACTTGAACAAACAATTTTAGCACCTATATTGATATGTCTACATGCATGATACAAGGTAGGGATGGCCGATACAGATGCGATGTTCGATATATCGATATTTATCCCCTTATGATACAGGTAATTCGTATCTTTTGTATTCTTGTCGCATTAATTTACTTTAAAGAAACAACCATTGTTATTTCACTGAACTTTATTTCTAAACTTAGCCTAGATATAAATTAGATATCACTCATCGAATGATCAACAACGACTAACATGAAAGGAAGGGAGCTGCCGTGTCTGTTAATGTGCAACTCCGCCATCGTTGGCTCTGATTCATGATTCATACGCAGCACTTTCGTCCCCTTAAGGACTTACAAAATTACAAGACTACAATTCATTTTTTATTTCTTATTCAAGCTTCTTAAATTTACCCCTCGATTGTACTTTTTTTCCTTTATTATTACCTTTTCTGAATTTCTCGATTTCATGTTCTGAGTTTTACTGTAACTATTATTTAATAAATTTTCTTTTGTTTTCCTTACTTCACCCTCTTCAACTTGATACAATTTCATAGGTGGATGATAAACATCCTCTAAAGTTGATCTTCTCACCTGACCTTCATGTACATATCTTATGTTATTGTTAACATTAATAAGATAGGTTTTAGGACTAATATATTTTAAAATTCTGGCTGGTTCCCATTTAATATGGCTTTTAAAATGATTCTTATACATTACTTTTTCTCCCTGTTGAAATAATTTTTTTAATTCTCCATTTCCTTTTTCATTCTTATTTTATTCCTAACTAATTCCTTAAAGTTTTGCTTTACCACATACTTAAAATTATTTCTATTTATTTGTACATCATCTGTATTTCTAAAAATCTAAAACAGAGTGAGGATTAAATGAAAATATTATCTCAGCTGGTGTGCGCTTAGTTGTCATATTTGGCGCGTTGTTGAGATTAAATATAATTTTATTAATTTCGTCTTGCGGTACCTGATTGGACTTTCTATTTACGCTCATTTTCTTCAATTTCATTTTTATTATTTGAACGAAACGTTCTGCTTGACCGTTCGATGAGAGGTGGTAAGGAGCAGTTTTTGTACACTTTATACCAGACTGAAGACAGTAAGTTTTAAATACGTAATCACTATATGGTGGTCCATTATCGGTAACAATTTCATCTGGTAGCCCAAAAAATTTAAAAAAATCTTTTAATGCTTTTATCAATATAGGAGCTGATTTCATCAGTACTACGTTACAACATTTACTAAATGAATCTACTAAAATCAAGTAATTTTTATTATGCCAATAAAAAAAATCTAAATGTATACGTTGGAAAGGCTTTTTAGTTAATGGCCACGCATTTAATATTACTTCTTTGCTCACATTCCTCGTTTGCTGACATGCTAGACAGGATTTAACAAACTTCTCAATATCTTGCGTCATAAATGGCCACCACATATAAGATCGTGCTATCGTTTTCATCTTTACAATACCTACATGCGTTTCGTGAAGTTGCGCTAGTATTATATTTTGAATCGCTTTTGGAATGATTATTCTATTTGCGAAATACAAACAGTCGTCTTCAACTGACAAGAAATTTTTTATTTCGAAATATGGCTGTAATGCGGGTTTATTATTATACAACCAATTTTTTGATATACATTTTATAACTTCTCTTAATACTTTATCCTGATTTGTTTTTTCTTTGATTTGGGCATGATTGATCGGAAAATTCTCATCACACTTAAAGTAATTTATAGTAAAAGATTCTTCTATATTACTAATTCCGACAACGGCATTCGTGAAAGAGCATCTGCATTTGCCAAACGTTTACCTTTCCGATATTCTATTATATAATTGTACATTGATAACGTAACAGACCAGCGTTGAAGTCTGTTTAAGGCTATATGCGGATTTCCTTTGCTTGGGTTCAAGATCTCTTTAAGCGCTTGGTGATCAGTACGGAGTGTAAACTTGTTTACTCCATATAGATATTTGTGGAATCTATCTAAGGCAAACACTTAAAGAGCTTGAGACAAACATGACAAGTTTTTCACCGTTGTCCACCACATGCGCTAAGACCTCACCTAGACCATACTCTGAAGCATCCGTACTAACTACAATTGGCTTCGAAGCGTCATAAAATTCTACAACATTATGATGCAGTAACCATTGCTTTGAATTTTCAAAACAATTACACGCTGAACCTGTCCATGAAACAATAGCCTTAGGATTTTGACTCACATTATGTAACATGTTATACAAAGGTTGTAACCTTTCAGATAAGTTAGGAATAAGTCTACCATAAAAAATTCATTAACCCTAGATACGATTGTAATTGCTGTACGTTAGTGGGTGCCGGAGCATTAACTATTGCATTAACTTTCTTATCATTCGGATCAATACCCCTATTTGACAAAACATGACCCAAATACTCTATACGTTCCACCAAGAATTTACTTTTTTCTATATTAACCCGGATTTTTTTTCATCTAAATGCCTTAAAATTTCAAATAATTTATTTCTACAGCCTTCGTACGTCATATCCCCACAAATTATGTCATCTATGTAACAAGCCGTTTGACTTAATCCCTGTAGGGTTTTATCCATTAAGGATTGAAAAATACCAGGAGCACTATGGATCGCGAAACATAACCGAGTATACCTGTTAAGTCCTACATGCGTATTTATAGTCAAAAGCTCTCGAGATTTTTCATCAACCTTGATTTGAGTGTATGCTCCTTCTAGATCTATGAGACAAAAATATTTACTGGGGCCAATTCGCGCAAAACAATCTTCCAAAGTTGGTAACGGATAATGTGCATACTCTAAACCAGGGACCGAAAATAACTGTTATTATTTTTTTGTGAGCGAAAAAACTCTTTCATAAAATTTTCTAGGAATAGCGTAGTACAAAAGGGGTCTGCGTACAGCACTTAGACTAGCTGCCAACCTTGAAATCAAGAAAGTTTCGATTTTAATATATAAATCCAATCCTAACTGTTATTGTAAGACATATTTTTTATATTTCAATTTTAACTGTTAAAAAAAATACTTATATTATTTTACAGTGATATAAAACTCTTTGCCAGAGTTTTACATATTTTGTGTATTATAAGAACTTAAATTTACATTTTTTTAAAACGGCCGTTTACAGTGAAAAACCAAAGCTATATATAGCAACACCAAGAAGGGGTTGCCGGTTCCAATTTTTCTTTCCCTAAGAACCTTACTCGGACAGGTTTATTTCTTGAGGGAAAAAATAACACCCATTTTTAACTGTTAAATGCTGAGAAAAATGATAAACTCAATTAAGGAGTTTTATTTCTTGAGGAAAAAAAATAAAACTCATTTTTAACTGTTAAAAGCTGAGAAAAATGAAAAACTCGAATTTTGAGTTTTATTTTTTGAGAGAAAAAATAAATGTTAAACCGAGCGAGAAATATAAAACTTAAGATAAGACTGTTATTTACTCAGAAGAAAATAAAATTCTCTTTTTAACTATTTCATTAGAAGATAAAATATAAACTATCAATAACAAAGTGTTAAAACCAGACTTTTAAAATATTTCTTATAACTCTTTCGGTCCCTGCTCTAAACATTTGTTCACGGATACTTTCGCATCCATGCATATGCGTAAATCTCCATTAGCTTTAGGTACAATAACTATTGGACTTGCCCAATGACTATATGCAACTTTTTCTATGACCCGCTTTTCAACCAAATTTCTTAGCTCGATTACCACTTTATCGCGAAGTGCATAAGGCACTGAATATGCTGCATGAAAAATTGGTGTGCAGTTATCTTTTAGTACTAAATTCGCCTTAAACCCCTCAATCGAACTATCAGGCGAACCCTTTATCGCAAACGGAAACATGCTTGCAAATTCTTTTAATAATGGTACACTGCTATACTTAATATTACTCACCAAGTTTAATTTTTTTGAAAACCAACTTTTCCAATTTTTAAACAATACCTCCATCCAATCACGTCCCAAAAGCGGCTTAAAATTTTTGTTTGTTTTTACCACAAATATATTTAGATAATATTGTTGACCAGCATACACCACGCTGACATATATTTTCCCTTGACCTTCTACTTTTTCACCTGTAATGGTATTAAAATTTACTCTAGATCGGTCTAAAGATAAATAAGAGAATTTTTTGTTATACTCAACTACTGACATCATATAGATGCACTTGCACCTGTGTCCAATTCCATGCCTAATTTTTGCCTTCTACTTCCAATGTGATTTCTGCTACTTCACCACCCACCAAAATATTGTTTATTTTGAACTCCTCGACGTGATTGTTACTTAAATTCCTTTTGTTGGCGGCGTATCTGCATACTTTAGAAGTGTGACCCGTTCGCCCGTATGAAAAACATTCCCATCCGACAGCCGGGCACTTTGCAATGTCATGAGGTTTGCCGGAACGAAAACAATTCTTTTGTTGTATTGTTGAATTTTTTTTTTCTTAGAACTACGTTGTACATTAGAAAACTTGCCTCTATCAGATTTGTTATACTCGTATTGTTGAACGGTTTTGACTCGAGCCTGAGTCGTTGCTATATCGTTGGAAATGTATGTGGAGTATGTATGTTGGAGTATAAATCGTTTTTTTTGGATTTATCGCCTTAGCCTCTCGTTCCGCCATTTCAATGTTAAGTGCCATTTCACAGCACTGCTCAAACGTAGTTATCTCTTTTCCCAGAAGCACTTGCGTTACTTTTTTATTAATAATTCCGCTAATAAATTTGTCAATTAGCGCATCCGTTAAAAATTTCTCGAACTGACACGACGACGCCAATTGTATTAGACGAACAATAAATTCTGTCAGAAATTTTCCTTCATTTTGTGAAGCCTTCCAGAATTTGTACCGTTCTGCATGTTTATTAATTTTAGGTGTATAACGTTCCCTTAACAGCTTTAAAATATCATCCATTGACTTTTCGGACGGCTTTACTGGATCGGTTAAAGCCTTAAGGTCCTTATAAGCTTCGTTGCCCATCAGCGTTATAAAAAGAGACACTTTGTCATCATCCTTTGTTTTATTCACTTTAAAAAACTGTAACAGCCGATCTTCATAGGCTGTAAAATCACTCCCCGGAGTGAACGGTTCTATGTTAACAATTAACGGCATCACTGTAGTTTCAACACCTGCACTCAAAAAAATTTTTGTTTCCAACTCACTCGATGCAGTTTTTTCACCATTTGTTTCTAGCGATAAATTGAACTGATGACTTTCTTGACTGCTATCAAACCCCAAAAATTCTTCTTCTCATTCCGACATACATACAACTTTAAGCACTGATATTTAAATGTAAAATGTGTTTACCGCGAGTATTTTTCATTTCACCAAAATGCATGCATCTATCCTCGTCGCCAATTTTGTATTCTTGTCTCATTAATTTACTTTAAAGAAACAACCATTGTTATTTCACTGAATTTTATTTCTAAACTTAGCCTAGATATAAATGAGATATCACTCATCGAACCGAAGATTTCGATCTGGCGATATGTTATAAGACAGGCGATTTTGCTTGTTTCGAAATGATATCCGAATTTTTTCCCCTAACACAAATGACGTTTCCGAGTTTTATTCCCTAGCACAAATGACATTTATAGATTCTTTTTCTAGTTGTTGATAAATTTTAATATTAATAAAATTGGAATTTATGAATTTTTCAGGCGCAGTGGCTTTATTTGTGGCGGATAGCAAAAATGACAAAGAAATTATTAATTACCTGGACAAAAGAAAATTTTTAAGGCAACGGTATTATGTTATGGATATGCCTAACAAAATGTATTGCCTTATTAATTTTAGCATTCAAGAAATATTCTTACAACTTTTATAACTTCAAGTTTGCAGAATCTATATAATTAATATCTAAAATCATTTATATTGAATAAATTAAAAAAAAATGAAACATATAAATCTAATTTCTTAAATTTACATACATATTTCAATCTTCGCACTCAGTGATATTCTATCCAAATTATCGCCTGTCGAAAGTGTTACAACATACCGACTATCGATAAATTGTCGAACGTCGAATCTTTCGAAGTTATAACATCTTGCCCCTGAAAGGAAGGGAACTGCCGTGTCTGTAAATGTGCAACTCCGCCATCGTTGGCTCTGATTCATGATTCATACACAACAGTATCGATATTTTTATACTTTAAATTTCGGTGTATCGATATTTTACTATCTGTATTGCGTAGACAAAAATTTTAATTACTCATCGAGCAATAGGTTTCCAGGCTCAGAGCAGTAGTTGGCAGCACTAAGGTTCTTTTCATCTGTTCCCCTAACCATCATCTAGCCAACAAGTTTTCGTGAGGCAGAGGCATCATACTGACCCGTCAAAACAGGGTCCTTCTGATTAACCAACTAGCACAGACCAGACAGGCTCAAGCCTGAAACATAATTGGAGCTTTTCAGCCAGCATGAGATTTGTTGACAATATAAATCAATGTAGAAGAACACAATTAGAGCTTTAACTTTTTTACCCGCTTTGAGATTTGATCAAATTGCAAATTTCAAGCCCAATGACTGCTAACTTGAGGGAATTTTTAATGCTGTCAACTGTGCGAATGTCGAATATTAGATAAGAATGGCTTCTATTGAAACATTTATTTTTATTGAATTCGTTAGCGACATATTTTTACATAAAATCGTACCCAACATCCTTACAATAAAGCATTTTTATAACGTGATGGCACGGTACCGTCTCTTGCTTTCTCCTCTCACCCTCCCGGAGCCCTATCACTATGAAGGTTGATTAGGTCCGATACTGAATGACTTGGACGTAAAGTCCCGACTGCCAGCATGAGCTGACAGATCACTCGGCGGACAGCGTTGACTGCAGGGCGGCACGCTAGCTGGCTTCGGCTATTGGCGGAGAGTGTGGGGAGGTTCCACGAAAACCTGCCGCTGCCGCCTGCCACAAACAAAAAAAAAGTCGTGAACGGACCCTTACGTCACCCACCTACATCCACATTGAAGGCGCAAATGGTCTCCCTTCCTGCATGCCCCAACCACCCAACTGACTCTGAGGGCAAATATTTTCAGAGTCCCTTGTAGACCTGAAAAGAGAAGTGGAGGAGTGGACCTAATCGACCGTCAACTAAGGAGGGCTCCGGGAGAATGAGAAAGGAATTAAACCCCTTTAAATGACTACATGAAACATTTTAAACATGACGTGTGTATTTTGCATATAATTTAACCATAAATGCTAGTCCTATCTCATAAGAAAACAGTTAGACAGTTAGTAATGGTGTAATACTATACGCACTATGAGTCTACATAAGATTTCAGAAATAAGTCTGCCAGTTGGTCCCTGAAATTTAAGTTACTTAGTGTTAAAATGTGATGTCTTGCGCTTCACTGAAAACTTGACTGACAGCTGACGTCCTGAAAACAAGAGTATCTGAAATGCTCAATTTTCTGAACTTAACCCAATTTCGTTGTTCCTCTTATAGAATCGAAATTGTGTACGTTCATAAATTAGAACTTTGTTGATGACTACTCAGTGGTCACCTGTAATGAAACGATGAGTTGACTTTCTAACGTTTACGCACTAGTGCAACTTCCTATAAGTTACTGCTAGTGTAAACGTCTCTTGTGAAACTCAAACACACTGAATCTGCAGCGTGTGGTCTATAACAACGAGATTGAAATGATCCACCTTCCAATAAGCTCTCACGATCTTAGAATATAGAGCAAACGGGAATGGTGATAAGCCAGATTTTGCGTAATGAATTCCTGGTTGTGTTGGTAGTCCATTTTTACATGTATTTACACGCCGTCCTTATTCTAAACAACTTGTCAATTTGCAAAAAGTAAACAAAGGTTTTGTGCGGAGCATCTGTGGTAAAAAATGTTCTTTTTCTAATTTATTCTGAAACAATTCACATAATTAATTTATATAAATCTTTGCTTCTATTAACAAAAAAGATAATTTAGATAGTGTAGTTGCCTCAAACAGGATTCCCTAGTTTATAATCCAATTTATATTTGCAAGCACTGACCGAACACTTCATTTCTGTTTTTTTAATTGATATGAAGATTTTAACAGGCACTAGTGGCACTATAAAACTTTTCACTAAATAAAGTTCAAAGATAAACAGTTTTGAAGAGAATTGATTCGGTATTTTTGTTAAATTTCACAAAAGAATTTTAAGGTGAAATCTGCTCACAAAACAAAAGCACATTTGACATTTGTCATGGGTTCGATTCCCACCTCGTCTTGGTCCTGTGCTTCATCTATAAATTCTTCCCTTCTAACAATTTTCTTCCTTTCGCTATAAAATGACATGTATCTACATATCTCTATAATTTCTATAAGTTGGTTTGCTAATAATGGGTAGCCCTCGTATAACGCGGTAGTTAGGTTCCACAGAACTGCCGCGTTATACAAATCGCGTTATGCGAGACTTAGGTCACATATTAAAAATGGGGTTACGTGCCGAAATCATTTATTTTAATTATATATAAATAAAAATGACCAATATATATATATGTATATGCATTTATTTAATTCAGGTAGTTCAAGTAATTTAACTAAACATATATCTAAATTATACATTAACTTCATTTTACATATTGCATAGATTAAAATGTATATTTTAATCACTATCACTATCTTCAAAAATAATATTTCGTCTTTCTTTATTTGCAAGTGGCCAGATGCCATCATCACTTGAAATCTCTTTGACATCATTTGTATCATTTTCATTGCCAACTTCAGCTGGTTGGGCTATTAAGAAGTCGGTAATAAGACCTTGCTTACCACTATGCTGCAATTTTTTTTTGAGTTCATAATATGGAGTGAAACAACTATCAAATTGTCTTGAGAAATTTCGAGAGCGTATCATTGAGGGATCATTATCCGTGAAATAATTTTTTAATTTTCTTGCTAACTCCAAACCTTCTGTTAATTTCATTAAACCGAAATCTTTTACTGATTCATTACAATCAGAATCTTCTACAGAACTGTTCTCGAAATTTGTGTTATGGTCATCTATTAATTGTACCAGTTCCTCCTCATTTAAATCTGTTTCGAAATCAATTAACTCACGAATTTCATTTTCAGCCATATCACAAAAACCCTCCCCACCAAGAGTCTGGGCAACGTTTACTATACGAGTTGTCTCGCCATCAATGGGCGGTACGGAATTTTGTTGAAGAACGACTTCAGGCCATATTTTTTTCCAGCACCCATTCAGTGTAGAAGATTTTAATTCCGTAATGGACAGCGCAATAATTTGTACACAATTTAATATTGAAAATTCTTTCCACGCTTGAGGCAGTGTCATGTTGGGATTAGATTCTATTTTTTCCAAAATTAATTGGAATGTTCGACGAATATAATATGCCTTAAACGTTGAAATGATCCCTTGATCTAATGGCTGGATAAGTGAGGTGGCGTTAGGCGGTAAAAAAATTATCTTAATATTGGGATGAGTTAAATTTTTTTGGTGACCTGGTGCGTTATCTAAAATTAGTAGAATTTTGAAGTCGATATTCTTTTTTTTTGTATAACTTTCCACATCGGGTACAAAACAGGTGTTAAACCAATTATCAAACATGCTTCCTGTCATCCATGCCTTTTTGTTGGCCCGCCAATAAACTGGTAAAGTGGACTTGTTGTGTCCTTTCATAGCACGCGGATTTAAGGATCGGTTTATGAACATTGGTTTTGTCATAAAATCACCGGATGCATTACTACAAAACAGCAGAGTAATTCTATCTTTTGCTACTTTGAACCCGGGAGCTGATCTCTCATTTGTTGAAATATAGGTGCGTTTTGGCATTTTTTTCCAATTTAACCCGGATTCATCTGCATTGAACACCTGGTCAGCACTATAACCACCTTCGTTAATAATTTTTAAAAGTTCTGCTGGATGTTTCCTGGCAGCTTCTACGTCTGCTGACGCCGACTCTCCTTGGATTTTAAGGTTATGCAAAGAAAAACGCTTTTTAAAATTTTCAAACCACCCCTTACTGGCACAAAATTCATGATGGGAGCAGTCTGGTAAAGATTCTTGATCAAGTTCTTTTAAATGCGTATACACTTTAAGAGCTTTTTGTTTAATAACATTTCCATCCAAGGGAATCTTTTTTTGTGTACAATCTTCTATCCAGATCATTACAAATTTCTCCATTTTTTCCATATGAATATCGCGTACACGGGCAACACGCTTTGAACTTACCGCAGATGCAGCAATAACACTTTCTCGGATTTTACGTTCATTTTTTTTAATTGTTCGAATTGTCGATTCATTTAAATTCAAAGTCTTTGCAATAACTCCTGGTTTTTCTCCACTTTTCAACTGATCCAAGATTTTAATTTTTTCTTCTAGAGAAATGAATTTCCTTTTCAAAGTTGGTTTCATCGCAGTTTGGGTAGCCATTACTATAAAAATATATTTTTCAAGAAAAAAGCTTTTATTTATTGTATGCATGTAACTTACCAGAAAATTATTCTTATAAGATCAGTTTTGTAACTGTAACTAAATAAACACGATAGACTATCACTATAGACTTCTAAGATTATACATATACACTGTGTACTATAGGCGCTTTCGGCAAGCACTGGCTCAGTGAGCCAAGTGAGCCGAGATTTTGAGCAATCGTCTCAGTTGTCTTTGAAGTTGCTATAGTGACGAGGTTACTAAGATTAAATTTTTTAATACATATTTGAAAATATTGCTTTCAAACGAAATTTTAGTATGTGCATTGGTTTCAAACGAAATTTTAGTATGTACATACACATATTTTTTTTTTTTGTATCATAAAAGAAGTAAATTATAAATCGCGTTATATCGAAACCGCGTTGTCGCGTTATACGAGAGTTAGTGTAAATTATAAATCGCGTTATATCGAAACCGCGTTGTATAAGTACCGCGTTATACGAGGGTTTAGTGTATGTATCATCTATGTAACTCGCTATGATGTGCCCAGCGTTTGGCGTGCCTTTGCCACGGGCACTCAAATAAATAAATGTTTTATGTTTTATGTTTTTATGTTTGTAATCTAAAGCTTTGACAATTTCTCCATCCAGCATCTCACTTACTCCTATGTATAGTCAACTGCTCTTGACAAATTACGCTCATGTACACGAATTTTACACGATTCAACCATTCCTGTTTGCTATATATTCTAAGCTCACGATACCAATGCCTACCAAGGTGTCAAACAACGTAGAAACCTAAAATGAAAACGATGGCCGAGCACAATCACACTTAGATGGCGGTAGTGTAGCGGTAAATGAAAGAATCATCCGGTTATTCATTCATTTATATTTATTGAGCAAAAATTCTTTCTGTTATTAAAATTAGACTAGTGAAAAATAACTTCATAAAAAAACTAACCTAATTGCAATTCAATTTAACTATTATATATTTTTTCTAATTCTACTCAAACTTCTTAACTAGACTTATATTACTATTTAAAATTCCTTTCTATGTTTTGTAATTTATTTAATGCTGAAAATAAAAATTATTGTTAAATGTCAATCGTGAATCAATTCTCATGTGGTGTAAAGGTGACCCGTGTGGGCACAGTTTTATACCTTGATGAATTGATTAATTGACGAAAATTTATGAACAAACAACTGAAAACTCAAGAGAATTATATACAATAAATTTTTAGTATTTGGTGATGTTATTTTGTGTAATATGTCCAATACACAATTGGCATGCAATCTTACACTTTAATACCCGCAACCTATCCAAAGATTTATATGAAAACAAAAAATACCTTGAATTCACTGTAAAATGTCAAAGAAAACCACGTTAAGATTGAGTAACTCCCGAATTCCACTGGAGAACAAATTCTTTAAAAAAAAAAGCAAAAAAGGAAAATGAACTAAAAAATGACAGAACTCTTTAATTTTGAAGAACGAAAAAAACTGACTTTAAATGAAAATAAAAAATAAATGATGAAACCAAAAAAAAACTCTAAGTGAAATTACTAATGAAAAACGATGAAAAAACTATAAGTCCAAAAAAATATTATTAAGTACTGATGATAAAATTGCAAATTGAGGATACTTTGACTCCTGTTAGCGTATGTATACTCCTTGAAAATTTGTTGAAAATAGAAGATAGAATGAACAAATGGCCTCCTTTTTATAGAAAAATTCGTTCCATTTTCGCTGTCTATAAAGTGAAATATTCGAAATTTTCACTGAAAATGAATAAAAGTTGAATTTTTCTTGTTGTCAATCGATAGCAAATTTAACGATCTAAATTTTGATACCTTTGTCGTAAAAATTGATTGTCAATTTGATGATTTTAATCAATTTTTGTAATTTTTGGAACATTTGCTATAAAAATGTCGATTCGTTACGTTTCATTTCGATGTAGTAGATTTTCCTGTCATTTGTAATAATTTTTTGTCTTCTTCCCACTGTGAGTCTCTTTCGCACTCATTGTGGGAAATGTATAACCAAAAAATCGCGAATATCGCGTTTCCCGTGGAAAATATCGCGAAACGAACGCGACCATTGAAATCACGGTTCGATTTTACGTGATTTTGATACGTCAAACGTCGCGGTAGTATGAAGTTTTCGTTGTTTTGACACTTTCGCTCGCGAGTGTCAAGTTTATTTTTAATGTGTTATTTTATGTGGTTTTAGTGTTTTTCAGGTATTTTCCTTCACTGAGGATATTCTTCAGCAACAGGTAATTATATCTATCATCATTCGTGAGCCTTTTCCTCCCGTGCACGCTTCCCAATCTGCTTAAAGTGCGTGTGCTCACCTTTATCATGCGTTCAAAGCTCAAGTTGCTCCCAGAGTACGTCAACGTCAAATTAAGCTGGAGTAGGGTATGCACCTCTCGTATCACGCAGCCTCGAACAGTGACCCATTACGGATCCAACAGTGTATACGGACAGGGGGTTTCGTGCTGGAATGCCCTGCCTACTCTTTTTAGGGAATCGACAAACCTGGGTAGTTTCAAGATTGGTGTTCTGAATCAACACAATAATCAGCTAAGTATGAATCTAGTGCAACTACAATGCGATCGACACTATCGTGGTATGTAAATAATGATGTTCACGGGTGTTTATTTATTTATTTTGTCTCACTGCTATGATCTGTGGTCAACTGCTATGTGATAATTCCTTAGGATACTACTATACGATATACTCGCAACCCATTAGTCATATTTGGTTCATGGGATAGTTTTTAATGTCTGGCTTTAGCTGGCAATATGCCATATTTACAGGCTATCGTCAGTGTTGTCGCAGCTAAGCTAATATATAATACAACATAATAACATATACCATGTTTACATGCAGGGTTGAACCCTAGTTCAACTGGGGTTCGCTGGCGTAGTTGAGTCGAATTGGTGTCCTATAAACGCGGATTGAGTAGTCGAGTTGGCAGCTTACAGTTGGAATTTATTTTATTCATTCTTTACTCAAAAGTTTTGGTATATTGTGTATTTATTGTGAGTTTATTTTGTTTATTTAAACAAAATTTATAACTTTTATAACTTCATCACAGAAAATACCATAAATAATGTTATGTTTAATTGTCACTTCAACTATAGTTGGACCCGTTCTCAACTCAATATCTCAACCCTGTGTGCTCAAAAACACGAGTCGAAAACTCAACTCAATCTCGACTCGATCTTTCAATTCTGCATGTAGACATGGTAATGGTGTCATATGTGCAATATGCAACTCCAAGTACCGCGCTCCGCAGGTTACCTGCAAACGGAGCATGGTAACCTGAAATATATTTACGGTTAGGGACTGGTTCAATCTTGGCCCTGCCAGTAACCTGTGGTTGAATGCACCTCAACGCAGTTGACGAACGTGTCCCATGTTATTTGACAGTGAACTATTTAAAAGCCGAAATATTTAATATTTAATATCTCATATATATACCGGCCATGTAACTTCAACAGATATCAAACAAGTTAATGAAATAATAATCTAATAATGTACCTGCCTGTATTCGGACCTAAACTAAGCATCCCATCTCATGTAACTTGTGTAACAATTGGTATTAACGATTCCTCATCCTTGCTAGGCTTTAATTTGTAACACTAGTCATAATACTAAGTAGGGTCATATGCCAGCCTCAGTAGCTGAGGGCTTAACTATATTCACCAGTGTAAGTCTCATCTGTATATACCATTGTAAGTCTCTAGCAACCTTGCATTATATCATAGTATCATTAGTCCATTATAACCAACCACTATATGCAATCTTAGTAACTATTTAATCTTCGAACAATGTACCTAATAGCTCTTAAAAAACTATGTAAACTATATATACTATTAAACATGTAAATCGCTTTACCCAACGTTATTGACGTGGCGCTCATGCCGGGGTATGTAATAAATAAACTTTGAATTGAATTGAATTGAATTGAATTGAATTGAATTGAATTGAATTGAATTGGTGAATTTAGTGTTTAGTTTATCAATTGTAAGAATTTCTGGACAAATGTCAGGTGAGTGTTTGTATGGCATTTTCACCTTATTTTTCCACAAAAATTTTCTACAATTGTGTTAATTATGTACCTTATAGCGTACTTCATTGTTTTATGCTATGAATTTTGTGGGGAACATGAAATTATTCATGTTATCCATATCTTTCATCTTGCATGGCATTGTTTGTTCATATGGGACATATGTACATACAGTCATGACTTGACTGCTGTATCTATGACCTTTGTAGATTAATATTGAAAATATCCAAATTCAAGTTCAGTATTAATGTATTTCTTCTCATTTCATTACAGATCGTCGTTGGAATCTTTCACCTGTGCAGACTCCAGGTGTAGGTAAAATTTTATGTATAATTGTTTTTAAATCGTTACTGATTGTCCCTCTTTTCTTTTAGGTTCGCTGAACACTTAGAAAACCTTATAACTAGAGTGATGAACAGAATAGTACAGCTAGAACTTACATATATTAATACAAGGAAGAATCTATTAAAAGCACACAGTTTTATCCAGCTATATTCAGTCCAGTAATGCTATATACTAATAGATAATAATATACAAAATACAAAATATGCCTTAATATGCCTCAATATGTTGGATATAATAATGCTATAGGCTAATATGTCACAACTTTTAGACAAATTTAAAAGCAGAGCGAAACTGACAATTGCTTAGATGATCACAAACTGACGTAAGGCATAGCTACGTATGTCGACAAGAAAAGAAACTTGAACCGTGTTCACTTCTTTCCCCCAGGTTGTCATTTGGAAAACGATTGCGAACTAATTATGTCCTTTAAATTGTAAGGACGCGCGTACAGGCACTTCAAAGTGAGCTGCTAACCACAGCTGGACCACTAATTGCATAAAGATTTCGTTTAGTTTGTCGTCTTATGTGCACACAACCTTGGAGAACCAACTGAACAGTACCTCAAGGCTACTGTATGTATCTCTATGTATTATATATATATATACATTTGAAAAGAC
This sequence comes from Dioctria linearis, assembly GCA_963930735.1. Lineage (NCBI taxonomy): Eukaryota > Metazoa > Arthropoda > Insecta > Diptera > Asilidae > Dioctria > Dioctria linearis. Next base: position 111,329,327 of record OZ005740.1, on the reverse strand, counting down.
AAAAATTCTGGGTCCTATCTCACCAAGCTGGGCGGACCAGTAATAAATATGTGCATATGTATATTCTAAAAGTTTATATAAAAATTGTTGTACTCACGTCTGCTATCCGCCGTAGTGAAGCGCTTCATCCGACGTATGCTGTAAGTGAAACTGATTTATAAGAGTCCTTGCCCAAATGGGTCACACAATTCTGATTCAGACTGTTCTGACCTAAAATAACCTATGGTGAGTTAAATTAGAGAGAAATGTTAAGTTCCTCCGATATTAGCATTTTCTCCCCTTATAGTTTTTTTTCTCTGCAATCAAATGAAGTCTGCGTATGAAATTTCGTTGCTCATTTCAGAAAATCTCGCGTTATGTCGCGTAGGAGTAGAAGTTCATTCAATTGCTCAATATGTCACGCGTAGGCAATGAAATCGCTGAAATATTGGTGTAAAACTACATCGGAACAATAAGAGTCATGCTTACTGCCAACACCTAAAACTATCTTACTGAACTGTTAAACTAATTATTTGTATGAATGTCTGAGATTAGCGTTATTCCACATAGGCTTGGTTGTCCAGATATGTATTAGTTCGCGTATGGTGCTAGTTCTTTACGTGTACAGGTAGAAATTCCTTTCGGATACTCCCTTTGGAATTGGCAGACCCGTGGGGCTTCTGGCACGTTTGGAGAATAATACTCGGTCTGCTTTATTTGCACTTTTTCTTGACCGACGGTGGAAAAGTTTTCTTTTATGCTAATAAAAACCTGAATTTTCTTTTAATGTCGGGTGTCCAACATTGCTCCTGAGCTGTTGTTAACTTCTTTTGATTGCAACCACGGTTACAGGTAACGGGAGCTGTACCGCTATACCCGCCTGCGTCGGTGGTCTAACCTCAATTTTTAAAAGCGTGCTTCTGTGGTAAAGAGCAACACTCCTTTTTCTTTTGGGAGTCCCGCTAGTAAAGGGGCTTGCAATTGAAGCGTGTTCGCTGAACCGGGGGCCCCAATCATCCTGTAAAAGAAGGATTCCACCTTTCGTTCTTATTTGTGTTCACAGTATTATTTTTATATTTTCTTTATTTAATATGCTCGCCCATTTTTCTAATGAATTACTTCGAGTAAAAAAGTCTTACTTTACTCAGTTCACTTCAACACAATGTTCATCTGTTCGGTGCAATCTGACAAGGCGGAAAAAGAATCTTCTTCTTTTTTTTTCTTTTCCGCCACCTTTTCTATCTGACGCGATGAAGTTTATTAGGTCGCGTTCGGTGTATATAGCCGCTCCGTCCACACAGATAGCAGTCCGTGCTTTCATGGCGCAGCTAGTCCCAGTGTAGCATAATGCTACCTGCATTATGCTACGACCATAACATGCTCTCTGTTCGAGTGCGTGGTTGGGGCAAGGCAGCGGAAGGCAGAACATCTGCGCCTTCACATGGTTAATGGTAAGTAGTGTAAAGGTCCCTTCAGGACTGCATGTGTGTGAAGCATTTGGTTTGTTAGGCACGAATATTTTTTTTTGTATATGGCTGGTAACACAGCGGCAGGTTTTCGTTAAATTGCGAATAATTGAATTAACTGGTAATTAAATACTGACGAGTATTATTTAAAACTATTTTAACTCACAATTTCAATTTCGCGCAAAAATAAATTGCCCAAATTCAAGCGTCTAAGAGTTGAGCGTCTCAAGTTGAAATATTTTGAACTTCAATACTTCAATATCCTTAGCAGCACATTGTACTTGTGCTATGTGATTTTTTATACATTTTAACTTTAGACAGGTTTAGCGATCGCTTTAAACGAAACAAACGGTCAGTACTTTTAGCAATAACAGTACAGAGAATCATATTTGTATATGAGATAGGCGTCCCTATTTTTTAATGTTTAGATATTTTCTTTGTTTGTAATCAATAAATACCATGAAATGGACTTTAATACGGTATAATTATCATATATCAATTATTGCTACAATACCCATTATAAGTCAACTGCACGAGCACTGCAATACATTAAAAGGCGAGGTAATAGCACTGACATATATAATATGGACTGCTTAACTTTCTACTTCATGTGGGCTCAATTGCTTATGTTAATAAAAGTTCTTACGCCGGTGCCAACATTAAAAATCATTGGCGGGAAGTTGAAAAAATAAGCGCGCAGCTCGAAAAGTTATTATAATAAAACATTTCGGACTTCTGCTTCATATCTTATGAATATATTGCCTTTGTGTTACCCACTTCGTAATTAAAGACCGACTACTGACTTAATGATTTAATTATAAAAGTTACATGAATTACTAAAATTATATATTTCCGTGATGCCGACAAGACGCGCGCACAATATGTGAAGTTGGACTCAAACCTGTCAGTTGTTATGGTATTATGTTGATGAGTGATTGGTCAGGACGTGAAGTCCAAACTGCCAGCATGAGCTGACAGATCACTCGATGACAGCGTTAGTACAGGGCGGCACGCTAGCACCTCGCCTAAGGGTGGCGGAGAGTGTGGGGGGAGTTCCCGAAATAACCTGCCGCTTGTCACCAACCATAATCAGAAAAGATTTTCGTGCCTGCAAGCAACAAGCCAGCACACACTCGGTCCTGAAGGGACCCTTACGTCACTTACCTGCATTCCAGTGAAGGCGCAGATGGTCTGCCTTCTTTGCCAAGCCCCATCCTCCCATTGACTTTGGGTGGTACAATTGTCCAAAGTCCCTTTGTTGACCTGTGAGGAGAGACCAGAGCGGACTAGGCGAACCTAGATGACCTCAGTAGTTAAACTATGGGGCTACTGGATCACTTTTTTAAGCCTCCAGGATTTCGCCACAGATGTCGCCACCGTCGCTAGGTGGTTTGAGTACATACTAAATGTAGGTTTGTGTCTTGGCTCTATTGGTTTGTGCCTTGGATACACCAATGTGTCTTGGGTGTACCATTGAGTCTCGACTGCGCCCTAGCGGGATTAACCGGTACTACCGGGATGTATCATTTGGTCTTGACTGCGCTCTAGCGACATTAGCAGGTACTACCAGCATGCTCCTGTACTACGGTTTTCTAGCGACATCTGTTCAGGCGCGAACGCCATTTCTTGAGTAAGGTTCCCTAGCGGCCTTAGCCGGAACTACCAGCATGCCTTGGTTTTGCTGTTTTCTTTTATTAGCGGGAGAGTTCAGCATCATTCGAATTCCACAACATGACATCACCATGAACAGATTCTAGAAGATGTCAGTGAGACATTAGCCGATACTGTCAGCATGCTCCGGTATTACGGCTTTCTTGGATGTGTGGTATGGTTCTCTTGGAAGTTTTTTGCTTCACTTTTGGCCCACACGTGGCAGCATGCTACGGTTGTGGGAAGTTTTTTGCTTCACTATTGCCCACACGTGGCAGCATGCTACGGTTTTGGGAAGTTTTTTGCTTCACTTTTTTGGATGTGTGGTGCTCCTAAATGTAGGCTTTTGTTGTTTTCAAGTATTGCGCCTGGTTTTGAATTAATATTACTAATAATTGATTTTTCTTGAGCGCCTAAATGTAGGCTTTTGGTTTTGAACTAATAATTAAAATTATTGATGGTACTGGTTTATGCCTTGGATGCGCCATTGGCTCTTGACTGTACTGGATCCACCATCGGCATTTGATTGTACTGGATTATGTCTTGGATGCACCATTGGGCCTTGGATACACCATTGTGAGGGTGCCTAGGGCTGCATTTGTCGATACTAGCAGCATGCCTTGGTTTGGCTGTTTTCTTTAGAGTGGAAGTTTTAGATATCAGCATGACCTCATGACGCCGCCTTGGTTCTGCTGTTTTCTTGCTTGAAGATTTCTTAGCTGGAGAAGTTGTAGATATCTGCATGACGTCACATAAAATGTTGCGCATAAATTTCTTACCCGAGAAGATGTAGATATAAGCATGACGTCACCTTGGTTTTGCTGTTTTCTTACTTGAAGATTTCTTAGCAAGGTAATTGTAGATATCAGGATGATGTCGCATTGATTTTGCTGGTTGATACTAGCAGCATGCCTTGGTTGTGCTGTTTTCTTTAGAGTGGAAGTTTTAGATATCAGCATGACCTTGTGATGTAGTCTTGGTTCTGCTGTCACCTTGGTTTTGCGGAGCGGAAGTTGTAGATAAGTACCTAGACTTGTTGTTGTGTTCTAGATAAATGGATATATGTAATGATGAAATAAAACAAATGATAGGAAACTAATTATTTTTTATTTATTATTATTTTTATTATTATTATTATTATTATTATCTGAAGAGAGCGGATGTCAGTTTGAGCTCCGATCAAATAAATAGTTAAAAGTAGTGAAGTTTGAGTGGAAAAGTGGAAAAAAGTGCAAAAACTTCATGTTGACGAGACCCACTGTGAATTGGAGTCGTCTTTGGTTAATTTTTTCGAAAAAAAATATAATAAAATTGAATAGTAGAATTGCAAAAAATCTAAATTAAGTGACAGTTCTAGTTTTTAATTAATTTTGGTAGTTACCATGGCAACGTGGCAACCGTGTAAATTTATGCAGTTCCGAAAAAGTATCAATATATAAATTTAGAAACAGAAAAAACATTTTAAAATAAATCCAAAAGTGAAAAATAATTATCTTTGTGTATACGAGTACATTAAGGAATAATACTATCTGTCGTAGCTGGAATGCTTGCGAGTAGCAGCGATTCTGGGGGGTCTGATTATCCCCAAACAGGGCGCAATTGAAGAGGCCAAACCGGCAAAATTGCAGCCAACTCCTCCGGAGAAGACTGAAGGGGTACCAGAAGTTTTAACTGCCCCAACGACTAATGCTGCAGCAGCTTTTGCGGTTGCCGCAGTAGCACACGTGCCCCAGGTACTTTCGACAACCCCAACTCCCAGACTTCACCAAAAATTGGCTGATTATTATTATTATTATTATTATTATTATTGTCACAGTGAGCGAACGTGTCAATTCGAGCTCCCAAAAATAATAAGAAAAAGAGCATAAATAAGCTTTAAAAAACCGCTCAAAGTGTGTAAAAGTCATATTGGGGTGTTTTTGTGAACGTTTGTATTGTGACTATTGTTACTAATTATAAAAAACTACAAAAAAAATTAAAAAGAAAGTGTGAGAAAATAAAAATTTTGTGACAGCTCTGGAGTTTTAAAATAATTTTGGTCGTTGCCATGGCAACATGGCAACCGTGAATAAATTTACAGAAGTGGATTAAATTAAATTAAATTCAATTGATTTAGGACGAAACTATTTATAAAATATAATAAAGCAAAAAATTTAAATTATCTTAAATCATAAACATTATTTAAAATAATAAAAATAAATAAAGAAAAGCAGAAACATAAGTTTTCTCTGCCGCGTTGAAAATGAGCAGCAGCGATTCTGGGGGGACTGATGATCCCCTCAAATCAAAGCAAGGGAGGAAGAAGAATAATAAATCTTCTTCCTCTTCCCTGGAAAACCGGAAAGGGCCCACTGAAAAGGCCATAAAGGGCCCTACTGAAGAGGCCAAGAAATTGAAGCCAGCTCCGTCGGAGAAGACTGCAGGAAATACACCTGCCACTATCCCAGAAGCATCTGGAGCATTAGCTCCGAACACTACTGCAAAGGTAGCAGCACCCGCAGCCACAACAACGACTACATCTAGCCAGGGGAAAACCCCAAGCTTGAAAGAAGTCGTCAGCGCAGCTTCAGCTGCAGCGCCAAAACCTTCTGGAATAGCACCAGTGAGGCCAACGCTTTCCTCAGTGAAAGCAAATACCTCGCAGAAAAAGACACCAGCACCAGCAGAAACAACACTACGATCCCCGGCGTTAGTCTCAGGGATCTCGTATGCGCAGGTAAGTGGCAGTTCCAGACAAAAGGAGTCATTTATCGAAATTTTAGGGAAAGGCATCACACCTCGTCCAGCCCCATTGGACGCAGGTAAGCCTCGGCCTAAGACCGGTGCGGGTCTACAGGCTTTTTTCAACGGGAGGTGGCAGGATGAGAGCTACGGTATGCAGCTCGAGCACATCAGTAGATGTCCTCAGAGCTCATACCTAAAAGCACTCTTTCAGGTCATCTCTCGTGAGGAGCTATTCTCCATGGGAGTAATAGCTGGGGGAATGGTCGAGGTGCATACCACGACCCTCGAAAGTGCTACCAAGCTTATGCTTGCGGGCATCGAGGTGGATGGTAGGCACCTTGTGCCGTTCCCACTCAGCGAAAGGCCCACGAAGGTCGTGTTTTCACGGGTCCCTATGCGCGCCAGTCATGAAGACCTCCTAAATTTCTTGGGGAGATTTGGGAAGGTTCATGGCGGCGTTCGCGCCATTCCAATTAAAATTGGGGACGAGGGTCTCGGGCGGGGTATCTTCGGTACCAGCCGGGAGGCGTCCATTACCTTAAATAAGGGATGTACGCTTCCAAGAGGCTTCTACTTGAGCATATCCGGCTCGAGGCACTGGATAGACGTGAGCACCGAAGCAAAATGCCATGCTTGCCATTTGGTAGGGCATTTTATTGCTGACTGCCCCAGGAGAACCGGGAAGAAGGCTGAACCGAGGGTTCCCTCGAAGGAAGCCACTACTACAGTAGTGGATCTGGAGAAGGAGCCTTCGGCCGGCACTCAACCTGCTATTTTGGAGCAGCCAGTGGTTAAGGTGCCTGAAGTTGTCCTAGAGGCAAAAATAGTTATGGCTATAAACGGCGCCACGTCGGCACGTGAAAACACGGCTACTTCTGACGAGGAGTCGAGTAGCCATTTAGGCAAGAAAAAGAGGACGAGGAGGAGGAAGACAAAGGTGGACCGTGTGATGCTGCCTCCTCCAGAGCCAGCAAAGCCAGTCGCATCAAAGCGGCCCCACTCGGAGGAGGACGATAGTGGAGCTCGCGGTTCGAAGGTTGTTGTGAGGGACGCGGAAGTGTCTCTCGAGCAGCTTTCGGACTGCGACATGACCGGTTTGGATGATACTGGTCTCTCGGGCTTCAGTGGCTATGAGTCGTGTGGTAGCGCCATTTCGACTGGTAGCCAATTTGAGCTCTCGAAGGGGATGGAAACCCTTCCTAGGGAGAAAATTCGCAGCATTCTTGGCCAGCTCCTGTACAAGAAGAATTCAGATAAAATCTGGAGTATTCTTGTACGGGAGCTGGAGAGGCCAGAGTTGTTACTTGCTCAACTTCTACTCCTACAACAGGAGTCGAAGAAAAAGGGGAAGTACAACGATATAGCTCGCTTGGATCGTCTCCATAGGAGGGTGGAGGAGCTGATTCAGGAGCATGGCTTGGTCGATTCTTCTCGTCCGTAGACGTCGTACCATCATCGTTTGAGCTTCTTATCTCTTTGAATGTGTAAGATAGGCTCTATTAACACCGGGGGTTTAAGTGCTCATACAAGACTACACAGTACTATCGAACATGTCAAAATGTTCGATATAGACATCGCGCTTCTACAGGAGACGAATTTTACACAAGACACATATATACAACTTGAGCGCTATGCTTATTTACACACTGGCTATGCAATGTTTGCCACACCTGCGCCCCGCCGAGGCTCAGGGGTGGCAATCATTGTATCCAACAAATTTACACTATCGTCTCCTGTCTATACAGATATCTTTCCAGGCTTCGCTTCTTCCTTGGACTTTGTCATTCAAGACAAAAATATCAAGGTAGTAAACGTGTACCTTCCTCATGACCAGGACATTACAAGACAAGTTCTTGATAGTGTTCAGTCCTGTCTGGTGAATTTTAGCGGTGAAACTGTCCTCGGAGGTGATTTCAACTGCACTCTGAATCCCTCAATGGATCGGCACTCTGGAGTTGAGTTCAACTCTGTCAATGCTACTCGATTGAGGAATTTTGTCGGTGTAGATCATACACGAGGGTCTCGCGAAATATCCATGGAAGTCTCGCAGGCTCCAGAATTGATAGACTTTACGTCTCACCTGGAATACTAGAACATTTCGTTGGTGTCACTCATGAAGTGTATTCCGTTAGCGATCATCTTCTTGTAGTGGCGACCAGCACTCTAGTTGAAAGAAGAACTGCATACTGGATATTCAACAACTATTTGTTGAATTCCGAGCAGTTCATCAATGAGTTCACTGAATTCTGGCACGATTGGCAAGAGAGGAAAGTTGACTTTCCTTTTCTTAGTCAATGGTGGGATGTTGGAAAGCTCCAGATTCGGTCTTTTATCGAGACGAGTTTCAATCGAAGTGGCTATCAAGCTCTCGGGTGGCAGCTCTTCTCCCAACTCAGCCGGGGTTGATTCTTTATTTCAATGGAATAAAGGAACGCTTGGGGACACAGACTTACAAGCACAGCTTGGAGTTTGTGCTGCGCGGCCAATCGCGCTGGCTGAGAGAAGGCGATTCTCCAACTGAGTACTTCTTTCAGGCGACTAGACGTCGTACTGCTTCTTGTGAGGTCGAATCGACAATTGATGAATCTGGACAAGACCTCAACGGACAACAGCTATCAGAATATATTCGAGACTACTACAGTAGTCTCTACTCTGAATCGACGTCGACAACATCCTCGACCACTCATGAATTCCTTGAGAATATTCCCACTTTCTCTAAAGACAGTAAGGAGCTCCTGGATACAGTAATCACATTGGAGGATATGATTGCTGCGACAAAGGATCTAAGGCGACACACTTCACCTGGTTATGACGGCTTGACTCCAGAATTCTTCATACGTTTCAGGGATTTATTAATTCCTGACCTTTTGGAAGTCTTCAATTCGGCGGTTGAGACGCATTCAGACTTTCCTTCTAGTTGGAGGAGGTCTGTTATGCGTTTGATTCCAAAGAAGGGAGATTTGCAGAGGATGTAGAACTGGAGGCCAGTAACCCTATGCAATGTAGACTACAAAATCGTCTGCAAAGCATTAGGGGCGATACTCCGCTCAGTGATTGCTTCGGTAATACACCCGGAACAGTCCTATTGTGCGCCTGGTCGTAGTATGTACGACAACATCGCGGTAGCCAAGCATTTGTTTGCCTACCATGAGCAGACAGGTACACAAATGGCCATGATTTCACTTGACCAGCAAAAGGCTTTTGATAGTGTCTCGCACGAGTATCTCTTGACTGCTCTCGAGGCATTTGGGTTTCCGCCCAGGTGGCTCGATATCGTCGGGAAACTGTATAGAGATTCAGCCATTTTGATTAAGCATCAAGGACAAGTTCTGGCTCCTATTTCGTTTCATCGAGGTATCAGACAGGGCTGTCCATTGTCAGGTATGCTTTATGATCTTTCGTTGGAGCCGCTACTGGTGAATCTTCGTCGAATGCTCGGACAGTATGCGGTTCGTCTACCATATACCAATGTGAGGCCTCTTATGTTGGCGTATGCGGATGATCTGTCTATTTTCTTGACAGGAGATGAAGCTTTTCCAGTCGCTCGTGCTGTTTTCGAACAGTTCGAACGTATAGCGGGCGCTAAAATCAACCTCAGTAAGAGTCAAGGCTTGTGGTGTGGAAGGTGGAGAGATCGTACAGATACTCCACTGAACATCCAATGGACTAATACTTGCCTGAAGTATTTAGGTGTGTATATCGGACGCGAGAATAAATCAAATAATAGCCGCATCGCTCTTGAGAAACTCTCTAGAGCTGTAAACTCATGGCGTAGTCGACTGTTTCCATTATCCTTAATGGGTAGGTCAGTCGTGATAAACTATTTGATTACCTCGTCCATCGTTCATCTGCTAAAGTCTGAGACGTTTGATGAAGGCTTCGTAGGTCTTTTTCAAGCAAAAGCGATAGACGCCTTTTGGTGCGGAAGACGATGGGTTGCTGAAAGCACGCTCTGTCTGCCAGTCAAGATAGGTGGATTAGGTCTCACTAACTTGGTTGTGAAATCAAGGTGTCTCCAAGTGCGTGCATTCCAAAGAGTGTTTTGCCAGAGAGACAGCTTGATTTCTCAACTGTGGGTGAATGTACTGGGAGGGATCGGCATAGGGGAGTATTACTACCTACTCTCTGTTCGACCCCCTTATCCTCGTGACTGGCCACAGGATCTAATCTCAACGATTCAGACCTGGGGCAGAATCAGGCCAGCATTTCACCGTCAGTGGAATGCTCTAATGTACACGCAATTCGCGTCGATTCCAATCAGGTTTAATCCTGAATTAATAGATTCAGTGGTCAGTAATGCTCGGGGTTTTGAAGCTGACACGCATACACTGACGGTTCTCGGATATATTATTGATATCTCTGGAAACTGTCGAATAAACACTAACACTGCACAACTACACGACCTGGCTGCTTCTGTGGGGGAGAGATTTCGCCAACTTGGGACCAGTGACCCTGGCACTAAGTTGGAGGATGCTTTCGTTCTGAGCAGACCTCTTCACATGATGGGAGGGATAACTTGCAGAGTAGTCTACAGTTATCTTTCTAATTACAAAGATGCTGATGTAGCATTCAAATTGCTGCATCACAGTCTTGTGCATCCTAATCAGTTGTCACATATTGACCGCCGAGTTCAGAGGATTTGCACAGTTTGTGCTGGTGAAGGCACCCTGTTTCACAGGTTTTTCACTTGTCCGGCTTTGCAGGGTCTAATGGATCTCGTGCGCGTTATGTGTCAGTTGATCCACCCGAATTTCGGCATTGCTAGGACACCGTTTCTATGGGGACCAAAGGTCTGTAGTCGAGTGAATTGTTTGATTAGCTTTGTGTTGACACTGGCCAAATCTACAATTCACCTGTACTACATGAGAGTCGAAGCTGGGAATCAGAACACTGACCCACAACACCACGCACACGCACTTAAGCGCCACTTCGTTGACAGGTTGAAGAGACGTTTACGTCTTGAATATCTGGCAACGAACGCTGACACATTCAACTGCACATGGCAACCACTATCGTCGGTGCAGGTCGGAGCTCTTGTCTTTCGCTGTTGATAGCAGGCCACAGCATTTGCAACACTAGTCCACGGGGCTTCTCCCCGCTTAAGAATCGTTGCACGTGCTATGGGAAGGACAAGCACTCTGTTAGAGATGCTAAGCTGGAGGGATGATGAGGGCAGTTTGTAGAGGTCTATGATACTACAGGCTGCCCTCGCGGGACTCTATAACGGTATCGGGTAAATTTTTTCGTTCGTTCGGTTTTTAATTTTTTATTCGGTTTCGGTCTCGGTGCAAAATTGCAAAATTTTCTGTTGAAAATTCGCTCGTTTAGGTCATTATTTTTATTAGATCATTTTGGAATTTTGGAACTGCTTGGAACTGCCACTTACCTAATTGTCAAAATTGGGACTGGTTTTAAACTTTTGGTTATTACTTAATGTTTTTTCAAAATTCTCGTGACCGTTTATAGACTCTTTTGAGCATTTTGTTTGAATTTGTTTTACTTTTTGTGTCATTTTGTTTTAGTTTTGTGTCATTTGTTTAGTTTAATTGTTTTACGTGTCCCTATTGACTTTTACAACTTTAGTTTAGCTAGCGTCTTTTTTTACACTTTGTAGAGCCTTTTGCCACCTACTTTTAAGGAATTTTTAAAAGAGCCAAAGAGCCAACAATAAAAGAGTCATTATACCCATAAAAAAAAATTATTATTAATATAAATATAATTATTATTATTACTTCCTAATTAAATTAAATTAAATTAGATTAAATTTTTTTTTTCACTTTTTGCACTTTTTGCACTTTTTAGTCTTCAATAATGAAATTGCTGAATTTTCGCACTACACTAATGTTTTGCTTTAACTTCACCAATTTGTTATCAATTTGGCGTAACTCACTTTTCTTTTCCGCTTTTGCAGCCCGCAGTCTGATCTTTTCAGCCTTCATGGTTCTCTTAATCGCTGCAAATGTTAGCGATAGGTCATTATAGAAGCTTTCGCTTCTATATAGTGACCCTCGCAACATATTCATCCCATGAATGACCTAGGAGTTATAGCAAAATTATTATATATTTATAAATTATAATAAAAAAATTACTCACATCTTCGCGACGCTGCTGCCTCTGCTGCTTCTGCTGACTCTGCCGCTGGTGGCTCTGCTGCTGCTGTTGTTGTTGTTGTTGCTGCTGTTGCTGTATTTGGAGAAAAAAAATAATTATTAAAAAAATATTTTAATAAATTTCAGAGCAACTTACTTCTGACATCTTGGCTTTTCGGAAAATCGATTCAGAATGAGCTAAATTCTTTAGATAATTTGAACTTCTTCTATGCATATCTTGATAAAAAAATAATGCGTTTGCAAAATCTTGCAAATATTTCATTTTTTATAAAGCATCAATATGTAATTTAATATCATCACACTTCTTGTAAACAAATTCATATAGTTTGCAGCTGCAATACAAATGATTCGAACTCTTATATAAACACTAGATATTATCATAATCAAATTCAGAGCAACAGACCAATCCTCTAATCTTTTTTTCACGTATTTTTGCTATCAGCTCGAGTAGAATAAAGTAATCAAATTTAGGTAATATCAACACTTGATTATTTCAATAAAATCTTTCTACATTCCAACAATCTTTCTATATGTAATTTCATCATCTTAAGAGAATAAAGTAAACCAATTTAGGTAATATCAACACTTGATTTTCAGCTCCTCAATTTATAGTCATGATCCCAAAACAAGTTCAATCCTGCTTAAAGCAAATTTGCAATATCAGCACATTAAGTTTCATTGGAATTCGTAAACATTCTGTTATAAACAAATTTAAGCAATATCAGCAAATGATTCATGTTTATTCTACTGATCGAAACGTTTCATTGGAATTCGTAAATAAATTCGCATTTAGGCTGCATGGTTCATACACACCTGTGTAAACTTCCTGTTTACAAATTCGCGTTTTAGCTGAATGAGTCATGCACACCTGTGTAAACAAATTTAAGCTATATCAGCACATTTATTCTTTTCATCTAATTTGATGCCACACTTCCTGTAGGCAGCCAAAAATTTTATTGTTCCAAGAATTTCGCTGATCGAAACGTTTCATTGTAATGTAAACAAATTTTCACATTTTCATGTATGCATTCATGTAAACAATCTTATTTGCAAACTCGACCAGCAAAATAAAGTAATCAAATTAATTTGAGTGATTTTCTTATCGTGTAATTCGATATCATCTCAGCCTGTAAGCAAATTCGTTGGAATTCATCCTGTGCAATGATTATTGTAGCAGCAGGATCATTCATGTTTACAAACCGTTGCTATAAAAGCGCAAGCAAACTTCGCACCAGTCAATCGAAGTGATTCAAAGTGTTAGTGTTGAATAAAAAAAATTAAAAATGTCTATCAGAGTAATAAATGAAAGTTTTTCATTAATTAATAAATTGCGAGAAGATGTTTTGAAGTGTTTAAGTGATGCAAATTTTGTGAATAAAAACAATATTATTAAAGAGTGCAACAGAAACATTCGTAAATATCAAGCAGCATTTCGGAAGTGTAATAAGAATGCTAGAAAACAACATCTGCACAGCTGTTGTGATATATGTAATAAATAAAAGACTATGAATTTATTAGAATTGTACTTTATTCACAGGCAGACATGTCAATGTGACACCGTGGAGGCTAGAGTACAACTGAGTTCGTTTTGTTCCTATTCCACTGCTGGCTACGTTTATACAATCTGGCTACGTTTATGCTATTTCTTATACTATCCGACAGCTGTATTGCTCAAATTAAATCGTTGAGAGTGTTAATCAAAGCTCCCCATCGAGGTGGAGGAATTAATCAACGAGTAATAAGAAGTGATTTTGTTAAGTGGGAAGAAATAAAAACAGCATTCGTAGGTAGAATTAGGGCAGGTGTTATCGTGAATATAAGCCACCTAGATCCTAAGCTTTTTATGCAAGATGCTTCCAAATTACTTTCTCGCCGCCTTAAGAATACATTAAAACAACAATATCATATTAAAGTTGCTACAACGTTTTGCGGTGAGTTTATTAAAGAAACTGGTGATAATGAAGTTATTAAAGACATTAAGTACTTCCAAGCAAGAACTGTCCCAATCAGTGTGGAGGATAATTTGAATGAGTGGTATAAATTAAATATATACGACTCAATACTTACTCAACTGGAAGAGTTTCAAGAGAAAGATAGTGGTTGGACTCTGCATTCTATAATACATTTAGCGGTGCATATCAACAAGTTTGAGCCGATTCGGGGATCATTTTATATACCTCTGCCAAAGGAGAATGTATGAAAGAAAGCTTGCATCAATGTACAAAATAATGATGAAGCATGCTTCGCGTGGGCAATAACATCAGCGCTATATCCTGTAAATATTAACACCAATAGGATCTCATCATATCCACATTATTCTACTGTGCTAAATTTAACTGGAATAATATTTCCCATGACGCTTAAGCAAATAACGCAATTTGAAGGCCAGAACGATTTATCAATAAACGTGTTCATCCTAGAGAAAGAGCGTTTCTTCGCCACAGTTCCAGTTAGACTTACGAAACACAGGATGGAGCGACATGTAAATCTCTTAATGCTACAAGATGACTATGGCCAGGATGATGATGAAGATGATGATAATATGGATGATGATGATGATGATGATGATGATGATGATGATGATGATGATGATGATGATGATGATGATGATGATGATGATGATGATGATGATTATGATGCTGGCAGATATCATTTCTGCTGGATTAAAGATCTTTCACGCCTTGTATATAAACAAACTTCAAAAAGAAAGAGCAGAAAGTATATATGTGAGAGATGTTTGCTCTACTTTTACTCTGAAGAAAAATTAGCATCACACACTCCCGAATGCGAGAGTCAAAACGACTGTAGGATTATGTTTCCCTCAGAGGAAAAGAAATGGTTGGAATATAACCATAAGAATCCAGTCCCGTTTTGTGTGTATGCAGATCTTGAATCAATATTGAAGCCGATTCAGGGAAACGATAAAAATACACAGCGAATCCAGGAACATGAAGTTCATAGCATAGGATTCTATTTCCACTGCAAACATGATGCTAAGCTCTCATATTACAGAGCATATAGAGGCAAAGACTGTCAAAAATGGTTTGCATTAGAATTGCAAAAGATTGCATCCATAGCTGTACAGGAGAAGCTGAACATCAGACCAATGCAACCCCTGACTAAAGAGGAACGGCGATCGCATATTGAAAATACTTGCTGTCATATATGTGAAAAAACGTTTGCAGCCGATGAGGAACGAGTCCGGGACCATTGCCACTTAACAGGTAAATACTGAGAATCATAATTCAATTCATTTTTTTTCATAAATTCTTTTAACAGGAAAATACCGAGGGCCAGCGCACAATGCATGCAATCTGATGTACCAAGATTGCTCCATAGTTCCAGTCATTTTTCACAATTTATCTGGATATGATGCTTACTTCATTATTAAGGATATAGCTACATCTTTCCCAGGAAATGTTGATCTCTTGCCAATAAACAAGGAAAGATATATCCCGTTCACCAAGCACATGGACGGCAGCTACATAAAATTCAGATTCATCGATTCCTTCCGTTTTATGGCTGAATCGTTAGATAAGCTATCATCATTGCTGCCGATGGATAAATTAAACATTACAAGATCAGTATGGCAGGGATTGAATGATGACACTATCAAACTTCTTACACGCAAGGGTGTCTTCCCATATGATTTTATTGATGACTGGGATAAATTAGATTTCAGGAAGCGTTCTACAATAAACTGACTGACAGTGCTATATCTCCTGAGGACTACAATCATGCTGAAGAGGTCTGGCATAAATTTGAAATACAAACACTTGGTGAATATTCGGATCTGTACCTTAAGACTGATGTTCTCCTATTGGCCGATGTGTTTGAGAATTTTCGAGAAGTGTGCATGAAGACATACAATTTAGATCCAGCACATTATTACACCATGCAAGGCCTAACATGGGATGCTATGCTAAAATACACTAATGTGAAATTAGAGCTGATAACCGACGTAGATATACTGCTATTCATAGAGAGAGGCATTCGAGGTGGTATAAGTCAATGTTCGAACAGATATAGTAAAGCCAATAACAAATATTTGGATGATTTTAAGCCTGAGGAGAAAGAGAAATACTTGATGTATTATGATGTCAATAACCTTTATGTCACAGCATTTACCAACCGGAGGATTCAAATGGGTTGATGTTCCCAATATTGAAGTTTCCGAAATTCCTGATGATTCTCCAACTGGATACATATTCGAAGTCGACTTGGATTATCCTCAACATCTGCATGATAAGCATAAGGGCTTACCGTTTTGCTCTGAGCATGCAGCACCACCTGGAGCAAAATTAGAAAAGCTTCTGACAACATTACATCCAAAAACTAAATATGTTATACACTACCGAAATTTGAAGCACTGCTTATCACATGGACTCATCCTGAAAAAAGTGCACCGGGTACTTCAATTCGACCAATCAGCTTGGCTTAAGCCATATATTGACTTAAATACTACCAAACGGATGCAGGCTACAAGCGATCATGAGAAGGACAGCTATAAGAAGATGAATAATGCAGCTTTTGGTAAGACCATGGAAAATGTACGCAAGTATAGCGATATCAAGCTTTGCATGAAGTGGGAAGGTCGCTATGGTGCAAAAGCTCGGATGGCGGCACCCAACTTCCACAGTGCAACGATATTTGATGAGAATTTAGTTGCTGTGGAATTAAGGCGACTCAAAATATTATTCAATAAGCCGCTCTATATAGGAATGGCAGTTATGGAAATATCGAAAATATGCCTCTACGATTTTCACTACAGTTTTATGCAGCGTGAGTATGCAGATAAATGTAAAGTCATGTATACTGATACAGATTCTCTAATATATGAACTTGAAGAGAAAAATGCATATGAGTTCATGGCCGAAAATATAAACAAATTTGATACAAGTGATTACCCAGAAGATAATGAATTCAATTTACCTACCGCTCATGAATAAAAAGATTCCTGGGCTAATGAAGGATGAGCTGAATGGGAAAATCATGAACGAATTTGTAGGCTTGCGCTCGAAAATGTACAGTCTGCGTATAAACGCTGCTAAAACTGTAAAAAAAGCGAAAGGAGTAAAGGCTAATGTAGTCCAGATGCATATCAATTTCGAAGACTACGTCGAATGCTTGAATAACGAGCGAATATTAACTGCCAATCAGAGCTCCATACGATCTCATCACCATAACGTATACACTATCAGTCAAAAAAAGATTGCATTGAGTCCCTATGATAATAAGCGTCATATTATGAGCGGAGCGACGGATACTCTACCATGGGGACATTACTCTATTTCATCAGATCAACAAGTAGCAGCCACAGAAAGAATCTAAGTCAAGTGTAAATAATAAATGTATTATAGTTTTAGTTTCATTTATTCAAGAGATTTGTTTTGAACATGTATAATTATAAAATAAAAAAAGTATTGTAATTGTATTATAGTTATAGTTGTTTTTCAAGAAATTATAAGACATCTTTGTTATTAATCCAAGAATTGTGTTTTGATGAAAATCCGAGCCATTTAACGTAAGCTTTATCTCCACTCTTCTTTAAGATTTTCTCTACGAGATATAGGTTTGGGTGTTTAACTTTCAGCAGCTCCAATTCATAAAAGCCTCCTGTGATTGGATTTCCTTGATAATCTTCTAGCCGATATGTGATGGGGTTTGTGCCTTAAGAAGTGTGATTTAACTTAGCACTAGAAATTCTCATTTTGTTTACTTGGAGAGCTCATAAAGGATCATGGAAACTTGCGCTGTAGGCAGATGTTGATTTCAACGACAGACAGAGGAAATTTTGATTACATCTAACATCGAGATTACAGCTCGGTCCCATAGGATTATAAGATGTGAAATAGAATGATACAGTAAGAGTTATATGTTAATACTTTTTAATTTTTAATAAATGATATTTTATATATGGCCTTCCTTTTATTCAACTGATAACAGATAAACAGCTTTTCAAACAGCTCTGATAACAGCTTAACAGCTTTTCAAACAGCTCTGATAACAGCTCTGATAACAGCTTAACAGCTTTTCAAACAGCTCTGATAACAGCTTAACAGCTTTTAAAACAGCTCTGATAACAGCTTAACAGCTTTTAAACAGCTCTGATAACAGCTTAACAGCTTTTCAAACAGCTCTGATAACAGCTTAACAGCTTTTCAAACAGCTCTGATAACAGCTTAACAGCTTTTCAAACAGCTCTGATAACAGCTTAACAGCTTTTAAGACAGCTCTGATAACAGCTTAACAGCTTTCAAACAGCTCTGATAACAGCTTAACAGCTTTCAAAACAGCTTTCAAACAGCTCTGATAACAGCTTAACAGCTTTTAAAACAGCTCTGATAACAGCTTAACAGCTTTTCAAACAGCTCTGATAACAGCTTAACAGCTTTTCAAACAGCTCTGATAACAGCTTAACAGCTTTTCAAACAGCTCTGATAACAGCTTAACAGCTTTTAAGACAGCTCTGATAACAGCTTAACAGCTTTCAAACAGCTCTGATAACAGCTTAACAGCTTTCAAAACAGCTTTCAAACAGCTCTGATAACAGCTTAACAGCTTTTAAAACAGCTCTGATAACAGCTTAACAGCTTTTCAAACAGCTCTGATAACAGCTTAACAGCTTTTAAAACAGCTCTGATAACAGCTTAACAGCTTTTAAACAGCTCTGATAACAGCTTAACAGCTTTTCAAACAGCTCTGATAACAGTTTAACAGCTTTTCAAACAGCTCTGATAACAGCTCTGATAACAGCTTAACAGCTTTTCAAACAGCTCTGATAACAGCTTAACAGCTTTTAAAACAGCTCTGATAACAGCTTAACAGCTTTTAAACAGCTCTGATAACAGCTTAACAGCTTTTCAAACAGCTCTGATAACAGCTTAACAGCTTTTCAAACAGCTCTGATAACAGCTTAACTGCTTTTAAGACAGCTCTGATAACAGCTTAACAGCTTTCAAACAGCTCTGATAACAGCTTAACAGCTTTTAAAACAGCTCTGATAACAGCTTAACAGCTTTTCAAACAGCTCTGATAACAGCTTAACAGCTTTTCAAACAGCTCTGATAACAGCTTAACAGCTTTTAAAACAGCTCTGATAACAGCTTAACAGCTTTTAAACAGCTCTGATAACAGCTTAACAGCTTTTCAAACAGCTTAACAGCTTTTCAAACAGCTCTGATAACAGTTTAACAGCTTTTAAAACAGCTCTGATAACAGCTTAACAGCTTAACAGCTTTCAAAGAGCTCTGATAATAGCTTAACAGCTTTTAAAACAGCTCTGATAACAGCTTAACAGCTTTTCAAACAGCTCTGATAACAGCTTAACAGCTTTTCAAACAGCTCTGATAGCAGTTTAACAGCTTTTAAAACAGCTCTGATAACAGCTTAACAGCTTTTAAACAGCTCTGATAACAGCTTTTAAACAGCTCTGATAACAGCTTAACAGCCTTCAAAACAGCTCTGATAACAGATTAACAGATTTGAAACAGCTCTGATAACAGCTTTAATTTTTTGCTAGTAAAGTACATTTAAAAACATTGAGGTGAATTATTTTAATAGAAATATTTGCAAGATTTTATAGATGGACTTTTCCAGCTTTTTTCGGAACGAATTAGTAAACAATTTTTCATAAAACCTAAACCTTTTCACCAAGGCATGCTAGTAGTTCCGGCTAATGCCGCTAGGTAACCTTACTCGAGAAATATCGAAATCCTATGCTATTTCCCTATGCTGGTGAGTGCTGTAAGTGATATCGTATCCCCGAACCCGATATGAAAAACATAGGTAGTACCAGCAAATGCCACCAGGGGACCTTGCTCAAGAAATGGTGTTTCGACTCGAAAAACTTCTCCGCTAATAAAAGAAAACAGCAAAACCGAGGCATGCTATTAGTTCCGGCTAATGCCGCTAGGTAACCTTACTCAAGAAATATCGAAATTCTATGCTATTTCCTCAAAACCAAAATGACGCCATGCTGATATCTAGCACCTCTCCGCTAATAAAAGAAAACAGCAAAACCAATGCATGCTAGTAGTTCCGGCTAATGCCGCTAGGTAACCTTACTCGAGAAATATCGAAATCCTATGATATTTCCCTATGCTGGTGAGTGCTGTAAGTGATATCTTATCCCCGAACCCGAGATGAACAACATAGGTAGTACCAGCAAATGCCACCAGCGGACCTTGCTCAAGTAATGGTGTTTGGACTCGAAAAAGCAACTGTGACTTTTCAATAAAAACCAAGATGACGCCATGCTGATATCTAGCACTTCCCCGCTAATAAAAGAAAACAGCAAAACCAAGGCATGCTATTAGTTCGGGCTAATGCGGCTAGGTAACCTTACTCAAGAAATAACGAAATTCTATGCTATTTTCTTATGCTGGAGATTGCTGTAAGTGATCTCGTATCCCCAAGCCCGAGATGAACAAAAATTGGTAGTACCAGCAAATGCCACCAGGGGACCATTCGAGATGAAAAATAAGCGAACTTCAGAAACAAAATCAAAATCCTATGCTATTTGCCTATGCTGGAGAGCGCTAAAAGTAGTCTCGTATCCCCAAAATGGTCTCGTATCCTCAAGATTCGAGATGAAAAATAAGCGAACTTCAGAAACAAAATCAAAATCCTACTAATTGCCAATTAGTAATTATATAATTGCCAATTAGCTAATTGTTTGAACACATTTCGCTAATATCTCGAAAACCAAAGCCCGTAGAGGATTTCTGATGAAAACTTCGTTCCCCACCCACCCCACACCACCAAGAATCCATTTCCATCAGCAAAAGTAACTTGAAATATTAATACGCTAATATCTCGAAAACCAGAGCCCGTAGAGGATTTCTGATGAAAATGTCATTACCCCCCTCCCTATCTTTATTATCCCCCCCACATACCTCCCCTCTAGAATCCATTGGCATGAACAAAAATTTCCTACTATTAACTTTAATTATTAGTTCAAAACCAAAAGCCTACATTTAGGCGCTCAAGAAAAATCAATTATTACTAATATTAATTCAAAACCAGGCGCAATACTTGAAAACAACAAAAGCCTATATTTAGGCGCACCACACATCCAAAAAAGTGAAGCAAAAAACTTCCCAAAACCGTAGCATACTGCCACGTGTGGGCAAAAGTGAAGCAAAAAAACTTCCCAATACCGTAGCATGCTGCCACGTGTGGTCCAAAAGTAAAGCAAAAAACTTCCAAGAGAACCATACCACACATCCAAGAAAGCCGTAGTACCGGAGCATGCTGACAGTATCGGCTAATGTCTCACTGACATCTTCTAGAATCTGTTCATGGTGATGTCATGTTGTGAAATTCGAATGATGCTGAACTCTCCCGCTAATAAAAGAAAACAGCAAAACCAAGGCATGCTGGTAGTTCCGGCTAATGCCGCTAGGGAACCTTACTCAAGAAATGGCGTTCGCGCCTGAACAGATGTCAGCAGCTTACATTGCAGCTTACAATATCCTACATCTTGGACTAACATGCTATAAGGTAAGTCTTTCCCAGGGAGAGTGTCCCCGCTATACTAGTGACACATCAAAAACAAAAAGTTTCGCGAGATTACTTTACCCCGATGCTGAATGTGCAATGATTAAGATTAATTTTTTTTATTATTATTTTTCTTTTGCACTCCACAGATTCTGCTTAAATTACTGAATTTATTGTTCTGCTAATAGGGTTGAATAAATATCCAAACCTATGTTAAGCCTTCTGTCTTAGTTTTTAGTTAAAAATGGCTGTTTGCGGAAATTTATATACATATAATATAAATGCATTCAAATGTACTGCAGAATGCAGGGATTGCGCATGTACCATTGAATATAAATAAATCAATATGTGAAAAGTAAAAAAGAATCACTTACATTTGTTATATGATCACCGCAGAGGCGCCTACTTGGATGTTCCACTGAATCACTGCTTGAAAGTGTTTAATTATATATATGCAGGAAAAAAATAACTTCTATTCTAGTAGAGCTATATTATTTCAATTAAACCGGGCTTTTTATTCCCTGCTCTCTCTTTTGACGGCGCAGTATTTTCGTATATGAAGCTAATCGATCTATTCAGCAATTTATAAATTCGTAAATTGTATCGTATCAAATTGGTTTCCGATCTGCTTCGACCAGTACTTTTATCAAGTTTGAGTTCATAGACTTGGGAAAATTTCTGTTGGTAATATGTCACTAACCTCGAATCTAATTGGACTTCTTCCGAAAACCATCCTAATAGTATCTCATAAAAATTTTGAACTGCATACTTCTTGAAGAATATTCAATAACTAAAGAGTCCTGCTTTTTAACTATCGTAAATTTTGATTATTACTGAATTTAAAGGAAAGGCTATACTGAATTCAACTTGTCTTCCTTTCGATAATACACACTAATAACATATTCCAAAGAACCCTGAAATATAAATATGCTATAATCATTCAGTCGTCAAAATTCTACACTAATAAAGTAAATTCTTCTTAGACCTTAGTTCAAACCTAATCTAGTAAAGCTTTCTAGCAATGCCATTACTTTCTTTAACCAATTTAATATTTTTTTGTTTCTTTAATATGCGTATATAGATAATTAGATATATATTATGATATAAATCAAATGAGGTGTTCTGAGTCATAAAAATAAATGTTTAAACAAAGAGGAGCATTTTAAAAATGCTTTCCTATTATTAATAACAGTAAATTAAATTCTTCCTAGATATTAGTTCAAATCTATTCTAGCGAATTGTTCTGGCCTAATGTTTCCCAGCAATAATTCCAGCCTACCTCATTGTCGTGACAACTCATCTTAATTCTTCTTACTCCTTACTTGCAAATTTCCCAGTGGATTTTTAAATGCTCGGATGGCTCGAATTTCGGCAATTAGTCATCCTCTTTATCTCCTACGCCGAAGCGTTTTTATACACTTCCAGATCACACGATTACTTGTCGATTTTTTCCTTTCCCAACGTTACTTTTTCGGAAATTTCTTTTTGACTGGATGCCGCCTAGAACTTTTGATCAAAATTGTCTGGGACTTTTCCCATTCTTGCACTTTTACGAAATGGCAGATCGATTGCCTTCTTCTTACCTTTCAGTCATGTCTCCATGGCACCTGAGCGTGAGGAAGCATTACTCCGGTCGGTGTGCGTTCGTTTTTATTTTGTTTGACGCAGCCGGCCTGCACGCTTCAGTACGTGTAGCATATTGCTATAGGCAATACGCTACGACCATAACACAGTGTCCACGTCTTGAATCTTGTGCGTTCAGTCTGAAAATGCCAACACCTCCCTTTTTAGGTTGAATAATCTCGAAGATAGTCTGGCGGCCTGACTTCTCTTCCAGCTTTAGTGCGTACAGGATCTAAATTTGATGTGAAGAATATCGGTTCAGTTGCTGACTCATCATCTGGTTTCTCTGTAATTTCAGCACCTGATAACGTTGATGACAATGATGAGCGCTCTCCTTCTAACTCGTGCTCTGATTGTATTGAAGGCATAGAGTTAAGCGGCCCACAGACGATACAACTGTTGGTCCAACTGTTGTACCAATCTGTGTTGGCATACAACCGTTGTATGGTGTGTGGGCCAATTGTACGAAGCATCCAACGATCGCAAGCTCGGTTGGATGGTTGGATGTGCATGCAGGTAAACCGCTGTTGTATATGCGACCGTTGTATAGTATGTGCGCTTGTTGTTCAACCGTTGATCCGATTTCATTATCTGTGAAATTTTTATTGTAATTGCATTGAAAAAACAAACCAAAATGGTGTCTATTAAGTATAAGGACTTCTGGGAAGAGTTTATTGATATATTATTAATTTTGAAATACGTAATCACAGCTGAAAAACAAATACACATTTTCTTTTTTTTGAAAACCGATGACATTATTTCATAATACTCAGTATGAAAAGTTACACAAGACTGGCAGCTGAAGAAATCGGTCCAACCGTTCTATCGTGTGTGAACCGCTTTAGGCTCTTCACTATTTGAATCGCTTCGTGAAATGCTGAATGCATCGAGCAACGTTTCAAAAGATATATCGCTGTTAGCAACGACAGCGTCGCCTTGTTTTCGATATCGAAGCTGGTTGTTATGTGATTGAATTAGTCTAAATTTGTCCTCATCTGATTGGACTAGGGCGTTGTAGTTAACATTTCCAACTCTTTCGATGATTTCGCCAGGTTTCCAGTGATGTTTGTTTTTTTTAAAAAGTTTAGCATAAACCAAGTCTCCAGGTTTATACTCACGGTATTTAGCTCCATGACGGCCACTGAACTGATTATTCTGCTTTACATTTGTTTTAGGCGAAATTGTTTGTCGAGGCTTAAGCAGGTCTAAAGTTGTTGCAATTTTCCTGCCAATAAACATCTCTGCAGGTGTTACAGAATTTGGTAAGTTCCTAGTAGGTGTCGATCGGTATCTTTGAAGAAATGTCTCCAAGTTATCTATACTCATTCCTTCCTGCTGAAGTTTCCTCAGAGCACGTTTGAGTGTATCCACAAATCGTTCAGCTTGGCCGTTCGACTGTGGGTGATACGGCGCTGTTTTAAGATGTTCTATCCCTCGAGATTCCATGAATTTGCAGAATTGTGCACTAACAAATTGTGTGCCATTATCCGTTCCCATATCGAGAGAAAACAGTTTGAAGTTTTTCAATGACGTCAGTCGATGTAATTCTGTCTATATGGAAAATTTCGGGCCATTTTGAGTAGGCGTCAATTATTACCAAATAAAATTTCCCACCACAAGGTCCGGCAATGTCCATGTGTAATCTTTCCATTGGTGAATTTGCTATAGGCCATGAATGAAGTGTTGTTTTTACAAGTGACTTTGCTACACTAGCACAGCTTTGACATTCTTTGACATATTTATAGATGTCATCGTCAATATTTTCCCAATAAGCATGACTCCTTGCCACAGCTTTCGTGCGCTCTATACCTGGATGTCCCCGATGTAGTTGTCGAAGAACCCTTTTTCTGAAGATTTCAGGTACAACGATGCGATTGCTGAGCATGACACATCCTTGAACCGCTGATAAAGATTCCCTTCGATTGAAATATGAAATCAATTGTGAATGTAGTGGATGTTCCTTTGATATTGATGCAGGCCAGCCTTGTACAATGAAATTTAAGACAGTGCGAAGAACTCTATTTCGTTGTGTTTCTCGTTGAATCATGCGAAATGTGACTGGCAATGCTCTGATTGCTGAATAGAGATCTTCTTCAATAGTTTCTTCCAGGTGAGTGCTGGCTATCACATACTCTTCTTCTGGTTTTGTATGTGATTCGATAAGGGGTTTGTGATCCGTCAAGAGTTTAAACTTTCTACCATATACGAACCGATGAAACTTAGTGACGGCAAATATTAGGCCAAGGGCCTCTTTTTCAAACTGTCTGTACTTTTTCTCTGCATCCGTGAGTGATCTGGACGCATGAACGATGACCTTTTCTGCACCATTCGGAAATGTATGAGCAATGTATGCCCCAATACCATCGTTGGAAGCATCTGCTGCTACTTTGATCGGTAACTCTGGATCAAAATGAGTCAAAAGTAAGTTTGATGAAAGAATCTTCTTAAATTTGTCAAATGCGTGTTGACACTGAGATGTCCATTTGAATTTTACGTTTTTCCTCACAAGCTCATTTGATGGTGCTCTAAGTTTTCGTATTTGTGATATGAATTTGCCATAATGGTTTACTGCGCCAAGAAATGAGCTCAGCTGTGTGATATTTTCTGGTTCAGGAAGTCTCCTGATTTTATTGATGTTATCCGGATCAGCTCGTAGCCCCTCTACGTCGATAATATGACTAAGATACTTTATTTGCTGTGATAGAAATTTACATTTTGATAATTTTACACGGAAACCTTGGTTAAGTAGCCGTTGTAGAACTTTTACAGATTTCGCATGTGAGATTCCATGTCAACCCCTGTTATCAAAATATCATCAAGGTAAGCTGCAACACCATCCAACCCAGCTAGCATTGTATCCATAATCTGTTGAAATGCCCCTGGTGCAGCTTTAACTCCTGGTGCTAGTCGATTGAATGAAAATAATCCCTTATGGGTGCTGATAGTTAGTAGTTTTCTAGTTTGTTCATCGACCGGTATCTGAAGACAAGCGTCGGATAAGTCGATGTGAGAGAAAACTTTTCTGTTTGACAATGTAGCAAATATGTCTGCTGGAACAGGCAATGGATACTGATGTGGTTGTAATGCGTCGTTTAACCCTGTAGAGTAATCTCCACAAATCCTGATTTCCCCCTTTGATTTTTTCGCAGCAACAATAGGTGCTGCCCAGTCTGAATATTCAACTGGTGATATAATACCCATAGGTCCTTAATGGTATCAACGTCTCTAAAGCCGCAGGACCTGATGGTTTCTCGCCCCTATTAATTAAAAGCTGTGCCTCATCCTTGGTTTTTTGAAAAGGGTAAGAAATATTTCAGCCCATCAAATATAGCGCTCCTCTACAAGTCCTACATCAGACCTAGAATGGAATACAATTCCCATATCTGGGCCGGGGCTGGTCGCACAGCCTTAGCTTCGTTGGATATTGTCCAAAAGAGAGCCTGCAAGCTCATTGGCGATGTGGCAATTACTCGTCATATCGACTCGCTCGAGCACCGTCGCAATGTTGGATGCCTTTCGCTCCTTTATCGCTATATGCATGGTCAATGTTCTGATGAAATATCTAGTCTGATCCCTTGTAGAATAGTTCCTGCACGCAATACTCGCGCTGCATCCCGCGCTCATCCTTTTACCCTTCAAATTACCTTCGGCCGTACACTAAAATTCCGTGATGCTTTCTTATCCCGAACTGTGCGAATGTGGAACAGTCTACCATCTTCTGTCTTTCCTCCGGCATACAACCTGCGAAAGTTTAAGGGCGACATACATCGGCACCTCCGCCACTCTCCTCATATCCCTTAATCCTTTCCCTATCTCCTTCCTGCCACGCTGTGCTTTGCATCATAGGTTATCCCCTGAGCTTGGCTTAATAATATAAAAAAAAAAAATATCTTGCAAACGCTGAAGCTCGTTTTCAATTAAAATCTGCGCTGACTATGCTACAGGTCGTTTTCGTTGAAACACTGGCTTTGCGTTGTCTTTGAGGTGTAGATGTACAATGACGTTTGTACAAGTTCCTAGTACGTCTAGGAAAAGCTCAGAAAATTGACGCTTGATGGTTGCAATTTCTAATTCTCTGTCCATTGATTTGATTTGGTAACAGATTGAGCTAGAGGTTTTTCCCACAGATTGAAAGCATCACACAAGTCAATGCCTAGAATATTAAGGCTACTAACATTAGTTACAAAAATTTGACCTGAATGAACTTTCCCATTTAATTTAATATCGCATTGGAACTGTGCGATTATGTTGATTCCATGGTGAGATGCACTTTTTGCTTGAAATTTGGTATCCACTGTAGTAAACGACCTAACTCCTCCCACACGCGTTGACTGATAAGAGTTATATCTGATGCTGTGTAAATTTGCAATCGAAGCGAAGCATTAACAATGTCATTTCTACCAGGAATATTGTTGACTTGAACTACTGTATACCGCCGCCTATTTTGATATTGAACTTTGTTGACATTGGAAAATACAGCTAAATTGTTGACTATAGACTTCTTGTTATGATTAGAAGAGTATTGTTTTCTAGATCTGGCAAACTTCTGTGATTGATCTGAAGTAGTTGCAGTTTTCTGTAAAAAACAAGCAAAATATCCGTCCTTATGACCAACTTAACTGCATTGATTACATTTATGATTTGAGTATGAGCAATAACGTATGAAATGAATGCCTCCGCATGCCCAACACGATGTTCGTGGAGTGTCAGCAGTGATTGATGAAGCTGACCGCGCTAATTGAGTGATTGATTGACGCTTTTTATTATTGGATAACCGCTTGTTTTGTTTTTGATAAATAGCGTTAACATTTGGCTTGTTTAAAGTTTGACCAATCAAAGCTGTGTCTCGCTTTAGATTGATGATCCGTTGCGCTTCTGATACCAATTTATCAAGTGTCAGTGGCCCATCAGTTTCAGTTTCAAGCTTTGCTAAAAGTCTAACTCTAACGTCCGCATCTGTTGAAGATTGCAGCCCAATAACAAAAACTAAACAATTGAACTGATCTGAACTTAGTTTTGCCAATTTAAAGTCTTCACAATTTTTGTTGACTTTAGCCGCAAATGAAATATAATCATCCGAACCTGCTTTTGAATGTTGAACTGCGATTCCTGAATTCCAAATATTTTTGTCAGCGTTGCAATTGTCTCGTCGAACTGAAGGTCTCTACTGTGCTTTGGAAGTACATATATAATTTACATATTTCTCGTGCACCAGTGGATTTAACTTTCGCATGAGAAGTCTAACTTTAGCCTTATCGTCTAGTTTAGCACCATCCTCCTTGAATAAATCTTCAAAGCGCAAAAACTACTCCATTATCTGGGTCGTAGAAAAATTCGGTAATATTATTTGCTAAGGAATCCATTGTAAATTCGGTTCCTTTTTCCAAAGTCGCAGTGTCAGAATTACTTGTTTGAAGTGTTTGGAACATTTGTTGTTGAATCTCCAACAATTTCTGTTGTTGTTCGATCAACTGAAGCAATTTTTCCATCTCCGCCATTTTGCAGTGAGCATGAAAATTCCCGAACTTGTTCCAATTAAATATATATTTTTTTCATATTTTTTTTTTCAAATCCTCGTCGCCACTTTTGTTACCCACTTCGTAATTTAAGTCCGACTACTGACTTAATGATTTAATTATAAAAGTTACATGAATTACTAAAATTATATATTTCTGCGAAGCCGACAAGACGCGCGCACAATATGTGGCAGTTGGACTCAAACCTGTCAATGTCCACGTCTTGAATCGGGGCGCTCAGTCTGAAGATTTTATCAGTAATAACCCTAAATAATTAATTTAAAAACATTTATTTCGACGGACCCATTTATTTATTTGTTGTTTACAGTTCAGTTTGGTACTTGGTGCTTAGACTGCAAGAGTCAGCAATATAGAAGTGAGCCCACTTTTTGTAGTGCATTCCATTAACTTAGTAGGCGTATTTCTTTTATCAGGCCGGAACAAGAATGAGTATTGTCTGCAGTTTTTGACATTTCCGAAGGAATTAGTGGAATGGGTTATAAAAAAGAAATACTTTGGAACGATTATTATAAGTATTGATATTTCAATCAAAGAGCGTGTAATGGATATTTTTGTTAAAAATTTAATCGTGGAAGTCGCAAGTAGGGATGAGAGCGCGATGAGCTTTTTCGTCGAAGGCGCCAAAGACGTAAAATAATTTTAGAAATGCTACCGGAAAGATGGAAAATTTCCAAAGTAAACATGTATATGGCATACAGATATCCAGCTTAGAGCAATCAACTGAAAAATTTCTGACTTCAATTTATGAATTACCCCTGTATGTCACCACTAATATCCCTCGGATTATTTACGGGGTATTTTTTTGATATTCCATCGCCGGGAAAAAGAGATAGTCATATTATTGTCAAATAATTTTGACAAATGCAAACATCTGCCATTAAAGAAGTGGAAAAATGCATTTTCTACAGATATCGACGATTCATTGAAAGAAAAGCCATTCAAAAAGTTTATAGAGTGCTTAAAAAGAAATTTCCAGGTTCAAAAAGAACAAAAATTAATGCTGGATTATTAAAAAACATTCGTGAAGTTAAAACAGACTATTTTAAGGCGAAATTGAAAAGAAAAGAAGTACAAAATAGAATAGAATATATATTTGGAGTATGTCAGTGAACAAGCTGCACGAACGAAATTATTGGGTATTGCAATATACAACTCATCCAATATTTCCTAAGCTAAATATAATATCTTTCAGAGTGATTGTACCTGATGATGAAAAAATTGTTAATATACGCCATAACCAAACATGTATCTGTTCTTAAAATTTATTTTAAAATAAGATATTCTAATATATCAAATCCTTCTAGGTTGAGATTACAGCAGCAATGAAACGTTTCGATCTCAAATTAAATTTTGGACCATAAAACCATTATTTTGCTGTTATACTAAGCTCTTATACTAAGCTACTAATGTTGTAATGCCCAACGTTGTACGTTGCTTCAAGCAGGGGCTTATAAATAAATTCTTTTTGATTTGATTTGATTTGATATAAAATTGCTATACAAAAATTGGCAGGCATTTACTTTTGAGTGGAAAATTCATTTGATTGGATCAATAAAAAGCTGAACTGAAATGAATGTTGAAAAAATTCAAGATGTGTCGTGGTTGCATGCTGAGACAATGTTTGCTTGGGCTCAAAAAAGTTGTATTTATTTCTATAACAGACGGTGTGGAAATTTATTGTGTTAAACTTTTATATTGTGCAAATAAGTTAGAATTTTTACATATCACTTTGCTAATAGCTGAAAGCACTGAAGGCTATTTGTCTTGGTTCGATGTTTCTATTGGAGAATTGGTTGGTCATTATTATTCAAAATTTCGTGGTATTTGGTTAGCAGTAGATCCAAGAGGCAAGAACTTCATAACTGGGGGAATAGGAGTTAAAGTTTGATACATAAGCTGTGTTCTTTTGTGTCCGCAGAACAAAAGGTACACAAAAGAACGTCTCATACATTTTCATAGAAGATTTACACGAAGCGAACAGCATAAATTGTTCGCTTCAATCGACAGAACATGTTCTCCATGTATATGGGAGTTCTAGAACAAGATACACAAAAGAACACAGCTATAGAAAACTTAACGGACCAACAATACAATATAGTAGAAAAATGCCTGCCAATCAAAATGATATTTCACAAAGAGGTGTACTGGCAATTTCAATGGGCAATGTATGTAAAATGTACTTAAATGAGACGCCATACTAACAACAGAAAACAGGCGAATTTATACACTCAATAAGATTTTGCCCGTTTGAACATGTTTTGTGTATCCAGAACACGGTTTCACATAAGGTTTGGTGACGGGTTCAGGTGAACCTAATTACGATGCTCTTGAGGCCAATCCTATGCAAACGAAGAAACAACGTTCATGCCCTGTTGGAGAATATTCCAGCCGAACTTATTGCTTTGGATCCAAATGAAATCGCTGGGGTTGTTGTTGAAACATTACAAGACAAGCTTTAAATGTAGAAAAAGCTTATACTTTTTTTTTTCTTTTTTTTTATGAATTCTTGAATAATAATATATATAAAATCATTTCATTTATTAAGACTACAAAATCCAATGTACTTAAGATTACTAAAAACAAAAGCATAGTTAAGAAATTAACTTGGCCGACTTTAAAGTATGTCTTAGACTAAGGGTGAAATTGCTGTTATACAATTTGAATAGTGGTGTACTTTTGCAGTTTGATATTACAATATCACAAAAAATTTTCGCATACACTTGCTCCCGGTGTATACTAAGCTTAGCTTGTACTGGCTTGAACCTACAAACTTAAGAACTAGATAACAATTAATTTTTATTATTATTATAAAAAACGTAACAAGAACCCAATTTTTCTTGGACTTGTAAGTACATACAAATAAAACTTGAAATGAAGTAAAGTAAAACAAAGCTCTTTATATTTACTTAACAGAGGTTATTAAAGCTTGGCTCAGTTGGTGATTTAGTTTATCAACTAAGGTGCGAGAGGTTGGCTCTTGTACGTTAATAGTACGACAATCTTGATGTCTTACTACCGAGTCTGATCGCATATGTAGCACCTTTTGAATACATATTTGGGTATTTAAAGCACTCAATTTTATAGGGGGTGTTGGACTAATTATCGTATAATCGAGGCGGTGAATTGAAGGTAAGCAAAAGCATTCTCTTTGGATGTTTTCATGGCTTTATAACTCGGCCAAAACTCCGAAATTTTTTAATTAGCTCAATAAACGGGATCTTGAATAGATTGTTGCCATCATTTAGGAACTGGTTCAGTCCTTTGCCGCATTTGGGATCATTGCTCCTAGTGTATCCATGGCTGATGTTACCTTTAAGGATATCCGCATAAGTCTTAGAGGAATTTGTAATGGGTGCTACTTGGTTTTTAACCGAATTGATTCTGTAATTAGCTTTTTCTCTGATCTTGGCTTTTAGATCGGCTTTTTTTGCTTTGTACTTTTGAAATTCCGGGCAGAGCGTATAGCTAGCAGAATGCTCGGTTAACTGGCAATTTGTGGATTTAGGATTTAGGTTTCACTTTCGAGATGCAGATGGAGTCATGCTTGTCTCCACAAAAGACACATCTGGGATGATAGTCGCATAAATCGCCGATGTGACCAATTCTCTCACACCTAATGCATCTTCTAATTTTCTTTTGTGCCGTCTTTTTTTCCAAACAGATTCTGGTTAGAAGAATATCCCTAATTACAGTTAGTTTTTTGATGTCCTTCTCTGTTTCAGTTAGGATGGTGGAGATGTTAAGGGGGATTTCCGACTTCCTAGAGCTAGGAGTCGAAAAGCGAACTATGTTTGTGATTTTAATAACAGGAATTTGGTCTTTTATATACGGAAGGACATCCGAGACTGGCGTATCGCCGCCCAGACCTTTGATTAATATTGAGGGGTTTCTCGACTCTTTGGGAGCAAATGAGAAGGCATCTATTGCAGAGTCCCAGAAGGTTTTGACCAGATCTCTGTGCAGTCCGACATTGTTTACGACAATTTTTGTCTTTAAATACTCTAGCGAATTTGATCTAAAAATCAGTGGCGTCAATTAGGTTAGCCTTGGCTTTTATAATCTGGGTAAGTAACTTTGTGTTTACACCAAAAACAAAAATTTATTTTGTTAGTATGCTTATTTTACAGGGTTGGGCTCCTCCCAGTAATACTAGGTTGGCTCCTACTTATATAACTCATGTTAGATCTATAATTAATGTTAGTCTGAGTATCACCTTTTGTTTCCGTTCTTATTTCCTGGACATAAGCTAGTATGGCATATCTATTTGGGTTCCTGCGCTTATTTCTTCTGCGGGCAGTATGGGTAGTTACGTCTACGGCCTTCCGGAGATAGCTTCTAACGAAAAATTCTGTACTATTAGCCGGAGCTGTATTTCTTGGACCGGAGTCTGGATTATGATTTGATGAGCATATAAATGTAAATTTTGCGTTCCCTGGGGGCAGTTTTGCATCATTTGGCTATTACTGTGGGATACAGCGGTATCGGTGGATCTACGTGTGTGGATATCGTTGCCGCTAGCTATGGCGGTACTTTTAACTTTCAGGTTTTTGGTGTAGTAATCCTCAAAGTCGCGTTGCGAAAATTAATTTTCTCTTGCGAAAGAGATCCGGTGGCGATAGAGATGGCTTGCTTTTTCCTTGCAATTAGATTTAAGGAATTGAGTGATATACGTACACGGTGTACATACGCAAAAGAAGAAGAAGACTATGTATGTATGCATATCTGAGAATGGAATGTGTGCCTGATAATAAAATGCAATTTATGCTTAATTGCCTTTTATTATAATAAGGCAGTATAAGTTTTGAATACAATTTTAAGTTTGAATGAAATGATTTAATTTTCTGTTTTCACGGTTATATCTGTGACACATGAATATATTGTATAGGATTGATGAACTGACCTTATTGTTGTGATTCGGGGCATTGGACACTTGAGTCGCAGCAGTATAGATGAACTAAACAAGCCAATGTTTACATCGTATATAATTATGGATCTTCTGTATCTGTGTAGGATGAGGTTCATCATGTTACAGAAGTTGTCATCCGGGTGCTCCGATGGTTTGTTTTGTTGTCTAAATAAATTTCCGAAATAATAGTATTATACTGAGTATACTGGTCAGACTTAAATGGCATTTCAATTTGGTATTAATCAGAATGACTGTGTCTCTTTCTCCTAGTTCGTTATATACAAGCTAGACGTGTTTTATTTTGTCTATCATATCATTTTATTATAGCTAATATATTATTATGAAATAATGTTTTATATTTGACTATACAAGCTGAATACCGCAATAATTATTATCTTCTCACAGTTTGATTAGGTCTACAACGAGTTTCCCGATGGAATTAGAATTCATGCAGACGGAAATACTCGACCGCGTGGGGCAGAAGTTGGTTGGTGGAATCGACAGCCCCGAAGTCATCATGCAAGTAGGTCAGTTACACAGAAATAATAGCAGTCTTGTTATATATGGAAGTGTAAGAAAAAATGACTGCGCAGTTACTATCGATACTGGTGCTTCAAGATCAATTATTAAAGCAAATCTTGTTAAGAACAAATGGCTTCACAACACCACCAAATATCTGCTAAGACCAGCAACTGGAGCAGCAGCACAGGTGTTTGGAGAAATAACTTTAGATGTTCAACTAGGCGAACTACTATTTCCTCACACTTTCCTGGTTTCAGACATAATGGATGAATGCATTCTTGGAATAGACTTCATTACCACATACAAAATAAATCTGGATGTCGGAGAGCGGATTCTCAAATATGGCAATATAGAAATTCCTATGAGACTAGCAGAAGGAGCAGATTATCCTGCTAAAGTAAGGACGATGGTCTGCGAAAATATTTCTCTTTCGCCATGCTCCGAGACACTAATATGAACAAAGCTTACTGATGACATCGGGACCTGCCGATTCTATCTGGTGGAGCCTAACCCCACAAAAGTTACATCGAACATCATCGTTGGCAAGACTTTAGTGAAGGCAGAAGGTGCAACATTAATACCAGTCAGAGTGCTTAACACATCCGAAAATGAGGTACAACTAAAAGAAGCTGCTATAATTGGAAATTGTGAACCCGTTTACCAAATCGTCTATTTGGATAATGGTAGTAATGTCAAGGAGACAAAAACTATACCAGCAACAGGTTCAGAAACTTCTTTCGTCCAGTGCCTTAAGTGAACAACAACACAACGATGCCAAAGAGGTGATCGATGAATTTTCGGAATTATTTGCAATAAATGATGATGACTATGGTAAAATAAATCTTGTCCAGCATCGGATCAATACAGGAGATTCCAGGCCTATTCGACAGACACCACGAAGATTGCCATTAGTCAAACAACCAGAAGTTGCAGACATGATGAACTCCATGAAGAAACAAGGCATAATAGAGGAATCTAACAGCCCTTGGACATCGCCGGTTGTTCTGGTTAGGAAAAAGGATGGCAGCACCCGATTCTGTGTAGACTACCGCCAACTAAATAACGTGACGAGAAAAGATAGCTATCCATTACCAAGGATTGATGACACATTGGATACCCTTTCCGGAGCGCAATGGTTTTCCACGCTGGATTTGAAGAGTGGTTACTGGCAAGTGGAAATACATCCCGAGGACCGAGAGAAAACTGCTTTCTCAGTTGGCAATGGCTTATGGCAATTCAAAGTAATGCCATTTGGGTTATGTAATGCTCCAGCCACATTCGAACGACTAATGGAATGTGTTCTACGCAGTTTAACCTGGAAAACATGTCTTGTCTATTTGGATGACATAATAGTAATCGGTAGGACATTCATGGAACATAAAAACAACTTACGGGACGTACTTCAAAGACTCAAAGATGCAAAATTGAAGCTCAGTGCGAGTAAATGTGCTCTATTCAAAAATGAAGTTAAATATTTAGGTCACATAGTTTCATCACAAGGAGTGAGAACCGATCCAGAGAAGATAGAAGCCGTCAAAAATTGGCCAGCACCAATGGACAAACATCAATTACGGAGTTTTCTTGGTTTAGCTACCTACTACAGGCGATTCGTGAAAGGTTTTGCAGATATAGCAAGAAGCCTACATCAACTTACCGAAAAGGGAAAGCCGTTCATATGGTCGGATAAATGCAACGAAAGTTTTGAAAATTTGAAGCAACAGCTCTGTGAAGCGCCAGTACTTCACTATCCAAAGCTGGGAAAAACATTTATATTAGACACGGATGCCAGCAATGAAGGTATTGGTGCAGCGCTTTCTCAGGAGGAGAATGGTCAAGAAGTTCCAGTAGCTTACTATAGCAAAGCACTTTCAAAGTCAGAGAAAAATTATTGTGCTATTGTAAGTTCAACAAAGCATTTTCATAAATATCTCTACGGGCAGAAATTCATCCTTCGCACCGACCATGCAGCGCTTAAATGGCTTCTGCAGTTTAAGAATCCTGAGGGACAAGTGGCGAGATGGAAAGAGCGACTCCAGGCTTATGATTTTGAAATACAACACCGAAGAGGTCGTATCCATGGAAATACAGACGCCCTTTCACGACGTCCATGTAAACTTGAGTGCAAACATTGCGCCCGAATAGAAGAAAAAGAAACAACAGCAACTATACAGTTGGTAACCGTGGAACCATCTACAGGTTGGGACAACGAGGACCTGCGAACAGCACAACGAGAAGATCCGGACATTTCACCTATTCTTGCTTGGAAAGAAGACATGGAAAGACCAGACTGGAAGGATATTTCGGAACGGAGTGAGAAGCTGAAAAGTTTCTGGGCTCAATGGAACTCTCTTCATGTTGAATGTGGTATATTAAAACGGAAGTGGGAAGCACCTAATGGCGAATCTTTCCGAATGCAGATAGTCGTGCCGGCATCAAACGTCAAAGATGTTCTAGAAGAAATGCACGGTGGAACCTCTGGAGGACATTTGGGAGTGAACAAAACCATTTCCAAAATACGAGAAAAGTTTTATTGGCTACATATGCGAGAAGACGTGGAGGACTGGTGCCGCAGATGCACTGTCTGTGCTGCTTGCAAAGGGCCGCAACACATAAGCAGAGGAGGAATGCATAAGTATAATGTCGGAGCCCCCTTTGAAAGGATAGCTATAGACGTCGCTGGACCTTTTCCAGAAACGGATGGTGGTAACCGATATATATTAGTTACCATTGACTATTTCAGTAAATGGCCTGAAGCTTATGCAATCCCTAATCAAGAGGCAACCACAGTTGCGGAACAAATAATAACGAATTGGGTTAGTAGGTTTGGTGTGCCTCACGAACTTCATTCGGACCAAGGACGGAACTTGTAATCGCGGACTTTCCAGGAGATGTGTAAAATGTTGGGAATAAGAAAAACTAGAAAAACTCCTCTACACCCACAATCTGATGGCATGGTAGAGCGCTTCAACAGAACATTGATCGAGCATCTAAAGAAAGTAGTGGACTATCATCAACGCGATTGGGATCGACATATTCCTATATTCCTAATGGCTTATAGATCAGCCATTCATAGTACTACCGGACAAACCCCAGCTAAAGTCATATTCGGAAAAGAAATGCGTTTACCTAGCGACCTCAAATTCGGTACTCCCAGAGGTGAACAAAAGTTACCAGAAGATTACGTATCGAAGCTCAAACAACAATTAGCTGATGTATACGAGGCGACGAGGACGAAATTAGCAACAAATACTGATCGGATGAAGACCCGCTATGACTTACGTGATAATTCCGCAGGATTAACGAAGGTGATCGTGTTTGGCTCTACAACCCGAAACGACGTAAGGGACGTTCTCCAAAATTGCAACAACACTGGGAAGGACCGTATTCAGTAGTAACTAGAATTAATGACGTGGTATACAGGATTCAGCGTGGCACAAGAGGCAAGCATAAAATTGATCATTTGGACCGATTGTGTCAATACTACGAGCATCAAGACCGTGGACCACCTGTTGTTCGGGACGAACAAATTTAAGAAGGGGGCAGTGTTACGTACAGTAGAAAGAGACAACTGGTGACATCTACTGGCAATGGAGAGTAAACGACTTCAGGTTCGGAGAATCGATTATGGAATCGACAGGAAGGTTCAGAAATAATAATGAATAGAACAGTCAAGAAGCTTTTAGAATAGAACACTCCAGAATAATCCGGAGAGTTTCTAGGGTATAAATATAACAGTTGTCACCGCCAAGAAAAGAGTCTTGTCTTAGACGTTGCAGTGTTAAGTAGCGAAAGTAATAAACAGGCGGAAGTGTTGTATGTAATTAGATTGCGATAATTGAAAGTACAGTGTTAGCGATAATTAGAGTTCAGTTGATTAATTGAAGGTTTATGAATTTTATATGATTAGAGTGAAATAAAGAACTTATATATTAATTATTTAAT
This sequence comes from Dioctria linearis, assembly GCA_963930735.1. Classification (NCBI taxonomy): domain Eukaryota; kingdom Metazoa; phylum Arthropoda; class Insecta; order Diptera; family Asilidae; genus Dioctria; species Dioctria linearis. The sequence continues at coordinate 111,291,367 of OZ005740.1, read as the reverse complement.
ATTGTGTTTTAAATAACGAACCAAAGGTCACGCTCGCAACAATATATTGTATTCAATTGAAATTAGCTAATTAAGGTAAAAGAAACTTATCCAGTTTAGTTTGAATAAGTAAAAAAGCTAGAAATGGTCTAACGAATTCTTTTGATAATCCAGATGAATGTTCGTTTGTAATTTCGTATGGTTACCCATCTGCGCAAATTTGATTTTTGAATATAACTCTAGAACGGTTCGTCCAACAGCAAAAATGATTATAAGAAATTTTATAGAATTTTATATTCTGAAGAACTTTTCTGTACATTAAAACCGTATAGGGCTGATCTTTGAAACTCTAGACCTTTGTGCACGTAATATACCTGGAAATTTCGTGACTGACGTACGCTAGAAATATTTTATATTCTATGCTGAATGGTAAAAGCCACCAACCGGAACTGTTCAGGAAAACTTACAGGGACTAACCTTAACATCAATTTCTTTCTGAAAATGCTTTTAGGAACAAGTAAAACAGCTAGAATTGGTCTAAGACCAATTCTTATGATACCCTAGATGAATACTCGTATGTAATTTCGTATGGTCACCCTTCTGTGCAAGTTTGATTTTTGAAGTGGTGAAAAATTTCAGCTCTCTAAGTACACGCGTTCTCGAGTTATCGTGCGGACGAACAGACCGACGGACAGATGGACATGCAAAAATCAAAATAACTTTTAGTTTTATGCATTCCATCCATTTTGCTCTACCATCATTATTTCTAGGTGGTATAAACGGAATGACAAACTTAGTATACCCTATGATTTCATCTAAGGTATAAAAAGGCTCACCGAAAGTAGAATTTCGATGGCACGTACTGTGTTAGCGTCAAGCGATTAACACGTACCTTAACATTACTCTGTTGCATTAAAATATTAAATTATTTTTCAGTAATCTACGAGTGTTAACATCCAGCCGATTGAATACTGAATTTAGTCAATTGCTTAACTTTCTTTTTGTATACTTTGTAATCAAGCTTGATGGGCTTTATAACCATGGCTGTTTATTTTCATAAGTTCTTAAGTTACTTAAACCTTATTTCTTACAAGTCTTAGATCTGTGAAAATTTCTCTTTATTTATCTTTAATTGCCACTCTACCCTAAAATGTGTTTAGTAAAGCTTTTTTTTCGGAGAACGCTCAAATTGATTCTTTTTTTTCAATTATTTGATGACGCTTTCAAAAGTTGTTATTCCTTGTTTATTTATTGATAAAAAAAAACTTGAAATCTCGATGGAAATTAATCTACGTGACCTGATGAAATTCCTCTATTGTACTGAAGCACTCTCTCTGTTCCATTCATATTTATGATCAATATGTGCTTTCGGTTAGAGAAAATCCCTGATCATTTTTACCTAGTTCCAGTTTTTAAGTCCCGAAAAAGGGAGTTTGTCACTAATTATCGACCAATTGCTTTAAATTTCGTGTATCCAGAAACTTTTTGAAGCCATTGAGTGTGAATTTTTGCATTTCCACTGTAAAAAAATATTATTCATAATCATCATGGCTTAACGAAAGGAAGATTGGATTGGAAGGAATTTGCTCCGATTTAAAACTATGTAACAAAACTCCTTGCGCATAAACCTGATTTTTTTGTAGAAATTGACTTTTAGCCTTGGCACGCTGTAAGCGCGGCACTCCTGACGTTTGTCAGAGGATGAAAAGTGGGTTGAATGAAAAACAAGAAGTTTTTAGTTATCTCGTTCATGCGCTTGTTTGTGATCAGTTTTTAAAAAAAAAAAAATAGAAAAGATGAGGTAATCACTAGCAGAAGTGGTAAGAAAAAAGAGTCTTGGCTAGAGCGTTGATTTGGAAGGAGGTTGAGTGGCTTGAGTGTTGATTATTTTTAAGAAAGGATTGATGGAAGCGTCCAATAAAATGGCTCATGTGAATTTTAAAATAATAATAATAAAGTGTTCCAGAAAATGGAGCGAATGTGATAATTAGAATATCAATAATTGATTATTGATACTTGTTGGCAATTTTGTAAGGAATTAAGCTTTTATTGCTTTGGTGAATTTTTTATATTAATGGAAAGCGTCCAAGAAAATGGCGCAGTTAATTTGTGCAAAAATTATAAGTGAGAAAATGTCCGGAGAAATTCTTGAATGGTTAAGTCATCATAAAAATTAAAAATGAAATAAACAATACAATTAAAAATAATAATAAGTTTGATATGAGCTGAACTGAATAAAAATTGAGTTGAAATTGAGGAAGAACAATAAAATGGCGAATTGAGAAATAAAAATAACAATAAATTCATACAAATCAAATAGAAAAGTTTATTTCGTTAAATAAAAACAATTTGATATAATTGTGTAATTAATTTTACTAATAATTTGAGAAGAAAAAAAAATACTATAATTCGCAAGACTTAAATGTGGAAATTTAATTTATTTTGCTAAATAAAATTAATATTATGTTGGAACTGATGTTGATGTTGAACTGAAAAAAAAATAAAAAAATTTAATTTGTTAAACAAAGATTGAGGTTAAAGTTTGGGTTGAAAGAAAAATAATATGGTAAATTAAAAAAGAAAAAATATAATCATTAAATTCATATGAATTAACTAGAAAGGAAATTATTTAATAGCATGTTATATTGCATAAAGAGAGAAAAAAAATATTTGATAAAATTTATGAATGAAAATTAATATAAAGTTATGATTAAATGGATTAATAACTTAAGTTATAATTGATTAAGCACAAATAACAGTTAGATTTTTTTTGTAAAAAGAAAAAACCAAAAAAAAAATTGAATGGGAGAAAGAAAGAAAAATATTTGTTTTAAAGTAATTAATTATTAAATATCATGTTATCAAGAATTTCCCTGATGGAATTTAGTTATATATACGAAGGTAAATTATTTAAACATTTTATAAAGGCTTGTTAATTTGCTTTTCCTTACCAATATATTGCAATTTTTATTAAATATCTATATATCCTTTGAATTATCAATGAAACCAAATATGAATCAGTAAAGCCGAATGTGGTGTGGTGGAGTGGTGATGACCTGGGGGTCCTTCGTTCTACTCCCCTTTCCCTCCCGATGATGTAGGAGGTGTGGAATTTTCTTTTACCATTTTGTCTGTCCGTCCATCTGCAATTGCAAGTTGTTATATTTTCGTTAGTATCCCTTGAGCCTGTAAATAAAAAAAAATAAAAAACAAGTAACTGTCAACATGAACGGAGATTGTGTCACTTACCCACGGTGCGACGAGCTAGCCCCCGTAACCACTAGACAGGCGAAAACTTAGACACATTCAGAAGTTCAAATCTTTTGTTATCCTTCAGTACTTCTTCAGACACAGAGATGGCAGCACAGTGAGCATGGAATGGTTTTGTTCGACAATTTTTCTAATCAATTTCAGTATTTATTTGTGATTTAATAATGTCAGATTGCATGGCAGCGTGTGATCTAACAGAATTGACGGGTGTGGCGGCTGACGGTCTGCTTATGGGAGTATATTGACAGCCGGCCATAGCTGTCATTTGCTTTGTTGTTTGTTTTACAAATTGACACTCAACGGTTTGTCGGAAGACAGGTTGACGGGTGTCCATTTGTTTAAATTAGACAGTTACAACTAAATTGCATTCAGTCAAGTTTTCATATATACATATGCTGTAACTGTAGAATTACGATGAGGAATGATTCTATTTATTACTTCATTTTTTTTTAATTCATTTTTCCGGAACTTTTTTTCATATAAGATTATCTCCTAGGGCCGTATTTACCAAGCCATTTAATACAAATTTAATTTAATTTTTATTGAGGGACCGCAATTAAATTTTTGTGGCTATTCACCAACCTTAATAAAATAAATAATTTCGGACATTTCGGACTATCAGCTGCAAGATTTCCGAATTTGGCAGGTGACAGTTCTCGTGAGAGTTCATGTAAATTAAATATTATTAAAAAAATTAAAAGAAGTTTTTATGTATTATAAATAGAGAAGCTTTTATGTATTATTAAAAATATTTTATAATATATGTACAATTCGTTTTAATTAAAAATAGCGCATATTAAGCAATTGCTTCTTCAAACTTTTAACTGCGCTATTAAAAATATGACATTTGACTGCATGACACTTCAATCAGCTGATATCGAAATTAAATTTATTTAAGAAAGGGTAAGGCCTCACTTAAAATTAAATTAAAATTAAATTTTCATTAAATCGACTCGGTAAGTGTGGTTGGTGAATAGCTTTAATTGAATTTTTTTTTAATTTTGCTTGGTGAATATGGCCCCTAATATTGAATTAAGATTTATCTGACCTCCAATAGATGTAAGTCCACTTAATCTTTTACAAAATTACAAGTGCCCTTACTTACAGCTATTTCGTTAATCTCTTCATTCCGAGAGAGCAACCTACACAATAATATTTTTAATCGTCATTCACAACAAGATGTGAGATACAAGATGCGTTCTTGTGTACCTTGCTCTGGAACCATACATTGTTATGTCGATTGAGCTATTTGTTATGATCATTCGCTGAGCAACCAGGACTATTAATACAGTCAAGCTAACGAATCTTGGACTACAGCATGGGACCTGAACTAACACAATTTTCTTCATAACAAAACTAAGTAGGAAATACCGGGCCATCCTAAAGATGTCACCCCAATCCTGCTAACTAAGATGTCGCAACAAACATATTGCTGGTATCCAGTAGCATATTGACCGAATATTACAATTCTTGATGCCCCCAGCATGTTCATGCCTGAACAATATTTCCTAATTATAAGATCATGTTGTTAAGAAATTTTTGTTTTTTTAAAATAAAACTTTTTTTCTTTTCTAATAATATATTATTGAAGTTTCATGATTGATATCATAATATATTATTATGCTTATTTTTGGTAAGCACTGCTGTTATTGTATTTATGTCCACATTTGTCTACTTAAAATGTTTTGGTTGACCTTCCTAAAATGGTAGGCTGGAATTAAATGTTTTTTTTTTCAATAATTTACTTTGGTTAGAAAGCATAAGAATTTACAAGGGATCTCATCTTCATACTTCTTGGTTATGCGTGGTTTCGAGTCTTCCGGTAAAACTTTGTGCGCCTTCTTAGAACTTCGCTTTTAACCTCGCTGCAGTTGTACTCCCATCCACATTCGGCGCATTTCTATTATCTGCCAGTTTTTTTTGCATGATTAGATATATACAGATATCCAGCTTCTCAAAATTACCCGGTTACGATTTTTTTTCTAGTTGTTTTAACCTTTTTAGAAAAACATTGTTTATCTTATCTTAAATGTTTATGTTGTTTATCTAATCTGAAATGGTATAATTAACGAAATTCGTTACCTAACGTAGGAGGTAATTGTTTCTTGAGCCAGTTCGTTCGTCCTTTTGATTCTTGGCGAAGATCCTTTCATTTTGTGAGAAATATTTAGTGATGGCACAACACCTTGTTTCAATCGCTTTTTGTGTTTTGGTGCATTTAAAAGAATGTCCTGTAGTCTATAGTCACTTTCTACAAAATGATCCGAGCAAACTCGAGCGTAATTCACATTAATGTTATCCTTATCTTTGCCACACGCTTTAATCCATTCACTAAGCACCTTTGAGTTTTTAGTAAATACATGAAATAATACATCTTCCTCTCCGAGTCTTTTTCCAACAATTTCCACAATTCACAACAGAGCACTTCATAATTTTCAAAAATATCACAGCACAAAAACCACACAAAATAATTTATCAAACCAAAACAAACTATCAGCGCAAAGAATTCTGACACATTACAGCTGATGCCGTGTGACGTACTTCAGTGAATGAAGCAAAAAGGAAGAAAAAAAATTAACAAAAATGGCGGAACGGTGTTCGGAATACCTTGTCTCTCTATATGCCTTGATGCAGGGGTAATTCAAAAATTGAAGTCAGAAATTTTTCAGTTGATTGCTCTAAGCTGGATATCTGTATATAACTAACTGTGTCAAAAGTAGACTTTGTTTGTGTGAGTGAACTCATAGTGTACCCGAGAAAATTTTCAAAGCGAAACTGATGCTTTTTGGGTTGCCACCAGAGGCAACCCATGACGTCATTTTTGCTTCAAACGAACGCACTTAGGTTGCCTCTAGAGCGAAACTGATGTTCAAACGAACACGAAATTAGTTTTTAGCAACACGCCCTATATTGGGCCCTATTCTGTAATTTTTCATAAAATAATATTTTATGTTATTTTATGACGAAAAAATCCCTTCTTCATAAAATAAAAATAAAATATTTTAAAAATTCGTATTCTGTCGTGGTTCCATAAATTTATTTTATGAATAATTCTCTTATGAACACGTAAAATAAAAATATTAGATTCCGCTATGTTTTCTATTACTTTTTGAACATGTGGTCAATTGACATTTGCGTGATACTCTATCAAATCACCCACTAAATAATCGTTTATGAAAGCCTACGAGTAAGAAACTAAAGGAGAGGCCATTGCGTGTATATATATGCCATTTTTGCGTGCCGAACGTGATGCTTTTTCTCACTTTCTAACAAATGGTTGTATCTCTGTCTACATATACCCTAGGCACAGATTAGATATGTGCCCTAGGTGTCATTTTTGTTTATGTTCGGTAAAGAAATTTACCCTAGCACAAAAGCCGTAGGTAAGGTTAAAATTGGAAGGGTACTAAATAGAAAAATATTTATATTCTTTTATATGGAAATTTAGTAAAACTGTAGTTGTTTATTTTTTAATAATAAGCTAGGAATTAGAATATTGGTAAATAATTGTAATTTTGATAAAAGTAAAAGAATTTTAATATATTTTCTTATTATGGATTTACCAAAAATAAAATTTTAAGGCAAGTTATTGGCCAACCGAAGATGGAAATAGGCTTAATAGGCTTACTGGGGAACCAGGAATCTCATAAAGTTGTTTTGTATTACTAGGTCTCACTATCATGCTGCTGGTATAGAATTTTGCGTCACACTTTCAAAAACCGCGCCAAAGTCCCTTGCGTAAACTTTTTTTCCATCCGCCTGCAATGCGAATTTTTTATAGTATGTGTATAAACTTACACATTATTGAGATTGGCACGAAAATTGTTGTTTATGGGCCTCTCCTTTAGTTTCTTACTCGTAGATGAAAGCAGCTGCTTTCTTAATAGCTCTTGAGATACTTTGGATGTCAAAGTGCTAAAATATGACAACTCCTGACTGGAGTTTGATACGAACCAGCAAACCAGCAAAACCAGTGAAATGCAACGCAGCAGAAAGATTCCATACAATTTTAGATTCCTAACTCAAGGTGAACGGAATAGATGTCTTTCCGGTATGAGGCTATAGTTACTCTATAAATATTTGAATTTGTTTGCTTAAAACGAAACATTTTGGGTATAAATTAGAATTATTCATAAGTTTACAAATCACAATAGAAGAAGTTTATTAATTATCCAGCCAGAAGAACTTTTGAAGCTGGGCAACTCACACGAATATTAGGAATCGCGAAGATATCGTATCCTATGATCTATTCTGCATAAAATTAAAACCTAGGCAAATATAATTAACTTTTTATATTTTATCATACCGCACCAGTGCAAATTTCTACAATTTCTGACAAAATTGTACTTTTTATGTATGGCGGTGGACATATTAGTTTTTAATTAAAACAATTTTCGCACAACAAATTTTAATTGACGCATGTCATTTTCATAAAATGTGTCAAAACACCTTTAAAATGTCCTGCTTAGGATCTTTTATGTTATGCTCAATAACAGGAAATATTTTATGTTATGAGCATAAAAATAAAATAAAATTTCTGGTACAGAATAGGATTTTAGGGAAATATTTTATTTTAAGGCATAACATAACATAAAATGATAAAATTTTACCGACAGAATAGGGCCCATTATCTTAGAATATATAGCAAATAGGAATGGTTGAATCGTGTAAAATTCGTGTACATCAGCGTAATTTGTCAAGAGCAGGAGATTATACATAGGAGTAAGTCATGATACACAGAACAAGGTATGTCCGAGTTTTCTGTCAATTGGGTGCTTACGTCATAGGATGACAAATGTCATTCAGTCGTGCGATCTGTCATTTACCATGTTTACATGCAGGGTTGAACCCTAGTTCAACTCGGGTTCAACTCCATGTATACGCGGTTCGAGTGAAATTAGATCGACTCGACCACGCTGGGCTGGCGTAGTCGAGTCGAATTGGTGTCCTGTAAACGCGGATTGAGAAGGCGAGTTGGCAGCTTACAGTTGCAATTTATTTTATTCATTCTTTACTCGAAAGTTTTGGTATATTGTGAGTTTATTTTGTTTATTTAAACAAAATTTATAACTTTTATAACTTCATCACAAAAAATACCATAAATAATGTTATGTTTAATTGTCACTTCAACTATAGTTGGACCCGTTCTCAACTCAATATCTCAACCCTGCATGCTCAAAAACACGAGTCGAAAACTCAACTCAATCTCGACTCGATCTTTCAATTCTGCATGTAACATGGTAACTGTCTCAAGTTGTGATTATTTATTTGAGAGAGCTAAAATTTCATATTATTTCACAGCAGTTTGTGATATATATAATAAAATTAAAAAGTGTGAATATAAAGTACCTAATTGCTTAAGGGAGGACTGCTGATATGATAATTTGTTGTAATGTAATCTCAAAAAACGGTCAACAATCGGACAATTCTTATAGCGAATTATTTTATAAAAAATTTATAAAGTTTTAAACATCCAAACGCAACCAAGCAATCTTTTTTCTGTTCACTGACAGATACAAATATTTTGATATTTTACAAAATAATTGAGATGCTTTGACAAATGACTTTTGTGTCCACATGACGTAGTAACCAAAAAAATTCCTCTCGAATCGGCCATAGTTCTTATCTTTGTATCATGGGAGTAAGTGAGATGCTGCAAGAATGATTTGGCAAAGGTGGGTGCAGAATTGGCAAATGTGTTTTTCTTTTGTGAACAGATTTAGTCAACTTAAAATTCTTTTCTGAAATTTAACAAAAGTACCGAATCAATTCTTTTCAAAACTATTTATCTTTGAAGTTTATTTAGTGCAAAGTTTTGTAGTGCCATTAGTGCCTGTTAAAATCTTCATATCAATTAAAAAAACAGAAATGAAGTGTTCGGTCAGTGCTTGCAAATATAAATTGGATTATAAACTAGGGAAATCCTGTTTGAGGCAACTGCACTATCTAAATTATCTTTTTTGTTAATAGAAGCAGAGATTTATATAAATTAATTATGTTAATTATTTCAAAATAAAGTAGAAAAAGAACATTTTTTACCACAGATGCTCCGCACAAAACCTTTGTTTACTTTTTGCAAATTGACAAGTTGCTTAGGCGTGTAAACACATTTAAAAATGGACTACCAAACAACCTCAAATTCATTACGCAAAACTGGCTTATGTTTGCTCTATATTCTAAAGATATTATACATGAATGTCAATTGGCCGGATTACATTAACAACGCCAACGTCGGCGTGGTCGTCGTTTTATGTCAAAAATATTTAGAGACAGTACTGCATGTATGAAATGCATTACATTACCCACGCCGGCGTCACAGCCGGCGTCGTCGTCGTCGTCGACCCATCTCTAATCCTAAATTTAATGCTGGCGCTCCATTGCTGCCAATATGCCAGATCTAAATCTATTATGAAAAAAACATGACAAATGAAACGATATTTAAATTTCTGAAAATAAATGATTTTATATTAAAAAATGTGGACTTGAAGGAAAAGAAAATATATCTTTTATTATTATTTAAAATTTTATTGCAAACCGGCAAAGATTACAAGCAAATAACTCAACTGTAAAATGTAAGGGAAATTAAGATATGGCGCTGCCGCCCAGTGTTAATGTAACTTGCCCGGCGTTTTGTTCGGCGTTTGACGACGACGACCACGCCGGTGTGGGCGTTGTAATGTAATCCAGCCAAATGGGTAATAGTATTTATATCGACAATACTAACGATATCGATATTTTAACAGCAATATATTGGTGAATCGATATTTTTAAAAACAATATTGGCTGGATTACATTACAACGCCGACGCCGGCGTGGTCGTCGTCGTCAAACGCCGGGCAAGTTACATTAACACTGGGCGGCAGCGCCATATCTTAATTTCCCATACATTTTACAGTTGAGTTATTTGCTTGTAATCTTTGCGGGTTTGCAATAAAATTTTAAATAATAATAAAAGATATATTTTCTTTTCCTTCAAGTCCACATTTTTTAATATAAAATCATTTATTTTCAGAAATTTAAATACCGTTTCATTTTGTCATGTTTTTTCATAAGAGATTTAGATCTGGCATATTGGCAGCAATGGAGCGCCAGCGTTAAATTTAGGATTAGAGATGGGTCGACGACCACGCCGACGCCGGCGTGGGTAATGTAATGCATTTCATACATGCAGTGCTGTCTCTAAATATTTTTGACATAAAACGACGACCACGCCGACGTCGGCGTTGTTAATGTAATCCGGCCATATGAAACTAAATAGCTGGATGACATTAAAAGTGCCGTCGTCGTCGTCAAACGCCGAACAAAACGCCGGGCAAGTTACATTAACGATGGGCGGCAGCGACATATCTTAATTTCCTTTACATTTTACAGTTGAGTTATTTGCTTGTAATCTCTGTCATTTTGCAATAAAATTTTAAATAATAATAAAAAACATATTTTCTTTTCCTTCAAGTCCACATTTTTTTAATATAAAATCATTTATTTTCAGAACTTTAAATATCGTTTCATTTTCTCATGTTTTTCGACGACCACGCCGACGCCGGCGTGGGTAATGTAATGCATTTCATACATGCAGTGCTATCTCTAAATATTTTTGACATAAAACGACGACCACGCCAACGTCGGCGTTGTTAATGTAATCCAGCCATATGAAACTAAATAGCTGGATTACATTAAAAGTGCCGTCGTCGGCGTGGTCGTCGTCGTCGTCAAACGCCGAACAAAACGCCGGGCAAGTTACATTAACGCCGGGCAAGTTACATTAACGCTGGGCGGCAGCGCCATATCTTAATTTCCTTTACATTTTACAGTTGAGTTATTTGCTTGTAATCTCTTCTCTGTCAGTTTGCAATAAAATTTTAAATAATAATAAAAAACATATTTTCTTTTCCTTCAAGTCCACATTTTTTTAATATAAAATCATTTATTCTCAGAAATTTAAATATCGTTTCATTTTCTCATAATAGATTTATATCTGACATATTGGCAGCAATGGAGCCCAGCGTTAAATTTAGGATTAGAGATGGGTCGACGACCACGCCGACGCCGGCGTGGGTAATGTAATGCATTTCATACATGCAGTACTGTCTCTAAATATTTTTGACATAAAACGACGACCACGCCGACATCGGCGTTGTTAATGTAATCCGGCCATATGAAACTAAGGTCGTATCGATATTCTTCCAAGTTTTGGCCATCCCTAATACAAAGTAACAAATATGGCCGATTCGAAAGGAAATTTTTGTGTTGTACGTCATGAGGTGACAATATCATTTCCAGCGAATTTGTTTTGGGTTTTCGTAGCACAGTGAAAAATTTTCTGTTTGTAAATTTCGTTGCTTTCCCACTAGCACATAATTACTTTTCCCTAAGTGATTTAAACGAAGAAACTAATGTTTTGTGAAATATTTTTATATATTCAAAACGTATTTTAGTCAATAAAATACGAAAAACTCAAAACAAATTCGCTGGAAGTGACTTTAGTCACCTCATGGCGTACGTAGCAACACAAAAAATTCCTCTAGATGTTAACTCTGTATCATGGATTCGGCCATACGTTGTTAATCTTTGTACCTATCATGGATATTTACTAACCTTTGAATATATTTTAAATTACTTTAAGGCACAGAATATTTGATATAATTATAAGCAAAAAATAAAACAAATTGAAGCGCATACTGACGAGATACTATGAAATGAACAAAAAAAAATTTCTCTTTTTTTAAGAATTTAATTTTGAAGTTAAGCACTGTATACACTGGAATGGAACTGGAAGTATTTGATCATAGATTCGCTCGCATGGAGGGGGCTGGAAGAGTGACTTTTCTTTTATCTTTTGTTTGACTTAACTCAAAAATAAGTTGGATTGTTATCGTGATCGTAAGTCGTTTCGTTCGTGGACGCGACGGATTAAGTTGATTAGAAATAGGTGCAAACTCAGCTTTCTAGGATTCTGCGTTTTTATAACTTCGTTAAATAGGTACGGGACTGTTACAATTCTAAACGTTTTTCTTTATGTATAAGAAAATACCGCTATTTCTTCTGACCGGATTATTTGCAAGTTAGCGTTTTCTAACAAATTTAATTTATTCGCCGTAGTGTGTAATTGTGATACTTGCCAGAGTAAAAATTAATAAAAGGCAAGATGCAGGAAGAGTGAGTACCTTGTCTGTTTTTAATAATTTTTTATTGCACAGGTATCTACCTACCTACTTGATTTTATTCATTTAAAAATTCACAGATATGTTGGGTAGTAATAGTAGCCCAGAGATAGCCAAACACGCAAAGGATCCGTGTTCCTGTGATCTGTCTGATTCAAATGAAAGAGACCCTTCCTAATAAAATCATGTTAAAAGAAAATTTAAAAATTACGGATCCAGTGTAATTGGGGAGAGTAATCAATCTGTGTTGACTGCCTTGAATGTGTTTCTTGTTTATTACCTACAAATTTGTAAACACAGCTATGACGTAGAACGGAATATTTTTACAATGTCCATAATTAACAAAGCCAAAGAAATTTTAGAATGTGTATGCCCATAAAAAGTAAACCGGAATTCTTCGCATAGAGACTTATCTCACCGATCGCAGTGGTATAGAATGTAGAATCACAACTTATTGAGGTCGTTCAACGGGCTAAAACCTGCAGAGTTGTTTTCCTACTACATAAAGAGATCATTTGGAAAAAATACTTACATCTTTTAATTATAAATACAAATAAAAAAAAACACTAATAAATATCCTGGACAAGGTCACGTCCATGAACGGCGTGTACATAGATCGAAAATAAATAAATATTCATGTCATACCGAAATTACCCGATATTCTTTTAAAATAACGTGTTTTCAGTCATTAAGGGAACAAATTTAGGTTTGAGAATAGCTTTCAGAATAGGTTTTAAGCTAATATCTTAACGGCTCCAGATAGCACTCAGGGTATAATACGTCAAATTAAAGAGTAGAGCGGTACGGGGCTGGACCGGTTGGTATCTCCCCCCCCCCCCCCACCACTAAACTGTCAAAAATAAAGATTTAATTGCGTGAACTGTTTTTGTAGTTTTATTATTCCTTTGGGATCTTTATACAATTGCCTTCATGTACTATATACACAAAGGTTCAAACAAATTCGGTTAAATATGGGGCATCATATTTTCTTAGAAATTTATTAGAAATTTTTCCTTTAGAATTTTTATTATTAGTTTTAATATGAGTACCTTGCTTGGACCGCTACCAATTTTTTATGAGCGTAGAAAAGAAGAAATTTATTTGAATTTTTTTCTTTGGAAAATTGACGCCCTATTGGTAGCCGGGCGAGAACAGGCCAAAAATAGTGAAGCATTCATTTCTAGGAATTTATATCATTCTTAAAATGCTCTATTTTGTTACTTATTGCAAAAGACTAGGCATTGATTTTATTTATGCCATAGAGACTAAACGGATAGTAGTTTTGGAAAATAATCTGCCAGTAATTTTAAACTGGGATTTTTATTTTCCCAAAGGCTATACTTACTATATATCTTGCTTAACAAAGTCATAAAATAGTTTGGTTAAAAAATAATCTTAATTAGATGGGTTGTTTTCAATTTTAAAAACCCAAGTCCAACAAATTTTAAAACAAATGCATTCGTAGTTGTCCATGCTGTACAAAATAATACACATATACTCATACAAAATGTAACCCATTTTATCAATTTAATTAGTTTGTTTCCGGAATACCTACACCTAGAGCGAAAAAATTGAGTATTTGCATGGATTACAAAACAAAATCTATCTTAAACAAATATGCAATAAAAAAGGGGAAAGAGAAAAAAATTCCAAATATTTTCCCTCGGCTTATATTCTAAATAAATATCTTTCATCTCTTTTTATCTAAACCATAAACGAAAAATATTAAAAAAATATTTTCCCATTTCTCTCTCATTGCATTCCCAATCCACTCCAACAACAAAGTTGCACGCACAGCTAGCAGCAGACGGACTATGCTTGCGCTATGACATGCCGTAAATATACATTATTTACATACGTGTAGGATAGATATGTACTCATTTTTAGAGGCACATAAGAAAAATATGTTTGAAATTTTGTACTGAGCCTGTCGCCATCTCGGAAAGCTCTTGAGAATTAAAATGAACAAAAAACTAATTTTATCATTCAGTTTTTATCACGATAGAAATTTACAAATTGACTGTTATAAAATAAACTACTTACGGGATTTCTCCAGTTTTTGGGCTACTGAATAAAATCACCTCAATTTTCATTCTCGTGTTAAAATAAACTTGTAGTAATAAAGTTTATTCAAATTACAAGAGTCTCAATTTTAATGTTATGAAAGTACATAATTATAACATGAAAAATATTAACAAATTTGGAAAATTAGCTCCGGTAGCATTTACAATATGTTTGGAAAACCAATTTACGAAAAATAATGAAAATTGGTGTGTACATGAAAAAGTTTTTAGGGGGAGAGGAAAATAACACGGTTTTTTGATGTTTTTGATAAAAAAAAACGCAACACATTTTTCAAAAATCTAGGTTCGGTAGCATTTGAACTGAAGAATTTCTAATATTATAAAAACTGTGGAAAATAAAAAGGATGAACAAAATCTTACAAATTTATTCAGAGTTATTATGTTTTTTTTGTTACATCGTTATGTTATTATAAGTAGGTTGTTGTTATCTCAAAAACTACAGCCATACATAATTGCTTTATTGATTTCATGGCGGAATTGCATCAAAAGAAGTATTTGGTCTCGATAATTATACTACACAGTGCAGTGGAACAAGCCGATTAATATAAAACCTTCTTTTCAAGATTGAAGGTAAAAGTTCCAGCTGTTTTGTTCTAAATCCCCCCTACATTGTTCTAAATTATGCTGAATATACATGAGGTAATACTACATCGCTTGTGCTGATTAACTACTACACAACGTTGTGTCCATGTCGTTAAATGAAGGAGAGGGAAGGCATTTTTGCAAGCATGAATCTTCAAATTCTATGCATGTCGTTTTACCATGCATTGTAGGGTGCGCCTTGCAATATGATAGTTACCCGTGATGGATCATTGATATTTTATGGTTAAATCTGACGGTATTTCCTTTTTAGTAAGGCAATGCGCTATCACATCTGATCTTTTGTCGTATTTTAATGTCAAAATATACGCCTAAATGAAATGAACTTTTCTACTGATTTGTGTGTTTTTATTCAGCTTAGCAAGCCTTGCATTATGTAGAATGAACTCAAAATGACACTTAACATTACAAATTCAAAATATAATTTCGAATTTAAACACTTGTATTGCTTTAATTAGGTGTAGGATATCAATTTACCACAGTATAAAATTTTTGTCATAACCTCTGAAGCAGTTGACTAATTTGTAGTACTTTTAGGCGTGTATTCTGACATTAATTCATTTTAGTTTATTTTGTGGTTGATGAAAAGGAAAAATTAAAATGAATATGGTGTATATAAAAGTACGAAAAATTTGAGGTGAAATGTCGAAATATGTGACTAAAATATACGCCTAAGCTACGACAAAGAGATCAGAATCACCTCCCTGATCTCTAAATTTATTCTGGCGCATATGGCGCCTTCATGGCACTATGTATTGGTAACGATCAATGATGGTTCTTGCGATTGCAGTTGGGTTAGCAATGGATTGACTATTAATCTCTACACGTCCACGGAGAGGTCTTAAGCTCTCTTCACATTTCTTCATTATCTCTTATGAGGCACAATATTTCGCCCTTGACAATGCATCAAAAAAAAAATTACATGCCAATCATCCGATATGAGGAGGTCCAATCCAAAATGCTACATTTCCATTTTCGTAGAAAAAACCTTTCGATAAGGCGATCATAACGACTAGAGATGAACGGGTCCATACAAGGAATGTAGGGAACGCGTCCATAATTAGTGGAGCTGTCAATCACTTGTTCATATTATGAAACTTTGGACAGCGTTGACATACAGGGCGGCACGCTAGCTCGCCACGGCTATTGGCGGAGAGTGTGGGGGTTCCACGAAAACCTGCCGCTGCTACCTGCCATATACAAAAAAATATCGTGCCTACATAACCCAAGAGCAACGCACACATCCGGTTCAGAAGGGACTCTTGCACCACTTACCCTTACCTTACAAGGAGGACGCAGATGAACTGCCCTCTTTCGCGTTCGCCCCAACCACCCAATGATACTGTGGGCGAGATGATACAGTATCCCTGTTGTTGACCTGGAAAAATTAGAGGTGGAGCGGACCTATCCAACCACCATCATCGAGAGGGCTCCGGGAGAGTGAGGGGGGAAATAAGAAACTTACAGCGCCATCACGTTATAATAGATCGTTTTAATGCTAGATTTACACATGGGTACATAGGTGGCTTTACTACCACGGTCCTTATCCCTTCTAATCAATCACTGCATACTGTTCTTACTATAAAAGAAAAAGAACCTTACAAAATTCATAACGTTAGCACTACTAAATCCTTTTTCGTCATAAGTCATATCCTGTTATGCATAAATTTGCAATGTTAATTCACTTTTCCCTTTGCAAAGTTGCATTCAGACACCTTGAAAGGTTATATGAACTAATATACCTTTGTAATTGAACGAAATATTGAAAATTAACGTTTTGCAACGTTGGACGTAACAAAAATAAAATCAAAACGTGAAACTTTGCATTGTGTCATAAAACTAATGTATTTTTGAAATAAAAAGATGAAAATGCAAGGTAACAAACGGAAATGTCAACCGTATCTTGAACATTCCCCTTACCGGAGGGATATTCTATCAGTAATTATAATATGGGCACAAAAAAATCAATCTTTAAAGGATACTCTTCAATGATGTTAACGTTAATTGCTCTTATGTCCAATCATGACCGAATAGCTTACCTTTGACTGTCAGCTTATCATATATATATATATACCCTCCCTTCTCCTTAGTCAAATAAAAATTCAAAAAAATAACTTGATTAATTCTAAGGGGTCGATACTGGCCGGTCAGTTCCAACTATAAAACTTTATTGTACCGTAGGGAAGGCTGTCACGTTCTTGCCCCGAATTCATATAAACTCCGACATTTTCTCCAATAAATTGTATCACCTTACGTCATTTTTGTTTTTTTTTTTGTTTTTTTTTTAAAAAACAGTTCATAATATCGCTTAAGGAATCAAAACAAATCACTTACATCGTTTTAATTTGTTGCGGATCGCCGTAGAGGCCCCTTCGAGGATACTCCACGAACTTCAATGTAGCATATACCTAGTTCAGGAAGAAAAGAAAAAATATTTCGTTTTGGCAATAAAATCTTATTAGTCGCACTGTTAACTTCCGATATGGTATCACGACCCTCACTGACTGCTTAATGACACAACCTGTGTAGTTGGAAGGAATGACTAATAACTTCGGACTGACTACTGAAGATCTCCCAAAGTGGGCATCTCCTAACAAAAACTAAACAAAAACTATCTTTTTATGCTTCCCTTCTATCTTGATAGCTTGGAGGGACGATTTACGATTATTTTGACGTAATTTCTTAAGTCTTTTATATCCGCTTAGAGTCCGTGGTGGAGAAAATTCGTCCTCAAAATTCCCAGTGGAATCCTTGATATTCAATTCCACCAGCTTACAGGTGTGCGTCGGTGCGCAATAGTAAACATATATATCCAGGTGTTCTAAACTTTTTTTTTAGTAATAATTCTCGGAGACTGAGCACTTCGTCACGAAAGCAGGGTACTTTTAACCTGACGGCGCACACTAATGTTTGTCTCAGCCGGTCATAACCTCAACTCACCATATGTATTGGAACATTTTCGGAATCTGTGCCCCAAAGGCGGATGGTGCGTCTAATCACGCTTAATGCCGCGTGTGGCTATTTATTCTATGTCTACTTTTTGTTTAAAATTTAAAAAAAATGTTAATTTAACTGACTAGCAAACTTGGTATGCGAATTCACTATCGTTAATGCTTCACCTCCTCCTGGATGGTAACTGAGTTCCTGTAAATAAAAAGAGGAAAAAAAAACTAAAGGAAAATCTATCCACCCGGGACTTCCTTTACAGCCAAGTAGCATTAATTCATCTTAAGGTCTGTGATCATCATATTATCGGCATGATTCTACTACTGTTACTCCGGGCTACTAGGAAGCTCTTCAAATTAATTCATAAAAATAAAGTCATGTACATCTACCTATAATTCACTTCACGTTAAGTACTATTCTGTGTGTTCCAAATAAACGAACGTGATAAGTGTGATGGATGTAACGAATCATGCCGTTAATGTTTTTAAACGTCTATATAATTGCACATATATTTCATAGTTAAACCTGTCCTTATTGCTCTGATCAAAATATCAGTACTCGATTGCCCCAGTTATGTTAATCAGGACAATACTTATGAAAAGCAAGAACAACCTAACATGCTAATACTAAAATCTTAAATTACCAGCTACGTTAATGGTTCAGTACTTCTACAATCTATTCTAATTTTGGAGCCACGATATCTCATCGCCTCTGTGGATTTTATCTACATATTAGTATGGATCTTCTTGATGTTGATGTTCAGCATTCAAACAGACGAAAATGGGATTTAATGAGACTGTCCAATTAGTTCCAGCATCCCGTAAAAATTTGAGCATCCCTTGTTTCTTAACAGGCTGTATTCGTTTTATATCTTATTCATCTCCTTTATTTGCGCAATATATATATATATATATATATAATCTCCGTATCCAGTGTTCACTCGTGCCAATATAACCCCAAAAATTAGTTCGCATATACAAAAGGTGAACGCACGTTGAATGCCAGATAATGCATGTACTCATGACCACGGGACTTCTCCAGCTTTGCGCACGTCATGAACCATACATAAATTATTGAAAACGATACCTTACATAATTTGTGTAGTTTCAATTGATTTTGGATCTACTGCGTGGTCCGATGAAATATCCTCCAGGTGAACTCTACTAGTTTTGTTCCTGTATTCCGTCTTTTTCCTTTAAATCCTCGGTCGTATTTTGTATTTTTCTCCAGTGTAGCATACTGCTGCCTGCAATATGCTACGACCATAACACTCTGGGATATTGAGATATCCGTTAACTGTTTAAATTATTAGGGATTAATTTGCTAAATTATTACTAATTAAAAGTAAAATGATTACCGATTATGCGCAATAGGGATGTATGTGGTGTTGGGTCTTCGCTTAATCAGCGGCAAAAACACTCGCGTTTGAGAAAAACTTTCCCTTTTTTAGAACGAATTCGTTTTTCTTTCGCTCTATTTAACTTATTCGGACACGAAATTTCTTTTTATTTCCGTTATCCTCTTTGCGAAATGAAAATGGCAAGCCACTTGCACACTCTTATCTGTTCCAACGCTCTTTTTCTTCCCTGTCAGGAATTTTTTTTCTGTTTGGTCCAAGCTAGAGCTCAGTCGTGGGGTCTACCCTCATGGCAGCATATTCGCTATGTGGTACTATGTGGGTTCGGCTGCTGGCTGTCAGCGTGTCGCATACTGCTGCCTGCAGCACACTACGCCCATAACAATATGTTTAAACCAATTTATACAAAAAAAAAAAAAAAACTTACTGATCGAGTACATTAACTTCGCCTTTTCTGACTCTATATTTTAATATTTTGTAGGAACTTGTTTTATTTTGCTCGTACACCCCTTAAATTTTAGATTTAAGCACGGCGAGTAGCCTTTGCACTGCAGTCATCTTTGGTTTATTGTACACCGCTTGCATTACACTTCTAGCAATCCCTCTCTTCCTAGGAAGAGCAGTATTTTTTTGGAAGAAATTTCTTCGAAGACGGCAGGCTTTAGGAAGTATGAACCAAAGACCTGGAATCTGCATTGTGAAATGACCTCGCATTCACACAAAACATGCTCCGATGTTTCATCCTCTGCGAAACATAGCCTACACACATCCAGTCGGTGAGATGCCCATCCGATGCATTGTTTTTGTTAAGTTACAGTATCCGGTTAGGATTCCCGTAATGAACCTGAGTTGATTTCTACATAGCCCTAAAAGATCTAGGCTCTTCTCTGAGGAAGGTCTTTTGATGAATCTTTTGGCTTGTCTGGATCCTGTCATTGAGTTCCAACTCTGGTCCATTTGGTTCCGGATCCAGTTTTGTATGGTAAACTTCACGGTATTGTAGGAAATACCGAAAAAGTAAGTAAGTCTGCATTTTCATTCCCATCAATTCCCGCGTGTCCTGGCACCCACAGAAGGGTCAAGGTTGTATGTGCCAAGGTTCGCTAACTTAGTTTTGATCTCGGGTGAAGAGATTGCTTTCAGAGGAGCCGCTTGGCTATCTGTATAGATATAGATATTTTTATTAGTGTAGGATCGGCTGAGGTAATTATTCTTTTAAAATACTTATGTCTCTTTCTCATCATCAAAATCAAACCGCATTTTAATTTGCTTGCACATTCCCTGCTAATAAATAAGGACAATTCCTTTAACTTCTAAAATGTCCTGCAATTGCAATTTATTATCTTTAATAAAAGTCTCAAACTGCACACCACAAAATATGTCTTGAATTGAGATATGGTTAATGGGATCTGAAAAATCAGTATTCAGGCCAACAAGATCAGGTTTAACAAAGTGTTTTAAAACATTCATATAGACAAGTGATAACTCTTTATACAGTAGATGTATTTGCGTTTTTTTTCCGATTGAAAATTCTTGTTTATATTCCACATAATTTTAAGAAAATATTGTAGGAATAAGAAATATAGTTTTGTTTTGTGGCTTTGCAACTGTTCAACTATTAAGGTCAAATTCGACGCTTTCACATTTTTGAATTCTTCTAAGATAAAAAAATGTAAAAGAGCCGACCACTGCTCCACAATTCTACTAACAACTTCTTCTAAAGCCAACCATCTTGTAAAGCTTGGTTTTAGAATTTTATGAAAAGGTATAGGTTCAAATAATCTTGACATTTATAAAATTCTTTTTGGCGTTTTGAACTAGTCTTAAAATATGAATATATATTCTTACATAACAGCTCGATCTCTTGAGGTAAGTGCTTAGAAGAAGCTGAGCTACAAAGGTGTAAGCTGTGGCATGTGCATCCAAGGTAAAATAAATTGGATTTAATTGCTGCAATTTAGTTTTCACGCCGTTTATACTTCCTCTCATTACTGAGGCATTATCTGTTGCAAAGCCCACAAAATTCGTAAAAGGAACATTATTTGCGTTTAACTCTTCTATTCATTTTCCATAAATTGCCTCGGAAGTCGAGGCCTCTAATTCTATAATATCAAAAAGTTTATCTTTAATACATTTTTGGTCGGTATCAAAGTATCTTGTAACTAGCACTAAACATTTTCGTACTGTAATATCCGTTGTTTCGTCAACTACTAAGGAAAACCTTTGGGTTTTCAAATCATCAAAGATGTTATTTTTTGTAAAAGGTCCAAGAATTTTAGTCGTCATTTCAGATGCCTTCTTGGCTCCACAGCGAATATATTGATATTCGGGAGCAAAAAACTTAATGAGATTAGGAAGCGAATTCATACAGCAAAAAGTTAAATTGTTTTGAATGCAATACATAACTAAAACCATTTCCCGAGTACTTTTCTTTACCTTTTGAATATTAAATGGATAAATTTGCATTGTATCACTAATTTTTAGTGTCGAGCTAGCTGCACCGAACTTACTTTTATGCTAATTACTTTTAGAATGTCGCTCAATGTGAAATTTGTTGGTCATTATGGCTTTCTGACAGATGTTGCAAAAAGTTCCGTCTCCTTTTTTCATTTTTTTTAACCATGGTCTGCCAGTCTCCCAATCTGCTTTATATTTTTGTTTGTATATTCTTTTTAACCCCGTCTTGATTTTATTTATCTCCCCGCTAAAAAAACATTCCATATTTTTTCTTTAAAAACATTACTATTCAAAAACTTGTTACGACTGGACGTTAAGTCCCGACTGCCAGCATGAGCTGACAGATCACTCGGTGGACAGCGTTGACTGCAGGGCGGCACACTAGCTCGCCTCGGCTATTGGCGGAGAGTGTGGGGAGGTTCCGCGAAAACCTGCCGCTGCCGCCTGCCATATACAAAAACAATCTCGTGCCTATTCACAAAAAAACGCCGGCACACATTCGGTCCTGAAGGGACCCTTACGTCACTTACCTACATCCACATTGAAGGCGCAAATGGTCTGCCTTCCTGCATGCCCCAACCACCCAACTGACTCTGAGGGAAGATATTTTCAGAGTTCCTTGTAGACCTGAAAAGAGAAGTGGAGGAGTGGACCTAATCGACCATCAACTAAAGAGTGCTCTGGGAGAGTGAGAAAGGAATTAAAACCCTTTAAATGACTTCATGAATCATTTTAAACATGACAACGTATGTATTTTGCATATAATTTAACCATGAACGCTAGTCCTATCTCATAAGATAACAATTAGACACCTCGTAATGGTGTAATGCTATACGCACTATGAGTCTACCTAAGATTTCAGAAATAAGTTTGCCAGTTGGTCCCTGAAATTTATCTTAAGTTACTTAGAAAACCTTATAACTAGAGTGATGAACAGAATAGTACAGCTAGAGCTTATTTTACTACATGAAAGAATCTATTAAAAGCACAAAGTTTTATCCAGCTATATTCAGTCCAGTAATGCTATATACTAATAGATAATAATATACAAAATACAAAATATGCCTTAATATGCCTCGATATGTTGGATATAATAATGGTATAGGCTAATATGTCGCAACTTTTAGACAAATTTAATCTATCAGAGTGAAACTGACAATTTCTTAGATGATCACAAACTGACGTAAGGCATAGCTACGTATGACGAAAAGAAAAGAAACTTGAACCGTGTTCACTTCTTTCCCCCAGGTTGTCATTTGGAAAACGATTGCGAACTAATTATGTCCTTTAAATTGTAAGGACGCGTGTACAGGCACTTCAAAGTGAGCTGCTAACCACAGCTGGACCACTAATTGCATAAAGATTTCGTTTAGTTTGTCGTCTTATGTGCACACAACCTTGGAGAACCAACTGAACAGTACCTCAAGCCTACTGTATGTATCTCTATGTATTATATATATATATACATTTGAAAAGACAAAAATTCTGGGTCCTATTTCACCAAGCTGGGCGGACCAGTAATAAATATGTGTATATGTATATTCTAAAAGTTTATATAAAAATTGTTGAAATATTGGTGTAAAACTACATCAGAACAATAAGAGTCATGCTTACTGCCAACACCTAAAACTATCTTACTGAACTCTTAAACTAATTATTTGTATGAATGTCCGAGATTAGCGTTATACCAGATATGTATTAGTTCGCGTATAGCGTTAGTTCTTTTCGTGTACAGGCAGAAATTCCTTTCGAGTATTTGCCTTTGGAATTGGCAGACCCGTGGGGCTTCTGGCACGTTTGGAGAATAATACTCGGTCTGCTTTATTTGCACTTTTTCTTGACCGACGGTGGAAAAATTTTCTTTTATGCTAATAAAAACCTGAATTTTCTTTTAGTGTCGGGTGTCCAACAGTGCTCCTTAGCTGCTGTTAACTTCTTTTGATTGCAACCACGGTTGCAGATAACTGGAACTGTACCGCTATACCCGCCTGCGTCGGTGGTATTCCTCGATTCGCCATGTGGGCTCTGTGATTTTTGTGTCAAATGTGACCTCAGATTGATTTTATTCTCCCATATAAACTAAAAGAGTAGTTCTATGCTGGGTTTTATAAAACTTTGGTCCCGAGAGTTTTTGAATCCTACCATAACATTGCGTTTGTAACACTTGCTTTGTGAGACCACTTCTTGAATACGCTAGCCAGGTCTCGTCTCCATTTTACGGTACACACATCGACCGTATCGAATCTGTTCAGCGAAACTTCTTACGATTTGCTCTCAGGCATCTACACTGGAATAATTCATTAATTCGTCCACCCTATGAGGATCGCTTGAAGCTTTTAAATATGCACGTCGCATGCTTGCCGATGTACAGGACGAAACACAATGATGCCGACACGGCATTTACGACGTCAAATTAAATGTTGACCTAATGGCAATACCATGTTGCTGTACCCAATGGCGCCGACCGATTTTGTCGCCGTAACCAGAGTTGGGAATAATTCAACTTTTGTCGTCGTTGTCGTCGTAATTTGATTTTGACAACTGAGAGTAATGAGCAAAAAATTTCTTTCGAGGAGCAATTAATTAATTAAGAGAGGGAAAGGAAGTATTTTTATACCAAAAGAAATTCTCAATATCGAAATACTTATTTAAAAGAAAAAAAAAATGGAAAGAAATTGGAGAAAAGTTGAAAATAAGTGGTAGATGATATTTTGTAATCCACATCATAAACTCAGTGTTAATCATTCAGTATGTTTACATGAATACTTTGAAGTATGCTTGAAGTAATGAAAATATCATGAAAAGGCTCATTCAACGCGTAAATTTCAACTTAAGTAATTAGAAAATTAAATTCAAGAAAAATTCAAGTCAAGTAATTGGAATTAATTACACTTTTATATCATTCCCATATTGTTAATAAATTTCAACAAATAATTTTACCACCTACATATCTGGATATGTCAACGAACATAAGAATGTCGTTCGGTGTCATTGGGTTAATTCGGCGACATTTCCGACGACAGTGTCGTCGTAATAGCCGTGTCGGCATCATTGTGTTTCTTCCTTAACTTTTGTGTATCAACTCTTAAACGAGAATATTGATTCTCCGTTGTTACTTCAATTTGAGAAGGCTACTTCTGTTGCATGTTACTCCTCAAGGTCTAACTTTAGCATGTATGACACTATTAATCGCATGTGCATTACTGTTAATAATATGGATGAGCATTTTGTTGTTGACGTTTCTAAGCATGTTTTAAAAAACGTCTATATAATATTTAATCTTTTTTGTTTATTTCATTTTGTTTTTTTGTTTTTGTTTTATATTGCATTGCCTGTAATTTCATCCGGTGTTTGGTTTATGTTTAGTTTAACATACTAATACCAACATCGACTAAGTGTTTCAGTAATGCAGAGTACGTTTGGGTCACCCTGTACAATTGCCATCCAGTCCTATAACTTGCAACACGTAAAACGTTATTATTTTGAACCTGGCAAATATTAATCTATCCTCTTTTTTATGCACCAATAATTATTGCTTCGCTCATGTAATAAGCAGCTTGAATTGTAGGATTTTAGTTATTTATTAGTTTATTTGTATTATTGTATCTAATAGTTTTATACAATAAGGCCCTAAATATAATCGCTAATAATGAAGTACGAGAAGTACATAAATAGATTTCTCACATTACGAAACTACCTAAAAATTAAATACATAAAACTAAAATATCATTGTCCGGAAGAAAATACAGCAAGATTTACATTATGATAGCATGCATTTTTTACAGAAATTGTGAGGGAGATAGTTTATTGAAATTTAAATACTGCGGAATCAAACAATGCAATACCTCACACGTACACCCCTTCCTGTTTTTATTGTAAAAATTGCAAACTGTCAAACAATTAATTTATTAAATTGGAATATCTACTTCAAAGTCATCTCTAATGAGTTTCTGGACGATGACTACCTCCGAAATAATTTCATTGCTTTCATAAACAAATATTGAAAATCTTTCAATTACGAAGTATTTACTTACAAATTAAAAATGTAGTTTTATTTTCTTCCATTTTGACAGGTAGGTAATTTAATAAATATTTTCTATAAAATATAGTAAAACGTGTTGCCAGTAGTCAAAATTGACGAATTAAAAATTTGAAAACTTTTTTTTTTTAAATATACATTATACATCTAATTTTTACATTTTTGCTGCTTCTTTCGTAGGTCATGTGGGCTACAATAGATCGACAACTTCCACCCTTAATATATACATCTGATATAGATGGTTATTTAAAATTTAGCAGCCACGATCTGCCGAACTTGGGTAACATTTTTTAATCAGTTTACTAGTTGCGTAAAAATATCAGCGACGAGTGACTGACTGAACAATTATAGCATCCTAATGGTTATTTTTTTTAGTATCTATTATCAGCAATACGCCTCAAGTACTGATTTTTAGTATGCTCTAAATTTGACATTTGCTTAATGGTCATTCAGTTTTAATATCTTCCCTTGTTTATAAATATCGAAGAAAATGCAAAAATATCAAAAGTAGTTTATAGAAGTCGTGTGCGCTAGTATATATAATGGGTCTGTGGCCAACGAGTCGGGACCATGAGTGTTCGTCAAGAATTGATCATTAGTTTAGCGTGCAATTATTTTATCTGTTCGTGGAGATGGTCGTGACGAAGGCTCGTTTTGTGCGGGAATGCTTCATTATGCACTTACTCTACGAGTGTAGACAAAAGAAGTTTAACAACGATAAACCGAAAGGTAAATGAAACCTCGATCTGTAGGTAATGCGCAGTTTCTATGAAATAATGTGTTGGACATCCACGCACAATATTAAAAGTTATTTCGATTTGTGCATGTCCTATCCGTCACTCCGTCCTCACGATAACTCAAGAGCGCAAGTTTAAGTTCGAAAAAGGAACCAATCGGGCAACTCCTTCGTATGCTATATAACAATTTCGTTCTTCGGTATATATTTGAGCACTACCTGCTAGCGCGTCGATGTAATGAGCTGAAATTATGTACACAGCTTTTTCATAAAAATAGTAAATAAATTTTTAAAAATGAACTAAATCGAGCAACCCCTTCTTGGTGTTGCCATACAAAACTTTTGGTTTTCACTTTAAAAATAGGGCATAATATTATTGGATGTATATAAATAGCTCTGTTTAATGAACTCGAAAAAAGCTCAAGCAGAGCAGCGCAACTTAAGTTAACTGTCAAATTAAAAGTAGAGCAGAAAAGAGCAGGCAGCTCATGAAACACAATTGTTTAAATTAATGTATGATTAATGTAAAGAAACCTTTTTTAACACACAAAAAATGCTATTATTTGAATTGTTTTCAGAATTGTCAACAATTTACAGTTGTCAAATGCCTGCTCTGTTACTCCTTCGAAAAACGTAGAGCAAAAAAATCTTGCTCTATGTTACTCCAGTTCACTTTAGAGCAGACTCATTAATCACAGTTAAGTTCACTTTAGAGTACTTTAGAGCAGTGCTCTGAATTCATTAAACACGATTTGTCCCCATATACGATATTCTACTATTCATACAGTATCGTATCCGACATCACACATTGACTGCTACTATATATGCATATGCAGGTAGTTGTAATGACTCAGGATCTTGTTAAAATTAAAGAAAATGGCTTAATTTTTCGAAAATTGAAACGCTGGTACTGACGGCTGCCGACTCACGATGCATGTTTGTGTGTGAAAAATGGTTGCCCGCATAAGGGTTAAAAGGGTTTAATTAGGATTAAATTTAAAACATACCTAAATTTATTACAAAGAGCAAATGTTAAAACTTAATGGATTTTTTGTTTAGTAATAATGGGTTTTGGAAAACACTACGAAGGAGTAACATTCACTAAGGAACAAAAACCTTGGCAGCTTCAAAATGGTGAAA
Organism: Dioctria linearis; assembly: GCA_963930735.1. Taxonomy (NCBI): domain Eukaryota; kingdom Metazoa; phylum Arthropoda; class Insecta; order Diptera; family Asilidae; genus Dioctria; species Dioctria linearis. Next base: position 111,263,598 of record OZ005740.1, on the reverse strand, counting down.
TATACTATGAAGTGATGAGTACAAGATATATATGTATACCTATAGTTTTGTTCGATTGTTTAACAAGTTTATGTTAATATCTAGCAGAGCATAATGCTGTTCTATTTGGCAAATGAAATGCCTTCGTGATGGGTATTTTTATATTGCTTTCAAAAATTGGAATCTTCGAATATTCTGACTATTCGCAGATTGAGATTTCAAATTTGAATTCTATGAACGTCCAAACTTTTGAAGGATTGGAGTATTCAGAGGGTTCAAAGCTCGAAAACTCCAAATACGAAGTATTGAAATGTTTAGATCGTGCACCTTATGGATCTGTTAAAAATATAGTTTATTTCCGCCGTAAAATGCTGTAGCATATTAGTTAGTCGAAGTCGACTGTCATTACCAAATGCTTTACTTTGAAATGTCAGTTCTAACATAATAGGAGATGTGCTGAGCACGCAGAAAACAATGTATACTTGTTCCCTTTCTAAACTAGGAGACAGTTTTATTAGTTTTAATCTAAAAACAATATATCCTACGTTGCAGTTATAATTTGTTCTATTCCTCCAGCAATCACAACATTACAATTCGCAGGTTTGAGGCTAAGCAAAGCTCGCAACAAAAACTTATTACATCATAGGGGATTGGAAATTACAAATCAATAAATAGTATAACTACCATCATTAGTTTAATATCTTTTCTCTAATTTTATAATATAGAAATAACAAAGCTGCATCTTTATCGTTCCGCAAGCACGATTCCCAAGTTGGAACAACTACATATTATGTTTACAAATTAGTGCATCATAAAATGCATTGACCTGAATCACCAGCATATTAATTGCAAATGAGAGTCGATACTATAATGCTGCAGCCTTTCTTGGCATAAAAAACATATTTATATTTTTGTGTTCGGTACTCAATGATACCTACATATATTTACAATAGATTTTTAAAGTTTGGAATTTGTGAGCCTACGAAACGACCAAAGAAAGACTTCTCGCAAAACTAAGAGGTGGTTTGATGATAACAAACTATTATTACGATATAGAGAGGAAAAAGATTAATTCACAATTCACTTGCAAATTATTTTCAAATATACTCCGTTTATTTCAATTCATCAACCACTTTCCATGCCCGATAGCGATCTAAGCCTGCGTCTCAATCAAAGTATAAATAAATATAAGTACAGACAGAGGCGAACAAAATTGGAAATTTTCCGTGTTTTTTAGACTGAAAGAGGTAATCTCATATACTTTTGTCTTTTGCATGAATGGAGGAAAAGAACTTGGCTATGCATTATTGTAGTGCGACTGAGATAACGAGTTAAAAACAAAAATCGAGAGAACGTAGGATTACCCGAACGACAAAATCTTATTAAATCCCTCAAAATCCTTTCAAACTATTCATAATAATGTACATTGGGTAACCCTACCTCCATTTGGCAAGAAAAAGATAAATTTCGCAATGAACAATGCACTAAAAGGAGATGTAAAATTTCTGTCAAATAAAATTCCCCGAATCCAGCATGAGATTCCCCCACTTAATCTCTTTCGAGCAAAACAAATGTAAACAGAAAACGTGCTGTTCACATATCATAGGATTACACTAACAAACATTAGAATTCCTGCGAAAAACATTGGGACAATTTCTGAAAATCGTGTTTTCATAAAAACGCGGGAACATTTTATCATAAGACTTAAAAAAATAAAAGTCTTGGGTAAAATATGACTGTCCAAAAATATACATTTCATAAATAACTATTATCTTATGATCTAAAGTTTCAAAAGTCTTTTATAATAGTTACGTAGGAATAAAAAAAAAGTCAAATTTTAACTATTCTTTCAAGATTTTTCAAACAGCCCCATAACAGTTATGGTCCCTGCGTAAATCCATCAGAACGAATCCCCGAAATAAAGATCAAATATGGAAACCCGTGTAACAGAAGAAATTTCTCACCGCCTAAGAATCAAACCAACCAATTGAAAATCATGTCCAGGCTGCCGTCTCGAGATATATTCTCTCTAACTACTAAGTAGTCCAAAATTAAATATTTAAATATTTTTTAAGATGTATATCAGTAAAACACTTCTTGAAAGATCCCAGGAGGTTTTAATTAAATTTATAGGCCAGTGTATAAGCTATAAGCTCTAAAATAATAATCTTTTATAATAGACATTTCTTTTGTTTTAAAAGTAGAATGTGCTTTTCTTATGATGAGTTCTTTCCTTTAAAAATTGTTTGTTATATTTTTGAAGATTTGAATTCTATAGTCTTCACGATTCAGTTAATTAAAAAAATACCTCTGCGATACGAAACAAATGATAGTAAAAACAGTAGCAAGCTCAAATCGACTTGGCAACAAATTCCGGTCCAAATTTTGGAAAAATTTCGTGAGCGGGAAATTCAAAGTAAAGGAGTTTTCGGAAAATTTAATTACAGATAGATGATCAATAATTTTGATATATAATTTTTTTTTAGTATTTACGTAAGCAACGATAACGGTATATGTAATTATAGTGAGGAGATATGCAGATATTATAGAAGGAAAAGTTATGAGACACGTACCGAAGTACTAGTCTGCTAACCATTATAGCCACAATTCAAAATTTCACTAAGAATTTTTGGAAGATAAGTATTCTAGGCGATTTCATCAGGGCAGCAATTAAAATCTTGCCTGCTATCTAGTGACTGTGATAGCCATCAATGGATATGTAAAGATTGTGCGGACTCAAAAAATTTTTAGCTTATTGAAAGTAGTGTCGAACACATATTACATATTTATATCAAATTTTTATTATTTATTATTTTTATTATATTATTCACATTTAGATTTCAAAAGAAATTTTTAAATATTTACTGTTGATTTCCATAATCACTGCGTGCCGACAGAGAGCAGTCCAGGGAAAAGCATCAAATCGAAGAAGATCTTTCATTACAGTAATAAACAAGGAAAAAAGAATTGTTTTAAGACCAATACTTACGATACCCTAGGATGAGTTTGCAAGTTTGGTTGTTAAAGTGGTTTTTATACCCTAGATGACTAGATGAAATCTAAGGCCAATGTCACACGAGCTTCAAAATGACCGTTCGTCCAATTGTCCGCGCGTCATGATCTCGTTGTTGTCACACGAGCTTCAAAATAACCGCGCGCCCTGATGAAAGATTCGTTGTTGTCACCAAGAGCGTAACTTTATTCACACAACAGAAAATTATGTTGCTCTTTGCTAATAGCTATTTAGTATTGATTTTAACTTTTGATCAAAATAAATGTTCCAAATAATGTCTTATTTTTATATTCTGTTGGAAAACTTTTAAAATATCAAACAAAGGAAAGAACTTTTTGCGTCCACTAAACAGCGAAAGATATTTCACCAGACATTTATCTTTCTAACATCCTAAATTGAAGAAATTTTCAGAACTACTATTATCAATTATTATCGTATGCAGGGGCGGATTTGATCACTTGGCCGCCCTAGGCCTATGGAAGATTGCCGCCCCCCTACTCCCTGTAAAACACGAAAAATTGAAAAATTTTATTATCTATATCCAGTGAAGGGACCCCAGGCTAGAATTAGCGGAGTAGGCTGCCTCATAAATCGGAGTAGATTTGAAAAAAATGGAGTAAAAAAATGGAGTAGAATTAAAAATAACACTTTCCAACGAATTATTTTATTTAAAAAAACGAAAAAGTATAAAAATGTAATGAAATACCCACAACTACAAGAAAAAATCACCAAGTTTTGCCGCCCCCTAAATCTGCCGCCCTAGGCCCGGGCCTACTCGGCCTATAGGGAAATCCGCCCCTGATCGTATGTGTTATTAAGATCTTTGCATTGTAATATGTTTACTTCACAATTGGCCTGGACGCCATTCATGATTGAGATTTCTTTTGTTATAGATTTTTATATAATTAATTTATACCGGGCAGAGAACTGCCAAACTTACGGTTTATATGGCTATGAGCCGCTGTGACCTTTATTAATATATGATGGCAGGTACTTGCCGATCTTTTTAATAGTATGGCAGAGGGTGCCGCTGTTTTATTATTATTGGCAGGGCATGCCTATATGTATTTATTATGGCAGAGTATGCCGCTGTTTGGTAATCCTCTGGGCAGAGTATGCCGCTATATATGTTTACTGGCAGAGTATGCCGATCTTGGGGTGAGAAATAAAGAAACACCTTGATGAATGATTTACTTCTGAATTTTAATCAATTGTCACAGGTTATTTATACAGGTGACTTCCCTATACAGTGCTTATACAAAGGTGGGGATTATTGCAGAATTGCAATAATTGAATTGAACATATTTTGTTGTGTCAGCTTACCTGATCACAAGCCATTTGAATTTTCGTGTAAAGCGATGACCTTGGGTATGAATATTTTACCAATCAAGAATTATGCTTGCATAGTGGAATTTGCTTGCTTTGCAAAATTCTTCTTGGGGTCGTACAAACTTTGTTTATTTTAATTATTTTTCGGTTTGATTTTTGTTTGTAATTATTTACCGTGGTCATGGCTTTACATCCTTACCCATAAAAGAAAAAAAAATTTTTTTTTTTGTATATAAAAAAAAATTTTTTTTTTTGTTACATAAATTTATGAATATTATATAATTAAACATGTTCTAAACTATTTATATTATTTTTGTATGCTATTAATTATTTTTATGAACTTAATGCCTTATTTTTATTGATTATCTAGATATAATACCTTACTTAAATTTACATTTTATCAACCTGTTATTGTGTACGTCTTTGGGTTTTTCTTTTATTAAGATTGTGGAGTTTACTCCTTTTCGTTCAATGATTTTAAATGGTCCATCGTAAGGACTTTCATATTTCTTCCTGGAATTCATTCTCAAGTATACGTAGTCGTTGACGTTGAACTTCGAGGGGTTAGAGTTTTTATCTTTCATTCTCTTTCGCTCTTTTTTAGCTTCTTCTAATAGTTCCTTGCTTTTTTCATGAGCTCTTTTTAGCCTTATTGCAAGTTCTTCTGCATAATTGTGTATGCTATTTATTTGTTCCCTACTTTTCAGAATCTCTGCTGGTAGTGTTGCTATTTTTCCAAATACTAATTCGAATGGTGTATAACTTGTATCTGTGTGTGGTGTTGTATTATAACAGAATACATAGTATGGAATTAGTTCATCCCAATTGTCTTCTTCTGAGAATGTTCTCAAGTATTCGTTTAATACTCTATGGTTTCTTTCAATTGCTCCTAGAGTTTCGTGATGGAACGGTGTGGACGTAACATGTTTTATGTTCAGAAATTTGCAAATATTTTTAAGTAGTTCATTTACAAATTCTGTACCTCTGTCTGTTTTCAATGTTTTGAAGCATCCATACTTTAGAATGAATCTTTCAACTATTGTCTTTGCTACCGAGGAGGCTTCTTTTGTCTCCATTGGATATGCCTCAACGAATTTTGTCAATTCGCATTGCAGCGTCAGGATGTATCTGAAACCGTTTGACATTCTTAGAGGTCCTACTGTGTCAACTGAGATCGTTTCAAAACTACTGTTTGGTGTGTCTGTTATTACCAGAGGTTCTTTTGTGTATTTTTTGAATTTGTTCTTCGCACATTTATCACACTTATTTATGTACTCCTTTACCATTTTGTTAAGGTTTTTCCATGTATACCTTTGTTTTAATTTGTTTATGCAGCGTTTAATTCCAGCGTGTCCACCATGCATGCTGTCATGGTATTCTTTTATTAATTCTAGTTTTTTCTTTGGATCTTTTATCCTTATTGGGGGTTCATAAAGTAATATCTTCAATGGTGTTGCCTTACCACGTTTATTATTTTGCTGCAGCTTATTGAATTTCTCTTTAAATTCATCTACTTTAATATGATGAAATATAGCATCGTCTTTTGCGAGTGCTAATTCTTTAATATTATTCTCGTTCATTTTTTGTATCAGCTTCTCCATTATGTAACCAGAGTTAAATATAGGATTGTCGCTGTACTGAACGGTTACCCCTTTCTTAGTTATGTTTATTTCTGGCAAACTTTCATTTATCGCATTCTCTTCTGCGTACGCTGTATCAAATTGTATTTTTTTTATATTTCTTATGTCGGAGATGGATGTGCATTCCCATATATAGAGTTGGTCTGATTCTACGCTATCACTTCTCTCCATTCCGTTCTGCTGCTTTTTTGCCATATTACGTGTGATAATGTTTATTTGTTTCGGTATCATTGATTTTAATTTTTCAGAGTCTATTTTTATTCTTGACAGGGCATCTGCGTTTGTATTCATCTTTCCCTGTTTATACATAATTTCAAAGTCATAGTCCATTAGGTCTAAACGAATTCTTGTTAGTTTCGAAGAAGGATTTTTATGTGTGAAGAGGCTGACGAGCGGGCGATGATCTGTTACAACTGTGAATTTGTTCCCATAGAGATAGGGTCTAAAAAAATTGATTCCCCAGTGTATACCAAGCAATTCTTTTTCAATTATTGATTTATTCAGCTCGTGCTTATTTAGTGTTTTACTTGCATAGGCTATTGGCAAATCTCGTCCTATTTCACCTTGCGAGAGCACTGCTCCAAGTGCAAAATTCGAAGCATCCGTCGTTAGGATGAATGGTTTGCTGAAATCAGGATATTGCAAGACTGGTGAAGTTATTAGCTTCGTTTTGAGTGTTTCGAAGGATTTCTTGCACTCTTCTGACCAAAGGAACAGTGTATTTTTCTTTAAAAGTGCATTGAGTGGTCGGGCTATTTCTGCAAAGTTTTGTATGAACCGTCTGTAGTAGTTGCAGAAGGCTACGAATCGTCGTACGTCATCTACATTTTTTGGTATAGGGTACGTCTTTATTACTTCATGCTTGCTGGAGTCCGTTTTGACTCCATTCTTTGTTATTAGATGACCCAAATATAATACTTCTGGTTTTAGGAAGTTGCACTTGTTTGGATTGAGCTTCAGGTTATACTGCTGAAGTCTTTGTAACACTCTCTCTAGGTTTTGATTATGATTGTTGAGGCTGCATCCGTGTATTATTATGTCATCGACATATATGAATGCGCCGTCATCCAGTCCACTTAATGCAATTGAGAGCATTCGCTGAAAACTGTTCGTGGATATTTTCAGTCCAAAAGGTAATCTTTTAAATTGGTAATGTCCTTGGTTGGTTGAAAATGCTGTTAATTTCCTTGAGTTTTCTTCTAGTTTTATTTGGTGAAACGAATTCGTCATATCAAGCGTTGAGAAGTATTTTGCTCGTCCTAGTCTGTCTAGGATGTCTTCTAATCTTGTCAGTGGGTATTTGTCGTTGATCACTTTCTTGTTCAGTTGCCTGAAGTCTACAACTAGCCTCCATTTCTTTTCTTCACCTGATTTTTTTGGTACTATCAGGAGTGGCGAGTTGTATGGGCTCACTGAAGATTCAACTATATCATTTCGTATTAGATTATTGACTTCTTTGTTTATTTCGTCGATTTGTGAGTGCGGTAGTCTATAATTTTTTATGTAGACGGGGTTATTGTCTATTGTGCTTATATTTTGTGTATAAAAATTATTCGTCGTTAACTTCTCGTCTTCTAAGTGAAATACTTCTTGATATTTTTTGCAAATTCCTTTGATCGAATTTTTGGCATTTTCGTCCAATCCTTCCAACCTTAGTTCTTTCAACAATTTGTTAAATCGTTCATCAGTTTTATCTTTTCCTTGGTTTATCTCTCCCTTTGGTGATTTTATTATCTTATAATCTTTCAACAGCTGTATCTTCGCTTCAAATGGTTTTAATTTCACCATGTAGTTATTGGTGTTCAACAGTTTTACATGTTGGACTCCTTTTCTTGGTATAATTGTATTACTCAAAAATACTCCTTCTAACAATTCTTCACCGCAGACTATGCTATCTTCTGTTATGTCGAGTGTTATTGCTTGGATAATCTCTGTTCTTGCTGGTATAGTAATTTCATCTCTGAATTTGTTTATCATGGGTATCGTAACATCGTCATCATTCAAGTTCGCAGTTATTGTAAAGGTTTCATAATCTATTTTGCATAGATATTTCATCAGGAAATCTCTTCCTAATATTCCATGTGTGCTGATTGGGGTTTGTGAATCGACTATGTGAAACCTGTGTTCTATGACGTGTTCCTCATATGCTAACTGCAATTTAGCTGTGCCCAAGGAGTGCGTTTCATTATTTGTTATCCCAGTTATTGTGCATTGGTCACTCCTGTTTATTTCTTGGTTTAGTGAATTTATTTTACAAATTGAAATGTCTGCTCCAGAATCGATGAGAAAGTTTAATTTAGTCTTTGTGCGTTTGTCCGTCAGCGTTATGTAATTTGTTGTACAACTTCTGATGTTGTATATTTTTAGACTTCGTCTTGTTGCTGATCTCGTCCTGGACTTTGCGCATTGCTTGTCTCGCTTAGAAAATTTATCCGTCTCTGGGAATTTCTGGAAAAATTTCTTCCTCTATAGTTTTGGTAGCTATTCTGCCAGCCATTATTTCTATTCTGGTTATTTCTTTGGCTACTACTGTAGTTGTTATTCATATTCCCTCTGTTATGCCAGTGATTGTTTCTGTTTTGGTACATGTTATTATTGTTTCTGTAGCTATTTGCATTGATATTTCTATTGCTGTAGTTTCGGTAGTCTCTCATTCGGATATTACTTTCATTTTGCGGGTTACGGAGATTTCTATTGAAACTAAAAATTGTTGTTTCATCTGTTAGAGGTTGTTCAATCTGATTTGCGAGACTTATCGCGTCGTTTAGCGTTTTTGGTTGTGCTGCTAGGATGGTTGGTTTTAGTAAATCTTTCAGTCCATTTTGAAAGGTATTTAATCCGATTTTGTCGTTCAGCTTACAGATTACCTCTCTGTGTTCTTCACCTATTTCGTTTATTTGGACTTTATTCAGTTCCGCGACTATCTCTAGAATTTTGTCTGAGAAGTCCTGGACTTTCATGTTCTGTTGTTTGCAATTTAATAATTTTTGTTGCAAGTTTTGTGAGGTGTCTCTTGTTTTGAAAGCTTCTGTCAAAACTGTTTTTAGATTTGTTAAAGATGTCGGTTTGGCAACTGCGGACATCTTGTTTCTGACTTTTTCGCTTAGACGTGCTAGCCATACAAATTCAATGAGTTGCGGCTGCGCTTCAGTTTTTAGCGTTCTTCCGTACATATCTACGAGACTTAGAAAATTGCATAGATCTTTTGTATTGCCTCCGAATTCTGGCAATATTTTTATTGCCACAGCAAGATCAAAGTTATTGGTGCCCATTGTGGCTTCCTTTGGTTCAGTATTTGAGTCTAGATTTAATTCCTCTGATTCTGAATCTTCTGTATTATTAAGAGTTTCGTTTGTTTTCTCCTCTAGTATTTTTTTTTAGCTCTATGAATGTCGCGTTAAACTTGTTTTTAAGCTCGTCTGCCTGTTTTCCTTTTTGTGTTAATTCTAATAGATCGAACTCTTTCTTTATTTTCTTGGCTGCAGCGTACTTTTCCAATAAATTCCTACTAGAGAATGTTCTCTGTGGATTTTTCGTAAACGTTTCTAATAATCTTTTTAATTCATCAAAAAGATTTTGGTATGTTCCCATCAGTATCAAATATTATTCGAAGAACCCAAAGACAGTTAATGTTATTCATATTATTTATTCATTTTAGAAGTAATTTTATTGTTCTATGCTACCCGTAAAATAAAAGTTATCTATAACTGTTTTAAAATTTTTTTTTTTTGTTATATTAAAGAAAACCCATTACAATTTTATCTCTAAAAGCTATCTACATATAAAAATATATTGCTACCCAAGAAATCTAAATATCTATGACACTATCTATAAAAAAAATGATACATTAAAAATGGAAAAAAAAATTTTTACAGTTCTATCCCTAAAAGTTATCTATAGACATAAATTTAAAATTATCTTATAAAGCTAGAAACCCGCAGAAAAGTATTTTCAATTTAATTCTATTTCTAAAAAAAAGCTCCCTATATGATAAGTTTTTACCCGCAAGCTATAACTAAACGTTGGCCAGGTTGTCTACACTCTGTTTTATATTATTCTTAATATATTTTCGCAGGTATCTTCTCCCCATGTAGATCGTAATTGCTATTAATGCTGCAATTATTAGTAAAGTCACTGCGGTCGGTACATGTAACACATCGTGTATTGAGATGGTTTGTATCACCGGGCTGGTTGCTGCTGCTGCTGCGTTTTGAGCTACAATCACTTCTTTCGATTGCGGCTTTCCCATTTCAGGTGGTTCAGCTTTCGTATTAGCTCTTTCTTTAATCTCTTGTCTGTGGTAATGGGAATTACCCTGTAAAGCTCTGCTATTTTTTGTCTGAGTTTTACAGCTATACCGCCCCTTTTTTTTTTTGTGTAAAGAGGTGTACAGTTCTCTTTTATCGGTTTTTTTGTCGTTTCTTTTTGTTTGCTTGTTGGAATGCATGTAGGACTGTCTTCTATTGTTGTTGTGGTCGGTGTGTGTGTATCATGCATTGCACTAGAGTGCAATTTAATTTCTGGAACTTGTATTCTTATTGGACATCTTAGTCGTCTGGGTGCCGTTCTTTTGCGTATGGTGGGGTCAACGATTTCTGATGGTACTCTGGGAAGTTTGGTTGATGTATATCTGTTATGAGAAGTTGATGGTCTGTTTTGTGGGATAGATGGTCCTCCTGGCAGGGTCGCCATGTAATATGTTTACTTCACAATTGGCCTGGACGCCATTCATGATTGAGATTTCTTTTGTTATAGATTTTTATATAATTAATTTATACCGGGCAGAGAACTGCCAAACTTACGGTTTATATGGCTATGAGCCGCTGTGACCTTTATTAATATATGATGGCAGGTACTTGCCGATCTTTTTAATAGTATGGCAGAGGGTGCCGCTGTTTTATTATTATTGGCAGGGCATGCCTATATGTATTTATTATGGCAGAGTATGCCGCTGTTTGGTAATCCTCTGGGCAGAGTATGCCGCTATATATGTTTACTGGCAGAGTATGCCGATCTTGGGGTGAGAAATAAAGAAACACCTTGATGAATGATTTACTTCTGAATTTTAATCAATTGTCACAGGTTATTTATACAGGTGACTTCCCTATACAGTGCTTATACAAAGGTGGGGATTATTGCAGAATTGCAATAATTGAATTGAACATATTTTGTTGTGTCAGCTTACCTGATCACAAGCCATTTGAATTTTCGTGTAAAGCGATGACCTTGGGTATGAATATTTTACCAATCAAGAATTATGCTTGCATAGTGGAATTTGCTTGCTTTGCAAAATTCTTCTTGGGGTCGTACAAACTTTGTTTATTTTAATTATTTTTCGGTTTGATTTTTGTTTGTAATTATTTACCGTGGTCATGGCTTTACAGCATATTGCGTTTCTAGTATCCCAAAGATCTGGTTTCTGGCATTTGTCCTCTATCAACATAAATTTTCTTATTCATTATTTAAAAGTTTTGTACCATATTAAAAACATTGCGCTTCTAATTTCAAGTGACGCGGGACCATTTGGCAGCTCGTGTGGCAATCCAGATGCCTAGCAGTAGTCCTCATGACGCTCTACCGGACGTCAGACCAAATTAATTCGCGCGACCACAGCGTACCCTTTTGGTCGCGGGGAGCTCATGTGTACAGCTCCATTATATGTACATACTCTCATGGCACGCGGTTAAAAGGGAGCGCATTATAAGCCACTCGTGATTTGGCAGGAACGGTATACTAAGTTTGTCATTCCGTTTGTAACGCATAGAAATAATGCTGCTAGAGCAAAATGAATTGAACACCCATTCATAATATTAAAAGTTATTTTAATTTTTACATGTCCGTTCGTCCGTCTCTGCGCATGATAAATCGAGAATGCGTTCACTTAGAAAGCTGAAATTTTGCACATGGGCTTTAAAAAAAAAGTAAAATTAAGTTCGAAAATAAGACAAATCGGGCAATTCCTTCGTGCAGTTGCCATACAGAAATTTCGTCTTTATCAATATATTTGGACACTGCCTGAGAATGAGTTAGCGTAGAGTGCTGAAATCTTGTACGCGTTTTCTTAAAAATAGTAAATATAATGTCAAAAATTAGATAAATCGGGTAACCCCTTCTTGCTGTTGCGATATAAAAATTTAGGATTTTTACGGATATTGTGAAAACGATCAGTCATAGACGATTCTTTTATACTGAAAAGCTCTTCAGAATATGAAATTCTAAAAAATTTTTATAATCATTTTTACTGTCCGACGAACCGTTCTAAAAATATATGCGAAAAGCCACTTCAAAAATCAAACTTGCACATGGCTGACCGTACGAAATTACATACGGGCAGTCATCTCGGGTATCATTAGAATTGTTCTTAGAGCAATTCTAGCTTTTTTACTTGTTTATATCTATTTCTAGAACGGTTCGTCGAACAGTAAAAATAATTATAACCAATTTCATAGGATTTTATATTCTGTAGAGCTTTTCAGTATAATGAAAACGTCTATGACTCATCCTTTTCACAGTACACGTAAAAAACCTAAATTTGAGTATGGCAACACCAAAAAGTGTTCCCATTTAGTCCATTTTTGAATTTGTGTTGACTAATTTTATGAAAACGCCGTGTAAAAAATATTAGCTCTCCTGGTCGACGCGATCTCAGACAGTGGCCAAATATATAGTGAAAAACGAAATTTTTATATGCAACCTTAAGAGGGAGTTATCTAATTTGTCCCATACTCGAACTTAAATCTTTGTTATACCCTAGATGAAATCTATAGGGGTATACTAAGTTTGTCATTCCGTTTGTAACACCTCGAAATAATGATGGTAGAGCAAAATGGATTGGACACTCATTCATAATATTAAAAGTTATTTTGATTTTTGCATGTCCGTCCGTCCGTCCGTCCGTCCGTGCGCACGATAACTCGAGAACGCGTATACTTAGAGAGCTGAAATTTTGTACACGGACTTAAAAAAAAAAGGAAAATTAAGTTCGAAAATGAGACAAATTCGGGCAACTCCTTCGTGGGGTTGCCATATAAAAATTTCGTTTTCCGCTATATATTTGGACACTGCCTGAGAACACGTCAATGTAGAGAGCTGAAATTTCGTACATGATGTTTTTACTATATTAGCAAATAAAATGTTAAAAATGGACTAAATCGGGCAACTCCTTCTTGGTGTTGCCATATAAAAATTTAGGTTTTTTACGCATACTTTGAAAACGATCAGTCCAAGACATTTTTGTTGTACTAAAAACTTTGCAGAATACGAAATCCTATAAAATTGGTAATAATCATTTTTTCTGTGCAACAAACCGTTCTAGAAATATATGCGAAAAACAACTTCAAAATCAAACTTGAATAGATCGGTGACCATACGAAATTTAATACGGGCATTCATCTAGGGTATCATAAGAATTGGTCTTAGACCAATTCTAGCTTTTTTACTTGTTTCTTATTTAAAAAAAGGCCGTTTGCAAAATTTCAGCTCTCTTAAGTGCATCCGTTCTTGAGTTATCGTGTGAACAGACGGACATACAAAAATCAAAAAAACTTAATATTTTGCGGGGTATCCAATCCATTTTACTCTACCATAATTATTTCTATGCGTTACCAACGAAATGATAAACTTAGTCGATCCTATGATTTCATTATCTACCTGAGGTATAAAAATATGGATCTTCTACCTGGAAAAATGTTCTAAAACTTTTTTCAAAAATTTGTATCAAAATGATCAAAATCCCCATTAATTAACCTCACCGAAAACTTGTGGTCCATGATATAGGTAGATACGAATATTCCACCTTTTGACAGATCGAATGGACACACGGTATACTGACAGCATTGAATAGCTAACTAACTAATTAGTTATTTATTCAATGACTGACAGTAAAGGTAAAGATACACGGTGAGAGACTTTTGGTCCGTCGTCTCCGGCTTACAGAAACTAAAATCTCCAAAATGTTTACACGGCAAGAGACTTTTGTCTCTGGAGACCATATGAGAAAAACCTCTAGAGACACTTCTCCGAAGTGTATATATCGTAGACACTTGACGTAACTTAGCACTTCATGAAACGTGGGCAGGCAGATTGTGGAACAGCATGCGCTTAATGACTCTGTTATTTTTAGTCACTTCATGAAGTGTTACAAACCTTTAAGCCGACAGTGTAATACTAACCGATATAACCGAATACTAGGAGAGGGAAGTGAGCGTTGGAGGGGGAGGTCGCGGCCAGACCTGCATGACAGCCACGCACATACGACTTGAACACATACACACACACACACACACACACACACACACACACACACACACACACACACACACACACACACCATTATTATTATTATACTTCAATGTTGGTAGCACTGGTGCTAGGAGCCACAAATTTTGAGATTTGATCAAACTTTGCCTCGGCCACAACGAATATAACTTAGGCAATACATTTACATTGCTTCAGACGCGTGCATCCTGTGACCTGTGGCTTGTGGTCGTGAATGTATTTTGGGCCTGAAACTAAATCGTTCGGCCCGAGAAAAAGAACGTCTATTTAAACATATTCATACGGAACGAGAAAAGGAATGCAATACTTAATTTCCTGTTAAAACGTTGATGCCAGAAGAGATATTTTTAAAAGAAGTTAAGACGTTTAATTTTATATATCCCGATTATTAGATCTATTTTTCCGGGATTATATGCCTTGAAATTTGTATTTTCCATACTTTCACGTTTTAGTACTCTTTGATATTGTCTAAATTAATAAAAAATGTTCATCTACTCCATATTCCACGAAAATTGAAGACAAAAAAAAGGGCTGAACAGGCCAAGATATAATTTGGACATGGCATTTTCAAGAATAGATCGATGTAATACAAAATTTCTTTTCGTATTTTGCTTATTTGCGTGATTCATATTCAATAATTCTAAGCAGAACAAATATGCTGACTCACGCTGATTCATTTTATTACATTTACTTTGCGTAAAGTAATTTTAATGGTCTCGTTTCTGCTTGCTTATGGTAGTTTGGTTGCTTTCATAAATCCACCTAATCGTCATGTACATGAACATTAATCTAATTAAATATCAAATTCAGTTCAATTTATGATGCGTTAATGGAAGCATTCTTTATCGTGCTTTCTCCATTTTTTTAAAAATTTTCAAATACTTAAGTCCAATTCCAATTTAAGACTGTTCATTTTATGTTGTCTCTCACTTTTCAACTTTCTTTGCGCCGAATGCTTTGTAAAGCTAAAAGCACTGCGATCAGATGCGCGGAGAACCGGTTTCCATAAAGTGTTATTGACGTTTTTATTTGCATAATCATGTTATGTTAGACGATTAAAAATATGCGCCGATAGAGTTCAATTCTTTAAATATAATGTGTACGACTGCCTTGGTATCTAGACGAGTGATGTAAGATGTTTCGATTTTTTAATTAGATTACGAAAACAATTACAGAAATATTGTTGAATTATTTCAATATCATGACCATGAATGTAGGTTATTTCAGGTAAATTACAAGGCTAATAGCGGTCCAAAGTTTTGTTCAGTTTTGCAAACATAACTTTACAACATTCACATCTTAATTGTTCCGATACATCTATCCTTGTATTCTTTATAAATGAATGTTCTTATATTAGCAGATAATTTTTTTCATATTACCTTAGAAGCAGATTTTGAAATTCGACGGTGAGATTAACAATAGTTACGTAATTATTTACCGGCATACATTTCAGAGGTCTTCAATAAGTTATCCGTGAAGATAAAAAAGTTGCTGCAATTATTATTATTACCTAATGAAGTTTCAGAATATCTCATAGACTACAAAATTTAGTTGCTTAACGAAAAAAAATTCAATGTTTCCTTGAATAATCAATTTAGTTTATATTTGCGCACTATTCAATTTAATTTGCTAAACAAGTTTTAAGCTTTTGAGTTATAAATTGTAATTTTAACATTAGGAATCGGAAAAATATTTATATCGGAGAAATTCGAGCCTGCCTACATTATCACTTTTGCAAATCTGTACCCTAACCAACTGGGCCATTGGCGCCTTGTTCAATAATCCCCTGAAGTTCACTTTTCATGCAAAAGCTTCAAACTCACACCTCGGCCGTCGTGAGTCGATATATACCTTCTGATGTCCGCCTTTTCTTCTTTTACATTTTTAGTTATCGCCACTGTGAGATTAACATGAGATGAGGGGTCTTCTTCATCCTGGACAAGAACCCATATTGTTTCCCACCAGAAAGATTTGAACCTTCATATATCAGTTTTATAAGTCTATGGTGTCTGCTCTACCAACTGAGCCACCGCTACTAACTTGTACGATTCTCGACTTAGCTTATTATACCCTAGATGAAATCTATAGGGTATACTAAGTTTGTCATTCCGTTTGTAACACCTCGAAATAATGATGGTAGAGCAAAACGGATTGGACACCCACGTATAATATTAAAAGTTATTTTGATTTTTGCATGTCCGTCCGTCTGTGCGCACGATAACTCGAGAACGCGTATACTTAGAGAGCTGAAATTTTGTACACGGACTTTAAAAAAAAAAGTAAAATTAAGTTCAAAAATGAGACAAATCAGGCAACTCCTTCGTGGGGTTGCCATACAAAACTTTCGTTTTCCACTATATATTTTGACACTGCCTGAGAACGCATCGATATAGAGAGCTGAAATAAGGTACATGGTGTTTTCTTCATACTAGGAAATAGAATGTCAAAAATAGACTAAATCGGGCAACTCATTCTTGGTGTTGCCATATAAAAATTTAGGATTTTAACGTATACTGTGAAAACGATCAGTCCAAGACATTTTTATTGTACTAAAAACTTCTTCAGAATACGGAATCCTATAAAATTGGTTATATTCAGTTTGTCTGTCCGACAAACCGTTCTAGAAATATATGCGAAAAATCACTTCAAAAATCAAACTTGCATAGATCAGTGATCATACGAAATTTTATACGGGCACTCATCTAGGGTATCATAACAATTGGTCTTAGACCAATTCTAGCTTTTTTACTTGTCTTTCATTTAAGTTGAAGCCGCTATCTGCGTTGAATAGTAGTGGCAAGGACATTTACGATTGTTCGCGAGTCGTGATTCCGAATTTCGCCGGTTGAGGAATCGTGCTTACAATATGTACATATTATGCATTATGTACCTACAATTTAAGGTGGCCCATGCCATCTTAAAATGATACTATTTAAGTGGGTAAAGTTGAATAGCCCTGTTATGAGCCTTAGCTTTGTTCTGCTAAGCGGTTGTCCCAGCCCTGAAATGTATTTTCAATGTACCAACTTGAACTTGTCCTCCCAAGGCCTGACTTATGCCGATAGGTGGCTTTTTATGTGAAAGGAGCATTGCCGATAAACTCAGGTTTGGTTTCTTTCTTTACAATTACAATTACCTTATTGTATCCAATTGATTAAAGATAGTTGCAGTCGAGCTTAGACTCAAAGGTATACGAGATTAACGCTTTAAGTGCTGCTTAGCTGTCTGATATAAAACTATTCATAAATATAATGCTCCATGCATATTTTTGTTTATGATTGCGCGATTGAAGTGTTCTATGGTGTGGATATCTGCTTGGACAATGGTAGTTGCTCGTTGAGGAGTGTCTTAGCGATTCGAAAATTCAGTCTATATACATACTCCCACCACTCTTGCTCTTCCTTCCATTTTAGATTCCGTAAGAGATTATATTTCGGAGTGTAGGTCACTAGAATGCCACTGTTGACGATCTCCTAAGATATACTAAAATAGAATTCAACAACTGTTCCCTCAAGAAATGGTGCTTGCAATTTAAGCTTCCTTTTCCTCATAAATGAAACGATCTCTATTTTACCATATTTGTGACGGAAGGAGTTTAGACTGCTAGGTCGGTAAGATCTAGTTTGGGGATATCTCCACGCTCCGCTCTTGCCACCTTCACATCTCTCTACATCCTTGGTACATAGCTCAGAGTACAGCTAGTTCTAATGGCTTTGATTTAATTTGACAGTAAAGGGGATTTAAATGGCTTGAAA
This sequence comes from Dioctria linearis, assembly GCA_963930735.1. NCBI lineage: Eukaryota > Metazoa > Arthropoda > Insecta > Diptera > Asilidae > Dioctria > Dioctria linearis. Next base: position 111,245,605 of record OZ005740.1, on the reverse strand, counting down.
GAGCTTATGACGTATTTAATCTTCCTCGGGTTGTAGATTCTGCCATAGGCCTCTCACTTTCTTTGAAGACCTGCGCTGAAACCTTTTCGTCATTCTCATCATTTGACAGGGTAGCTTTCGCGTAAGAGCACATGCTCACTCTATGATGTATTTCATGTAGAGTTAGTCAGTGAGTTAAGTAACTCTTGCCTCTCAGAAGGAAAGCTATTATATTGAACCTGATGTACGTGTTTGTTATCCGATAAGAGGCCTTCCTCATACATATCAATTACAAAATGTTGATTCATTCCTTTTATTGGCAATTATATTATTTTTAATTCCGTGTTAGTTGGTGTTACTGTTTCATTAGCTGTGATGGGCGTTCGCGTCTTGTTTGACCTTGTTCGGCGGCACCTTTATCAAGGTAACAAATAACTTTCTAGAAATGAGTACTAAAATGGGAGGAAGTTAATCGTGGGCTTTACAAAATTGTCACCTGTGAGCTGACAGGATTGTTACAGTAGATCAAATTAATTATTTATTTTGAAATTCTTGGATTTGAGTTTCAAGAACCCTGGGTTCGATCACAACTGCAGTGAATTTCCTGCTAAACACATCCGAAGCAGCTTTAGCATGGTGGAAAAACAAGAAAGCACATAGCTTTTATTTATAATTGAATTGTTTAGAATCCAAAGTGTGCATGTCCATATTTTAATGATTTTTTGTTTTTGATGGAAATAAATGGTATAGAGATACATAAATTTGTTGTAGAAAGGTCATATGTCCATATGTAACTGAGGTAACGTTACCCAAACAAAAAATTAACAGTTAGTATTGAAACAACTCATGTTCAGGACTTGTGTTATTTCAATTATCAACCTAGTCTAGGACTTTTGGACTTTGAACATAGCCATTTCCATTCAAAGGATTCAATTAATAGTGTTAGTAGGTATCAGAAATTTGGGTAGATGGGCGTGGGTATTGATTCTCAGGATTACGAATAGATGCGCTAGCTGGAGAAATATTTGTGAGTGCTGCACTCTAATCAGCAAATTGAGCTACTTACCTCAATCACAAATAGTAGACATTGATGTAAAATAGATACTGTCTGAACAAGTAAAGAGGTTACAATTGCTCAAGACCAATATTGCCGATACCCTAACTAAGTGATTGCCCGTAAATATAGCCACCCGTCTGTTTTGCAAGTCAGATCATTAAAGTGGTTTTTGGAATCTTTCTAGGAAGGTTCGTCGGACACTAAAAATGTTTATAACCAGTTTTATATGTTTTTATTAACAAGTAAAAACGCTATAGAATTGGTCTAAGACCAATTCTTGTGACACCCTGAATGAATACCCGTATGCAATTTGTGCCGGTCTGATTTTTGAAGTGGTTTTTCACTTATATTTCCAGAGTGGTTCGCCGGACATTAAAAATGATTATAATTAACCAATTTCATTGGATTTCATATTCGAAAAACTTTTAAGTATAATAAAAGCTTTTAGGACTGGTCGTTTTAACAGTATACGTAAAAATCCTAAATTTTTATGTGGCAACAGCAAGAAGGCGTTGCCCGATTAAACCCATTTTTTGATATTATATTTACCATTTTTATGAAAACGCCGTGTACAAAATTTCAGATCTCTTCGTTGACACGTTCTCAGGCAGTGTGCAAATATATATCTAGTTTGAAACTAAATTTGTGTATGGCAACCCTACGAAGGACTTGCCCGATTGGTCCCATTTCGAACTTAAATTTACTTTTCTTTTAAAATGCCCATTTGCAAAATTTCAGGACTCTAGTTACCGTGCGGACGGACATGCAAAAATCAAAACAACTCTTAATATTATGCGTGGGTGTCCAATTCATTTCTTTACCATCATTATTTCTATGTATTACAAACGGAATGAAGAGCTTAGTTATAGCCTATGATTTCATCTAGGTTATAAAAGGGTCATTCCATATCAAATAGGCGACATGTGTGACATGATCACGAAGTTTTTTGAAATTTAAATACTTGAAGGGCTTGTGAAAACAAAAATACGAATTTACATATATATTTTTCTATTCATGCTAGGACTGTGAAATATAGCTCGTTTGAAAGCTAGAGAATTAAAGTTATCTTGAAAAATAGCTGCTTAAAAATATATGTGCAAAAGGATATCAAGGATAAGGATTTTATCCTTTGTCCTTGATTGTCCTGGAAGACACACTTTTGATTTTGTTCATTTATTTTTTTTTTAATTTTTCCCCTTATATTATCCACTAAAACATATTAAAAATTTAAATTCGGATCTTAACGGGATGAAGCAGTAAAAAAATGTCACCAACCTTGTATTTGCTAACAACAACCGCTTGGTTTCTTAAAAATTTCGTGAAAGTTTCTATAGAAATTTATAAATTTCCAGAAATTTTCTGAGTCATAATAATGATGATAAGTAGTCTTATATTTTATGTCATTTATAACGCGCTTTAAAAAAAGATAATTCGCCTTTGCGGATCGCCACGATATCAACTCAGCTCTGAGCCCGGAGGTATTTTGAAACTTCCCTCCTAACTAATCCTCGCTACATACCCTAAGATTCACGGTGCCATCCTAGTTATCTAGTTTTCATCAACAATATTTTCTAGATATAACTATACTCAAATAGACGTGTACTTATATATATACGTGTACTTCTTTGTCATGTTTCTAAGTACTTAGCATTTACCTTCAGAACCGAGAAGAATGAGCACATTCTTCACATCAAGGCCGATATTTCTATGACTGTATCATAAGCCATTGAAGTCCTTTTCGATTTATAATTCTTTTAGAGTAATATGCTTGAATACAGGAGAGTTAACTCCCTTAACTCTATCAAAAATGCTCCCTCTTTGGAATAAGCTCTATAGATATTTCCGACACTTGTAAAATTGTGATCGTATTTGTGTTTCTGTTTTCACAAATCCTCCAAATATATGGTCATATCACACTTTATGTAACTTTTGGTCGATTTGCTATGGAATGACCCAATAACAATTATGAGCCTAAACATTTTTATTTCCGAAACACATTTATTTCGAACTAGCCATGACCATATCACCATATTACTATAATTATAGCGGCCAGTATTATAAATAACTTTTTTATGTCCAAGAAATCAGTCATTTAATTACCATGTATAGGTACGTATGTATTTTATTATAATACTCTACATAATGAATGCTTTCATATGAAGCGATCTAAAGGTTAGTTACATTATCAAAAATAAACCAACAAGGATTTGTTTTTGTCGAAGAAGTCGTTATCGTCGTTTCATTTTAAAGAAAATGTCAGTCGTTAAACAGCATTGAAGCCGTTCCACTTGAAAAACAGCAAAATGATATGTTACAGTTTTGGTTTTAAGTTTTTTTTTATACATTTTCATGTATCAGGTTTAGAAAGTAGATCATCCACAAATGACAATTTTTTTTTCATAAAACTTGCATGTTAATACGATATTGTTCCTTCAAAGCATTAAAGTTGAGTTATGTCGTTACATTATCTTAATCACAATTTGAGCTTACCACCTGCATTGTCAGGGTTTTTGCTACAAGTGAACAAGCATATTAAAACTCATTCTTTAGACATAAGAACAATTTTAGGTGTTCAAAGCGACGTGACCCGACTTAAGTTTCTTTGTACCTTATACCTTTATTAATATAAATTAGGAATATCTCGCAATGAACAGGGGAAGTTAAGCGAGAATTATAGAAAATGTTATATGAAGTCAATTTATAAAAAAATTTCAAGCAGAGAGATTAGAATTTGATCAAATCTCAACTCTACAAGATTTGATAACAAGCAAAATCCAGCTTATTATTATAATTTGCAGAATTTTACAGAAGATCAGTCAGTTACATTTTATTTACATATTGATCGTAACCGGAAGGACAGATTTCTAAACTTCTCCAAATCGTAGCAAAAGCGCTTTTATAATTAAAAATTAGAGAAATGATATACGGATATATACATATGTATGTACAGAGATAGAAATTTTATACATAAATTGAATTGGGTTTCTTGGAAGATAAGATGAGGCTATACCCAAATGTTGTTAGAAAACTAGCCGTATCAATAAATGCGGCAAAAATTTTAATAAATTCTGCGATTGTATCACGTAAAATGCTCAATCATGTTCATGTGATATATCTCTAAATTTATTGCAAAAATTTGCATACCTTTCTATTTTAAAGGTTTTGCTGAAATTTTCAATTATGAAAGCTTCTTGAACTCTCTAATATTAAGTATATGTATATTTCCATGCCACAACACCTGCCGCCTGTGTGTTTTTCCTACTTTACCGAAGTCACTACAATCATAAAAATGAAAAGAAATAATAATATTAGTCGAGGTTATTGTTTAATCGGATTCAATATAATATGAATTAGTTTATTAAGTGAAAGTTTACGGATATCTCAGAGAATTCAATAAAAAACAAGTTTTCAACTGGATTTTCTTTAAATGAAACTTAATTTTACTTCGAAAGTATGTTTTAAATGCATAATTAATGAATTAATTAATGGCACTTATAGCTTCGAACAGCGGTTGTTAAACTTGATACTTCGTCAATCATATCTGCGGACCACTAAATAACATTTCGCTGTTTTTATATGTTATTTACTCAAATATTTATTTAATTCAGTGTTAAATACTAATTCAACATAAAATAAATTCCATTACAAAAATATTTGAGTGAAAAAAGAAGAGCAAAGGTATAAGTTTTCAAATATACACAGGTGCAATGCTTGATGTTTGAATTCGAAGTTCTGTTTCTACATTTACTTTAAGTTTCGTCGCGTAATTTTTCTTCAACATTAAATAGTGTTGATATGAAATCCTTCCAAACTCAAATTAAGCGCATTTAATTATGTGGATATGAATACGGATTGTCATATAAATTTTTATCAAAATTAACCAATAATGAAAAATATCTGACTTCATTCCTAAATTCGAAAATTCGTGAAAGAACTTATTCCCGAGAGCTAGCGCACTTCTGTGTGAAGTCAGAGTTTTTGATGGTAATGACTATTCATATTCTGCAGAGTAACATGAAAATAATTTAACAGATGTTTCACTTTACTTTTATTTTTCGCGGCCCACTAATTCGCAGATCACTGTTTAAGAACCTATGATCTAGCTAGAAGACAGCCCGAGTTAATAAAAAAGTGTTCAGTTAACGATCACAGTAAATCGATTCGGCTTGGTGCTGTTTATGCAGTGAGTTGACTTAGCTTTGACTACTCGTTCACCTGGGCGCCAACAGTTCTATACGACTGGTCACACACGACCATAAAACTAGTCGAAGACAGCTCATCTCATATATTTGCTCTTATTCGACGTATTCGATAGATCGCTAATAGTAATGATATTCTTACATTGAAACAACCAAATATCAATCATAAATAAAAAATAACCTTTTTTTTCACAAAACATAAACATTAAAAGTTAATTTTGTGTGAAAACATAAATAACAAATACAAAAGCTAGAATTGGTCTATAAGACAAATGCTTATGTGATACCCTAGATGAATGACAGTATGTAATTTCGAATGGTCACCCATCTGTGCAAGTTTAATTTTTGAAGTGGTTTTTCGCATATATTTTTTGAACGGTTCGTCGGACATTAAAAATGATTATGACCAATTTCATAGGATTTCATATTCTGAAGAACTTTTCAGTACAATAAAAATATCTAATACTGATCATTTTTACAGTATACGTAAAAAACCTAAATTTTTATATGGCAACACCAAGAATGGGTTACCCGATTTAGTCCATTTTTGATTTTTTCTTTTACTATTTCTATAAACACCATGCACCAAGTTTCAGCTTTCTACGTAAACGCGTTCTCAGGCAGTGTCCAAATAAATATCTAGTGAAAAACGAAATTTTTGTATGAAAACCCTACAAAGGAATTGCCCGATTGGTCCCATTTTCGAACTTAAGTTTACTTTTAAGTGATTCATATTCAGATATAATATGTCAATTTATATTCTTAGGAAGGTAGGGGAAGCATTCTTTTTGTTTTCATTGATTCATTGCTTCTTAGGAAAGCATGAAAAATAAAAACGTCTTCACTTATTCGTATCTCGTATTTAAATGAAAATAATGGAGAAATCAAAATATTTCCATCAGCAGCTTGCACGTACTTTTCCTTTCTTAATTGTTCTTAGAAAATTAAACTATATAATAATAATATTTTTGACCTGCGCACACCTGCCTTCGAATTAGCCTGTGCAGATATAGCCGCACGAATTTATATGTCTTTTCGATAACAACACGAATAAATATATCTATTCATTGCCTCTGCCTTCTCTAAGTACTCCTTATTAATGAATTCCAGGTAACGCTTACAGTAAACCTTATCTAAGTTAGATATTCCCATTTTTATACCCTAGGAACGAAATCATAGCCTATACTATATTTGTCATTCCGTTTGTAACACAGAAATAATGCTAGTAGTGCAAACTGGGTTGAACACCCACGTATAATATTTAAAGTTATCTTGATTCACGATAATTCACTTAGGGAGCTGAAATTTTGCACATGGGCTTTTTAAAAAACAAAAAGTAAATTTAAGTTCGAAAATTGGTTCAATCGGGCAACTCCTTCCTAGGATTGGCATACAAAAATTTCGCGTTTAACTACATATTTGGGCACTGCCTCAGAACGCGTCGACGTAGAGAGCTGAAATTTGGTACATGATAATTTCATAGCAATAGTAATTTTTTTTCAAAAATGGACTAAATCGAGCAACCCCTTCTTGGTGGGTATATTTTGTTTGTAATAAAAATAATAATGGTAGAGCAAAATGGATTGAAGACCCATTCTTATAAAAGTTATTTAGATTTTTGCATGTCCGTCCGTCTGTCCTCTCGATAACTAGTGACCGCGTATACATAGAAAACTGAAATATTGCACACTAAATATATGTTTGGGCACTGCCTGAGAACGCATCGAAGAAATATGATGTTTTCATAGCAATAAGTAAATACAATTTAAACAAGTAAAAAAGCTAGAATTAGTCTAATGTAAGACCAATTCTTATGATACCATAACTGACTGCTCGTATGTAATTTCGTATGGTCACGCATCTGTGGAAGATTGATTTTTGAAGAGGTTTTTCGCATTTCTTTCTAGAACAGCTCCTCGGACAGTAAAAATGATTATAACCAATTTCATAGGATTTCATATTTTGAAGAACTTTTCAGTACAATAGAAACGTCAGCAGGCTAGTAATAACAAAAAAAATCTGCTTAGTTAATGTTAGAGATCATATAATGGATCATGATACGAAATGGTTACAGCGCCACAGAATCCAGTAAAAGCATTTAAAAGATACTAACATCTACGTATATATTGCGCGCTAACCGAACAGTCTATTGAATTTCCTTGAGGGGAATTTTATTCATTTCTTCCCTCCCTTTTCTTTTTCTTATAAATAAATTTGTTTTTAATTGAATAAAAACTAATAACTCTACAATAAACTAATTCACTTACATGCTCCTAATAAAATTTCCTCCTGTGGATTGTATTTAACCATTTACCTTAGGTTTGATCCTTAAATGTTCGATCTAATATCATAGTTAACTACATTTTATATATATATACCTACATACTACATTGGACGAAAAAACAGATGGTTTTTGATATACTCACCATTATGGTTTCATATTCCAGTCTTTTGTTGATAGCTGTCTCGAAGAGGCCTCCTAGAGTTGCCGCACTGGATATATTGCTATTAGACAAACGTTAATTCAAATGATTTTTCTTAGTTCGTCCAGAATCTCTATTTAAAACTAGGCCTTTTTGACACTTGACAGCACACGAAAATGGTGTTGGCCTACGGCGAAAAATCTACAAATTGCAACTCCGTAGAGCTTTGTGTATCTTAGGAACGGTTTACTTCTTTATGATATTTACTATAAAACTAGCCTTATTAGACACTCATCCTTAAAAAAAATCATAATTCTCACTTGTATTTTACTTAGTAAAACGCTTGTTGTTATTTCATTGTGTTGACTGCGCAAAGCATCGCAACCTTTTAGTAAACTCAGTAAGTTCTGGTAGTAGTCCGACTATATCGTCAGTACCATCGGTCAGAAGAGCTGATTCCAATTCATGATTGAATATCTAGGCGACCAATAAAAGTAGAAACCATTTATATCTGCGCTTTTCAATCCTTTGAAAACTTCACTGAAGTTCAAATTGTAGTTTTGTAAAGCCGTCCATTTTTAGGGTTCTAACATGTGAATTGTATTGTCGGATCCGTTTATTGGCGAAGAAATACAGTTGCTTCTACGTATTTATGGTGAAAACTTTCCATTCTAAACGAGTCTACACTTGATTTGTATTATAAAGCTGGACATGTGGATACCACCGAATACTTTTAGTACCGATCACGAACTGTTGAAATGTATCTTGGTGTGACCAGTCCGAGAAATATTGATTTCAAAGCCCTTGGTCGTCTGCATCAAAACTTCCTTGCTCAACAGCGAATTTTGTTAAATTTGTGTATGTCTCAAAATTGGACGGAAGACAGAAACGCCAGAATTAAAACAATCCGGCCAACTTATCTCTGGAGCAGCAAAAAGTTCTGCCCTTTCACAGAGCTCAGCAAAATTTTCTTTCTCTTTGGCCAGCACCCTTTGGAAATTCCTTTTTGGGCCAGATGTCGTTGGGGGGGTTTTTGATGATCAGTTTTCTGACTTCGTTCGTGCACGCGACTTTTACTCGAGAAGTAAGACAGATTGATTCGTCTTCTTCTTTGTCATCCCCAGCCTGTCATCTGCAGCTTGAGAAAAAGCATTTCTTTCGGTCGGGGTGCGTTCATTTTTTTTATGCTTGACGCAGCCTTCCTACACGCTTCAGTAATTCTTGTAGCATATTGCTATATGCAATACGCTACGACCATAACAGGGCAGAGTGATCTGCGCCACCTCTGGTTCAGACAACGCTGAAAAATGGTCGACTGAGCTAGTCGGTCTTAAACATAGGCCTCATCACTGCGGGCGCTCAATGTGTGTCTCGACCCACGACCCAATGCGCATTCCTCATCACTCGGACTCTACTTGACCGATGACGCATCGAGGACACCTCCCTGAAGTCTCGTCAGTCTTTGATCAGGCCTCGCCATCCTTCTCTGTGTGGGAAGCCAAAGTCACATCGACAAGCTGGTAACCTAAAAAATCCAGCCGGTCGATGTCTCTCTGCCCTCCCTCACCAAGATGCTGAGGAAGCCCGGCGATCAGTAACCTAAAGAACTGATCACTAAGCTTTCCCGGCGCAACATCTCACCCTGATCTCCAACTGGCGATTGTTCAAGGGTGTGTCTCCAAGGCGTCGTCGAAGTAGTGACATGCTGACACTCGTCCTAAAATTTGCGGAGACTTGTAGACAAATGGGATTCCTACGATAGACTATCTGCCGCAGGGTTACCATGTAGGAGGGGATTAACGTAGTGTGGCATTACTATGCTAGGGAATAAGGAAAAAGAAAAAAAATCACTATTGTCCAAAAGGTATGCCGGCCGCTAGGCTGGGGATATCCTAAGCGGCACGTTGACATCCTGTAGTTTGCCAGTGAAGCTGGCTGGGTACCTTATTAGGGCTACCAGGAATAGCGGCAATAGGTAACCGACGTTCCAGAATGGTTATCACTGCCTGATGTCTTTGGCGTGATAGACTCCTAACAGTTTCCCCTGCCGATCTTCAAGCTCGTATAGGGAGTTTCCTTTCTTGGCTTTAACCCGACATTTGACAAATTTTCGTCCCAGTTTAGCACTAGTCTGCTGTTGGAAGTTGCTTTGGGCAAAATTTCGCCTAAATACTTCTTGACCCACTTTGAAATCGACAGGTTTCGCCCTGAGATTGTAGGCTCTTGAACCCTGTTCGAACGCATGTTGTAAATTTTCCTGCACTCTGGCACGGATCAATCTCAGTTTGTCCTCAGCATCTACTCTCACCGGCTCATTAAGAGTTCCAAGGCTCCTCAAGATGGAATAGGAGCTGCCATGTTCAATCATTTGTTGACCGAAAAGCGTTCGATAAGGAGAGAAACCAGTTGGTTGGTGGAAGGAGCTCCTGAGGGAACTAGCTATCTGGCTCAGCTTCTCATCCCACTTCGTATGTTCCTTCCGGATGTATGCCCTAATCCCTGACAATAGAGACCTGTTTACTCGCTCTGAGGCGTTTGCTTGCGGCGAGTAAACTGCCGTTCGCAAGTGCTTCACCCCATACTTGTCCAGTAATCTGGTAAACTGAGTCGAGCAAAACTGGACTCCATTGTCAGAGATGATCGTTTCCGGGACTCCGAACACATGGAACACTTCCGTTTCGATGAATTGGCACACATTGAGTGTAGATGCTTTTCTCATAGATTTGAGAATCGGGAACTTTGAAAAGTGGTCAAGAACTATTAAAATGCAGACATTTCCCTTCACTGACCGAGGATATGGACCTAGAAACTCGATATACAGCTTTTGCCATGGTCGTTCTGTCACAGACTGGACTCTCATAGGTGATCTAAGAATGGTATTGGGAGCCTTAGTCTCTTTACACACGTCACAGGCGCCTACGTAGTTTCTGACATCAACTGTCATTCGTGGCCAGTACAAGTGTATTCTCAGACGTTAGTAGATATGCTATGGGAGTTCTGGCTCACTTTTTCCATACAAAAAGTGTCCGGAAAATTCCAACTATTTTGGTGGTGGTTTCTGGATCGGATTCTGGGCCACTGAGGGGGATTCCGTCTAGTGGTCTACGTTACAAGGCCTTCCTGGAGAATTCCTTTCCTACCGTCTGGCTGACCAGGAGATGACATTAACTTTTTTAGTAATAATTCAAGTTTTATTTTTTTACTCATGGTGTGCTGCGCCTAAATGTAGGCTTTTTATTATGATTTTGCTGTTTTCAAGTGTTGCGCCTAAATGTGGGCTTTTTGGTTTTGAACTAATATTAGTAATAATTCAAGTTAGCGCTATGCTATTCTTTTTCATACCAATAGATTCTAGAAGGTGCCAGCGGATAGGGTATTGATACTGTTGGGGGACAAAATTTTTATCAGAAATCCTCTACGGGCTATGGTTCTCGAGATATTAGAGATTTTACCTTTTTAGATATAGTTAATATTAGTAATAATTCAAGTTAACGCTATGCTATTCTTTTTCATACCAATAGATTCTAGAAGGTGCCAGCGGATAGGGTATTGATACTGTTGGGGGACAAAATTTTTATCAGAAATCCTCTACGGGCTATGGTTCTCGAGATATTAGCGATTTTACCTTTTTAGATATAGTTAATATTAGTAATAATTCAAGTTAACCCTATGCTATTCTTTTTCATACCAATAGATTCTAGGAGGTGCCGGTGGATAGGGTATTGGTACTGTTGGGGGACAACATTTTCATCAGAAATCCTCTACGGACTGTGGTTTTCAAGATATTAGCGATATTTCCATTCAATATTACTAATAATTCAAGTTACTTTGGGGAGTTGTAGATATCAGCATAATGTCGCCTTGGATTTGCTGTTTTCTTACTTGAATATTTCTTAGTGAGGAATTTGTAGATATCAAAAGTTCCGGATGACTTTCTATATGCGTTCTGGGGCAGTGGGGTTCTGGGAATCAAACTAAACATTAGGCATGTTTCCCTGTTTATGATGTAATTTGATATCACCGCTGTAAACAAATTCGCATTTAAGCTGAATGGTTCATACACACCTGTAAAAACTTCCTGTTTAAAATATTCGCATTTTAGCTGAATGAGTCATGCACACCTGTGTAAACAAATTTAAGCAATATCAGCACATTTATTCTTTTCACGTAATTTGATACCCACACTTCCTGTAGGCAGCCAAAAATTTTATTGTTCCAAGAATTTTGCTGATCGAAACGTTTCATTGTAATGTAAACAAATTTTCACATTTTCATGTATGCATTCATGTAAACAATCTTATTTGCAAATTCAACCAACAGAATAAAGTAATCAAATTAATTTGGATGATTTATGTTTTTTTGTGTTTTATTGTTTATTCGATATCATCTCAGCCTGTAAGCAAATTCGTTGGAATTCATCCTGTGCAATGATTATTGCAGCAGCAGGATCATTCATGTTTACAAACTTTTGCTATAAAAGCCCAAGCAAACTCTTGGGGAGCATCAGTCAGTTTTAGTGAGTCTCAGTGATAGTACATAAAAAATTAAAAATGTCTTCGGTGTTAGTAAATAAAAGTTTTTCAATAATTGAAAATTTGCGAAAAGATGTGTCGAAGTGTTTAAAATATTCAGTGAATAAAGACTATATTGTTAAAAAGTGCAATAGAAACATGCATAAATTTCAAGTTGCATTTCGGAAGTGCAATAAGAGTGCTAGAAAACGACATTTTGAGAGCTGTCTCGAGCAAATTAAATCATTGAGAGCACTATTGAGAATTCCCCGTCGAGGTGGAGGAATTACTCGCGTAAGAAGAAGTGATTTTGTAAAGTGGGAGGAAGTAAAGACAGCGTTCGCAGACAGAATTCGACAAGGTGTTATTGCAAATTTAAAACATATCGATCCGAAGCTATTTATGCAAGACGCTGCCAAATTATTTACGCGTCGTGTTAAGAATACATTAAAACATTATTTTAATATTAAAGTTTCTACAACGTTTTGCGGTGAATTTGTTAAGGAAACTGGTGACAATGAAATTATAAAAGACATTAAATATTTCCAAGCGAGAACTGCTGCAATTAGTGCAGATGATAATTTAGAGGAGTGGTTTAAATCAAACATTTTGGATCCAATAAACACTCAGCTGGAAGAATTCCAGGAAAAAGACAGTGGCTGGGCACTGCACTCTATAATACATCTAGCAGTACACATCAACAAGTTTGAACAGCTCCGAGGATCTTCGTATATACCCTTACCAAAGGAAATTGCATCAAAGAAAGCATGTATAAATGTGAAAAACAATGATGAAGCATGCTTCGCATGGGCCGTAACATCAGCGCTATGTCCTGCAACTGCCAACTCCGATAGGATCTCATCATATCCACATTATTCAACTGTACTTAATTTAACTGGGATAACATTTCCCATGATGCTTAAGCAAATTACACAATTTGAAGACCAGAACGATTTATCAATAAACGTGTTCATCCTGGAGAAAGAGCGTTTCCTCACAACAGTACAGTTCCAGTTAGGCTTACAAATTTCCACATTTACTAGTTCTTCGCAATGATGAGTTGAAAATATGTCAATTTTTGTACCAAAAACGGCCATTTTTTCACCTTAAAATGGACTGATACACTTCTTTTACAGTTATCTCCAAAATCGTATATCGGATTCAAAAATTAATTACATATTTAATTAGGGGACAAAATATAGATGCGATTTCATGGTACACACAAGCTTTACCGTGTATAATTAAAAATTTTACAGCATCTCTTCTGTACTGGACGACGACCAAATTGATCATTTTCGCGTGATTTATAATTTTTAGTGGGTACCTTGAGACACAAAATCCATGTTCCTCTGTAAGTATTGCATGGATTTCCTTAATTTGTTTTTTTACAATATAGCCAGGATATGCAGTGAGTACATAACTCAATTTGAAAATCCTAGATACCTAGATACCTTCATAAAACGCAACAAAAGCAGAAAATACAATTTTTCCACTTACTTTTCCACTAGCAAGATACCGGAGAATTAACAAGTGGAATGGAGAATTCGGGAATTCTCTACTTACTTTTCGTCTTACTTTTCCGCAAGCAAACATCGGAGAATTAACAAGTGGAATGGAGAATTCGGGAATTCCGTACTCACCTCTCAAATTCTCTCTTAGTTCAGAATTTTTCGTCCGCCAAGGGACTGCAGTTGATCGCGCAACTGTACCAGGTGTTGATGGTACGTAGAAAATGACTCCCCTGCTTTCTGTTTGCGCAACATCAGCTGAACTTTGACCTTAAGGTCATCCTTTGGCTCTCCCCATTCAGCTAATAGAGCTGTTTTCACATACTCCCATGAAGGCGTGGAATTTTGCCTCAGGAGAGACCAGTACCAGTCCATAGCTGGTCCAGAAAGCAGAGTCGTCATATGCCGTACCAGAAGATCGAAATCTCCTTCTAAGGCCGAATAGGTCAATGCTTCCACTCGAAACACAAATTCATCGACAGTGAGCCGTGAGCTGTCACCGCTATAAGATATATTCCACCTGCGGATAGGACTGCCAGAACGTCGCTGTCCTACGCCTGGAACAAAATCTGGTCTAGGCTGATTATTAGGCTGACCAAAAGCTGAATGCGGTCTATTTGACGACTGCCTACGCGAGTCGTGAAACTCTTGGGATGGTCTTGGGTCACCCATGGACGGAGGTGGTCGTGAAAAATCCATGGGCGGCATTGCTGCGGAGATCTGTTGTCGGACACTAGTTACTAGTTCAGTCCGCAAAACATCGAGGCTCTGTTCGAGGCCTTCGCGTACTAGGTCTTGCATTTGCATGCGTAAGCCTGCCATCAAAGCATCCGTGGCTGCTGAGGTATGTCTACTGCCAGAAGGCAGTGGGCTATTTCGTCGCGAGTTAGGATTGGTAAAAGTCCTTGAATGTAGATCTGGCATTCCAGGAGAGAGTGATCGTCGACTAGGTGGTGGAACTGTCAAAGGTGGTAACTCTAGTGACGCCATGGGAGGTAATGGACCGTGACTGACAGTCTTTACGGGCTTTGTCATCTTCGGGACAGCACCAGTATACTCAGTGAAATCATACTGAGTGAGATGAGATCTACAGAACGGGCAGTTTGAATGCTGTCCAATCCACGTTTTCAGACATGCTTTGTGAAACACATGTCCACAGACCGTCTTCACTGGTTTCCTCTGTCCTGACCAGTCGCTCTCTAGACAGACGGAGCACGAATCTGGCAACAACATCGGTACCCCAGTTGCTCGCGGTGGTGTTCGCGCTGTAGCCATTATAGAATCAGTCGTACTTCAAGAAAAAATCTTCAAACCAAGGGTTTGGGATAGATATCAGAAAAATTTCAAAGAATTTCAAAAATTCGGAAACTAACAGGCTCTTCAAAAATGAAGAACGAAATACTGCTTTAAAAATTTGAAGGTTGGAACGATATACTAAATTTCAAACGAAAATTCCTTCCCAAACGTTCGGAGATTAGGACTAGATCTTAAGATTTCAGCAAAAATTGTTATCGACCGTTCGTTGTATCACCAGTTCGGAGAAATTACCAGTGAAATTAAAAAAATCAATTAGTGCGTTTCAAAAATTCCTATCAAAAACATATGAATTCTCCTTCACTTCCCGAAGCCACCTCTCAACATAAAAGTCCTCAGGTCGCTCTCCCCCCTCTCAGGTCAGAAAATCTATACAAGCAAGCGACGTGAATGTGTGCATTGGAAAAAAATGTTTGAGTCCTCACGGAAATCTGGTAAGAGTCGGGTTGGAGAAGCTAGAGACTGAAAATGATACTAGAGCTTCTTCAGCCAGGCAGTTAGCAGTATGCCAACTTCTGATTACTGAAGGTCTCCAGCATCACTTCCATCCTCCAACAACTCTTTCCTTCCTCTTCACCTGATTGTCGTGTCCAGCTGACCTTCCAACTGGGCAGAGCCATGAATCTGGTCAACTAATTAGCTGAAAGCCAAAAAGCCGTCTCACAGATTCACCACTCTGTCCAGCCAGTTGGCCAACAGAGACATGTCTCCGTGAGAGCACAGACAAAAAATTTTGGTGAGGCCACCTACCATTTCCATGGCAGAAGGCCAGCGGGTAAGATCAATTTCAAAAAATTCAAAAAAAATCAAAACTTTCAAAAACTAGACAATTGTTCAGACTCGAGGCTTGACCAAAGTCAAACCTAGAGTCGAACTTCAATTCAAAAACTTTCAAAAATCTAAAACATTACGTTACTTTACTTTGCTCAATCAAAAATTCGAAACATCAAAAAAAATTTCAAAAGACTTCCAAAAAACTTTACTTTAATCGTTCAACTTTAAAAACTCTAACTTTACTTTACCAAAACTTTTCAACTAACAAAAACCAATTGGACTCAGGTCTGCCTATAACCTCCACTGATTGTGCGATTACCGAGTCAGACTATTTAGCTACAAGCCAAATGTCCATATCTCAAGTAATCGCAGTCCTCAGCACAAGTCATACTCAGTCCACCGAAGTCCAACTGAGGTGGCCCCAAGTTGGGCGCCATTTTTGTTATGGAACTATAGTTAGCGGAGAGTGTGGGGAGGTTCCACAAAAAAAACCTGCCGCTGCCGTCAGCCATAATCAAAAAAATTTCGTGCCTATCAACACAATCGGCACACACCGGTCCTGAAGGGACTTACCTATATTTATCCTCGAAGGCGCAGATGTTTCGGCCTTACTGCATGCCCCAACCACCCATTTAACACTGAGGGCAGATAGTTTACAGTGTCCCTAGTTGACCTGAAAGGAGAAGAGTAGCGGACCTAAACGACCTTCACGTGCGAGGGCTCCAGGATATGAAGGAAGCATTAAAACTTTCAAAGATTCATATCTACGTTATAGTTACCAGGTTAACAAAAAACTTCATCACTCCCACGTCGTTCAAACTTAGATCTATATCACCCAAGGAACATGAGCCTAGCGATACGTATGTTTCACAACACGTTAATAATTAGTTAGTGTTATACTGTGATATGTTATCTTTAATAGCAAACAATCAACTCATGTCTCTATATATTATCTTTAAGCTCTTCAGGACTTATTATAATGCTTCAAAACAGCTCTAGGTATATTATTTCCTGCTTTCGCTGACAATTTGTGAACTGTTCCTTCACTCGGGATTCCGACTAACTAAGATGACTGACTTTATACGCCTAATATGGGTTCCGTATGAGAATTCCCAAATTCTATTTAAATTCTAATAGCTAATAACAAAAAAAATTCTTTGCTTAGTTAATGTTAGAGATCATATAATGTATCATGATAGGGAATGGTTACAGCTCCACAGAATCCAGTAAAAGCATTTAAAAGATACTAACATCTACGTATATATTGCGCGCTAACCGAACAGTCTATTGAATTTCCTTGAGGGGAATTTTATTCATTTCTTCCCTCCCTTTTCTTTTTCTTATAAATAAATTTGTTTTTAATTGAATAAAAATTATTTGTTACGAAAAGTCCGTTAAGAAAATATATCTACGTACCTAGTTGTAAAATTTAATGCATTTATAGATGATAATACGTTTTTTTTAAAAATTTCGCAAAAAAATCTTACAGCAGTCTTGGCTGCAATCTCTTAGAACGAACGATTCCTTTTGTTTTCTTTGTTATATAGTTATATAGTTATTGATTGTGTATATAATTCTTTAAATCATTTTGTTTTCTGTTAATTTGTTCTTCCTTGTTTTGTTTCTTTTTTAATTATAGATGAAAGGAGTAACATTGTTTCATACTATTCGTTCCGAAGCGTGCGACGAGCATAACTCTACAATAAACTAATTCACTTACATGCTCCTAATAAAATTTCCTCCTGTGGATTGTATTTAACCATTTACCTTAGGTTTGATCCTTAAATGTTCGATCTAATATCATAGTTAACTACATTTTATATATATACCTACATACTACATTGGACGAAAAAAGAGAAATGGTTTTTGATGTACTCACCATTATGGTTTCATAATTCAATCTTTTGTTGATAGCTGTCTCGAAGAGGCCTCCTAGAGTCGCCGCACTGGATATATTGCTATTAGACAAACGTTAATTCAAATGATTTTTCTTAGTTCGTCCAGAATCTATATTTAAAACTAGGACTTTTTGACACTTAACAGCACACGAAAATGGTGTTGGCCTACGGCGAAAAATCTACAAATTGCAACTCCGTAGATCTTTGTGTATCTTAGGAACGGTTTACTTCTTTATGATATTTACTATAAAACTAACCTTATTAGACATTCATCATAAAACTAACCTTATTAGACATTCATCCTTAAAAAAAATCATAATTCTCACTTGTATTTTACTTAGTAAAACGCTTGTTGTTATTTCATTGTGTTGACTGCGCAAAGCATCGCAACCTTTTAGTAAACTCACAGTAAGTTCTGGTAGTAGTCCGACTGTATCGTCAGTACCATCGGTCAGAAGAGCTAATTCCAATTCATGATTGGATATCTAGGCGACCAATAAAAGTAGAAACCATTTATATGTGCGCTTTTCAATCCTTTGAAAACTTCACTGAAGTTCAAATTGTAGTTTTGTAAAGCCGTCCGTTTTTAGGGTTCTAACATGTGAATTGTATTGTCCGATCCGTTTACTTGGCGAAAAAATACAGTTGCTTCTACGTATTTATGGTGAAAACTTTCCGTTCTAAACGAGTCTACACTTGATTTGTATTATAAAGCTGGACATGTGGATACCACCGAATACTTTTAGTACCGATCACGAACTGTTGAAATGTATCTTGGTGTGACCAGTCCGAGAAATATTGATTTCAAAGCCCTTGGTCGCCTGCATCAAAACTTCCTTGCTCAACAGCGAATTTTGTTAAATTTGTGTATGTTTCAAAATTGGACGGAAGACAGAAACGCCAGAATTAAAACAATCCGACCAAGCACAATGAGTACTCATAACTTTAAAATGCTTCCGACACTTGTCATACATGAAGAAATACGAGACTAGGTCACCCTTACCCAATACACAATTGCATCGATTAATGTGACCCGCTAAAGCGGCACGCAAATAACAAGCGCAGTGACGAAATATCGATCACTGACCGCGACTCAACATGAGGGCTTCGATGAAGAAATAATAATAATGTAAGTAATCATAATAGCAATTATTGTTACCCTAAGCTAATTTTAAGTTGTATAAATAAGCTAAGGGAATTAAAGAACCCATCATTATCAAAAGTTCACTCATCGTGTTTTTTTTAAACTTAGGTGGAGTTCTGCTATCTAGCTGCTCCCCGTATATAGATCACCGGAGGCTCTAATAGCTGCTCCTATTTAAATCACGTTAAGAGTAAAACCCATAGGCTGCTCTTCGTGCATTTAACTTGGTAAACCAGGCAACGAAATTAAAGGTTTATCACAGTAAGACAGATTGATTCTTCTTCTTCTTTGTCATCCCCAGCCTGTCATCTGCAGCTTGAGGAAATGCATTTTTTTCGGTCGGGGTGCGTTCATTTTTTTTATGCTTGACGCAGCCGGCCTACACGCTTCAGTAATTCTTGTAGCATATTGCTATATGCAATACGCTACGATCATAACACTTCGTTAATGTCGTCGCCTTCAAGGTATTATGAGGGGAATAAAGCTACACTCATGTATGCGAATTTCATACGATACCCGCATTCCTGTTTGATATATGTTTTAAGTTAACAACGCCATTAAGATTGAAATGTGCTTCGCCCCTGCAAATATTTTCTTGCAATAATTTTTGAAATGCATGCTCGAATTTCCGAATTAAATTAAAAATTTAAACATGTTGTTCCTCTTTGTATCGTTCGATGACTGAAAATGTATTAGCCTACAGATGACACGTCTAATGCAATCATGGAAAATGTGTTGCCTATGACAAACAAAATTTAAAATCATCCGGCAGCTCTTACTGGAAAAGCCTTTATATGTTGATACGAGAATTAGGTCTGCTTAATGAACTTCAGAGCAGAGCAGCTCAACTTAGGTTAACTGTCAAATTAAAAGTAGTGCAGAAAAGAGCAGACAGTTCATGAAACACACATTTTCTGAGATCTGTCACCAAAACGCACAATTTTAATGCATGATTAATGTAAAGAAACCTTCTTTTAACACACAAAAACACAATTATTATTTAATTTATTACACTTTGTTCAGAAATTTATTTTTCCCACAAAAAACGCAATTATTTGAACTTTTACCAGAACTGTCAACACAATTTACAGTTGTCAAATGCCTGCTCTAAGTTACTCCTTCGAAAAAGGTAGAGCAAAAAATCTTGCTCTAGGTTACTTCAGTTCACTTTAGAGCAGACTCATTAAGCACAGTTCAGTTCACTTTAGAGTACTTTAGAGCAGTGCTCTGAATTCATTAAACACGATTTTCTGCTCCACAGTAACAGCTCATTAAACAGACCTATTATCGTGAGGTAGACAAAAAACTAACGCAAATCTCAATGAACTTGAGCAAATTAATTATAGTTTGGGTTGGTTAGAGAAAACAATGACTAAAGTTCGACAAACAACAAAATTTCAATAGGTATTGCAAAAATGTACGCATGCTAGTTCTTAAAACTAAATTAATTGTTTGTTTGCAACACAGAATGAAAGTGCATCAATCAATTACTCCCTTGTCAGTAAATAAGTACACCCGTACAATTTTTATACCCTAGATGAAATCCATATGGTATTCTAAGTTTGTCATTCCATTTGTAACACATAGAAACAATGCTGGTGGAACAAAATTGATACTCATAATATTAAAAGTTATTCTGATTTTTACATGTCCGTCTGTCTGTGCGTCCTCACGATAACTCGAAAATGTGTTTACTTAGAGAGCTAAAATTTTTGCACACGGACTTTTTACAAAAATTAAAGATTTAAGTTCCAAGATGGGGGTAAATTAGGTAAAGTTGTCCTACAAATTTCGTTTTTCACTATATATTTGAACACTGCCTGATAACGCGTCAACGTGCGAAATAGTAAATGCAATTTCAAAAATGGACGAAATAGCGAAACCACTTCTTGGTGTTGCCATATAAAAATTGGGATTTTTTACGTATACTGTAAAAACGATCAGTCCTAGACGTTTTTATTGTACTGATAAGTTCTTCAGAATATCAAATCCTATGAAATTGATCATCGACATTTTTACTCTTCGGCGAACCGTTTTAGAATTATGTGTGAAAAACCCTTTCAACAATCAAACTTCAACAATTACTTGAACAATTACCTGAGTACAGACCAATGGGTCGAGCATAATCCACTTACCGCACTCCATTTAGTCGTATTAACTGAAATATAAAATTGTAGAGAGATCTCGTAATATTTTGTTTGCCGTAAGTACATACATACATACATATACATATAAGAGTCCACATGTAAGTACATACATACATACATATACATATAAGAGTCCACTTTGGTTTTTAGTAAATATTTATTTTGTACATACATAATTATTGAAAACATTTTTTTTTTGTTTTTCAGAAAAATGAATTCACCAGTTTTAGAATTCTACAACGGAAAAAACTTCTTTATTACGGGTGCTACAGGATTTGTTGGTGTTTGTTTAATTGAGAAAATTTTGCGGTGTATTCCCGAAAGTGGCAAACTGTACATACTAATGAGGCCTAAGAAAAAGAAATCTATTCAGGAACGTCTAGAAGAAATTAGAAAAAATACAGTATTTGAAAAACTTAATGAAACAGCAACTCCTGATATTTTTTCTAAACTGATTCCAATCCAAGGTGATGTTGGTGAGAAGAATTTAGGAATATCGGAAGAAGACAAACAAATCTTAATTGAAAATGTACATATTGTGATGCACTCAGCAGCAACTTTAGATTTCTTTGAGAATTTAAAGACTACTACTACTATCAACTTGTTAGGAACTCGGCAAGTAATGTATCTTTGTTCACAATTAAAGAATTTGAAGGTTAGTATATGAACAAGTTTGATTAATTCACTGCACAGAATCTTAACTCAATTTATTTAAGACAATACTTAATACATAACCGCAATTATATTTAACAATTTTTTTATTGAAGCTACAATCTTAAAGTAATTATAAATGATTCAATATTATCTACATATACGAATATGTATAGCTAGCTAATCTATGCGCTTATTAATTTACCATGCTTTACATTACATATTGTTACGAGCGTGGCCTTAGTTCGTTATTTAAAACAAAATATTTCAGATATAATTCAAAAGTTCTTTCTTTATTTAACTTTACTGTTTACTCTCACAAATTCACAAATAATTATCAAATCAACTCTTTATTTATCGCTAGTACTGTACTTCTAATTATCGCAATCCCAATAGTTTACTTCGTTCACTTCGCTGTCTGAAATAATACTCCCTCCTGGATGTGAGCAGCGCCGTATTTATACTCTACGAATTATCCTAGAACCTTCCTGAATATTCCATTCTCCAAACCCAGTTTACTAGGATGTCACTAACCTAAAGTTGTTTCCATTCCCAATAGATGTCGCTTGTATCACTTTGTGGCGCGTAACACTGCCCCCTTCTTAAAATTGTTCGTCCCGAACAACAGGTGATCCACGGTCTTGATGCTCGCAGTATTGACATAAACGATCTAGATGAACGATTTTCCGTTTGCCTCTTGTACCCCGCTGAATCCTATATACTACGTCATTTATTCTAGTCACTACTGAATACGGTCCTTCCCAGTGTTGTTGTAATTTGGGAGAACGTCCCTTACGTCGTTTCGGGTTGTACAGCCAAACAAGGTCACCTTCATTAAATCCTGCTGAGTTAGCACGTAAGTCATAGCGGGTCTTCATCCGATCGGTATTTATTGCTAATTTTGCTCTCGTGACTTCGTGTACATCAGCTAATTGTTGTCTAAGTTCCGATACATAATCGTCTGGTAACTTTTGTTCACCTCTGGGTGTACCAAACTTGAGATCGCTAGGTAAACGCATCTCCTTTCCGAATATCACTTTTGCTGGAGTTTGTCCGGTCGTGTTGTGTACAGCTGATCGATAGGCCATTAAGAACATGGGAATATGTCGATCCCAATCGCGCTGGTGATAGTCGACTACTTTCTTTAGATGCTCGACCAATGTTCTGTTGAAGCGCTCTACCATGCCATCAGATTGTGATGCAGAGGAGTTGTTTTGGTTTTTCTTATTCCCAGAATTTTACACATCTCTTGGAAAGTCCGTGATTCGAAGTTCCGTCCTTGGTCCGAATGAAGTTCATGAGGAACACCAAATCTACTGACCCAATTCATTACTACTTGATCCGCTACTGTGGTAGACTCTTGATTAGGGATTGCATAAGCTTCAGGCCATTTACTGAAATAGTCAATAGCAACTAATATATAACGGTTACCGTTATCTGTTTCTGGAAAAGGTCAAGCGATGTCTACGGCTATCCTTTCAAATGGGGCTCCTACATTATACTTATGCATTTTTCCTCTACTTCTGTGTGGTGGTCCTTTGCAAGAAGCACAGATAGTGCATCTGCGGCACCATTCCTCAACATCCTCCCGCATATGCAACCAATAAAACCTTTCACGTATTTTGGAAATTGTTTTATTCACCCCCAAATGTCCTCCAGATGATCCACTGTGCATTTCTTCTAGAACATCTTTGACCTGGGATGCTGGCACGACTATTTGCATTCGGAATGACTCGCCGTTAGTTGATTCCCACTTGCGCTTTAATATACCACATTCAACGTGAAGAGAGTTCCATTGAGCCCAGTAGCTCTTCAGTTTCTCACTCCTCTCCGAGATATCTTGCCATTGTGGTCTTTCCATGTCTTCTTTCCAAGCAAGAATTGGTGCTATGTCTGGGTCTTCCCGTTGAGCCGTTCGCAAGCTCTCGTTGTTCCAACCTGTCGATGGTTCCACCGTCATCAGCTGTTTAGTTGCCTCCGTTTCTTTTTCTTCCAGCCGAACGCAATGTTTGCATTCAACTTTGCATGGACGTCGTGAAAGGGCGTCTGCATTTCCATGGATACGTCCTCTTCGGTGTTGGATTTCAAAGTCATAAGCTTGGAGTCGCTCTATCCATCTCGCCACTTGCCCCTCAGGGTTCTTAAACTGCACAAGCCATTTAAGCGCTGCATGGTCAGTGCGGAGGATAAATTTCTGCCCGTAGAGATATTTATGGAAATGCTTGGTTGAGTTTACAATGGCAAGTAGCTCTTTCCTTGTAGCACAAAAATTTCTCTCTGATTTTGAGAGTGCTTTGCTAAAATAAGCTACTGGCACCTCTTGACCATCCTCCTCCTGTGAAAGCACTGCACCAATACCTACATTTCTAGCATCCGTGTCCAATATAAAAGTTTTTCCCAGCTTTGGATAGTGAAGCACTGGAGTTCCACAGAGCAGTTGCTTCAAATTTGTAAAACTCTCGTTACATTTATCTGACCATATGAACGGCTTTCCTTTTTCTGTAAGTTGATGTAGGCTCCTTGCTATATCTGCAAAACCTTTTACGAATCGCCTGTAGTAGGTAGCTAATCCAAGAAAACTCCTTAATTGATGTTTGTCCTTTGGAACAGGCCAATTTTTCACAGCTCTTATCTTCTCTGGATCAGTTCTTACTCCTTGTGATGAAACTATATGCCCCAAATATTTTACTTCATTCTTGAATAGAGCACATTTATTCGTACTGAGCTTCAGTTTCGCATCCCTCAGTCTTTGAAGTACGTCCCGTAAGTTGTTTTTATGTTCCTCGAATGTCCTTCCGATCACAATTATGTCATCTAAGTAGACAAGACATGTTTTCCAGGTTAATCCTCGTAAAACACATTCCATGAGTCGTTCGAATGTGGCTGGAGCATTACATAATCCAAATGGCATAACTTTGAATTGCCATAAGCCACTTCCAACTGAGAAAGCAGTTTTGTCTCGGTCCTCGGGATGTATTTCCACTTGCCAGTAACCGCTCTTCAAATCCAATGTGGAAAACCATTGCGCTCCGGAAAGGGTGTCCAATGTGTCATCAATCCTTGGTAACGGATAGCTATCCTTTCTTGTTACATTATTTAGTTGGCGGTAGTCCACACAGAATCGGATGCTGCCATCCTTTTTCCTGACCAAAACAACTGGCGATGTCCAAGGGCTGTTAGATTCCTCAATTATGCCTTGTTCTTTCATGGAATTTATCATATCTGCAACTTCTGGTTGTTTGGCTAATGGTAGTCTTCGCGGTGGTTGCCGAATGGGCCTAGAATCTCCTGTTGTGATCCGATGCTGGACAAGATTTGTTTTGCCGAAATCATCATCATTCAATGCAAATAATTCGGAAAATTCATCGATCATCTCTTTGGCATCGTTGTATTGCTGTTCACTTAAGGCACTAGATGAAAGAAGTTTCTGAACCTGTTGAGTAGTAGCTGGTATACGTATTGCCTCCTTAATATTTCTACCATTTTCCAAATTAACAATCTGATAAACAGGCTCACAATTTCCAATTATAGCACCTTCTTTTAGTTGTACCTCATTTTCGGATGTGTTGAGCACTCTGACTGGAATTAATGTTGCGCCTTCTGTCTTCACTAAAGTCTTACCAACGATGATGTTCGATGTTACTTTTGTAGGGTTAGGCTCCACCAGATAGAATCGGCAGGTCCCGATGTCATCAGTAAGCTTTGTCCATACTAGCGTCTCCGAGAATGCAGAGAGAGTCATATTCTCACAGACCATCGTCCTTATTTTTGCAGGATAATCTGTTCCTCCTCCTAGTCTCATAGGAATTTCTATGTTGCCATATTTGAGTATTCGTTCTCCGACATCTAAATTTATTTTATATGTGGTCATAAAGTCTACTCCAAGGATGCATTCATCCATTATGTCTGAAACTAGGAAATTGTGAGGAAATAGTAGTTCACCTAGTTGAATATCCAAAGTTATTTCTCCAAAAACTTGTGCTGCGGCTCCAGTTGCTGTTCTTAGTAAATATTTGGTGGTATTGTGAAGCCATTTGTTCTTGACAAGATCCGCTCTAATAATTGATCTCGAAGCTCCAGTGTCGATAGTGACTACGCAGTCATTTTTTCCTACACTTCCATATATAACAAGACTGCTATTATTTCTCTGCAACTGGGCTATCTGAATGATGACTTCGGGGCTGTCGACTCTACCAACCAACTTCTGCCCCCCGAAGTTGGTTTTTACATGTTTTCCGACTGCTGAACAGGGGAGCTGATGCGACTAGTCGCTGTTTGATTTCTAGGCTCTCCCCGAATAGCTTGCTCCCTGGCTCGACATCTTTGGCATTCTGTTCTGTCCTCCTCTTCTGGTGATTCTGTTCGACGGCGTTTTCTGCAGTCCCTTTGGAGGTGTCCTGGTCTATTACAATTCCAGCATCGCAGAATACCACGTGAAGAATTGCTCTGTGATGGCTGCATTCTATTACAAGTACATTCCTCCACCGAAATTTCTCTCACTCGTACTGCACTTCGGGAAGCTTGCCTGGCAGATTCATACGCTAGTGCATAGCCTAGTGCTTCTGCTGTTGATTTCTTTCCTGCTAGCCTCAACGCTTGTTGTAAATTTTGATCTGCAATAGCGTTCACAAATGCTTCTGTTGCCACTTCATTAAGGAAATCTGCATTTACGCTAGAGTATGAGAGATAAGCTAATCTTTCCACATCACCCTGCAGTTGTTGTAGTGATTCGCCATGCTTTTGAATCCTGTTGCGTAGCTGTAGGCGATATACTTGCTGCATGTGTTCATCTCCATAACGTAACTCTATCGCCTGTACTAATGAAGTATAATCACGTTGCCTTTCTATCGGTATAGTTTGTAAAAGCTCCGATGCAGAACCTCGAAGTGCTAATACCAGAGCTGTAGCTTTGTCTGCATCATTCCATCCGTTTACTTCGGAAGCAGCCTCGAATTGTCTCTTGAAAATATGCCACGAATTTTGTCCATCAAATATTGGAGGTTTCATTCTGCCTGCATTGGATATTTCAATTCCTTCGTGCCGTGGTTGTCGATGCTTCATCTTCTCCAAATCTGATTTGAAGTTGTCAAGCTGTTCGGTCACTTTTTGTTGAACTTCCGCCACTTCTTGCTCGATTCCTTCAATTTTTAAATTTTGTTCGTCTAACGAGTTTTTCAGGAAATTCTTTTGTTCCTCTAAGCGACTTTCTAGACAATTCTCCAGAGAACTCTTTTGTTCATCCAAACGCGTTTCCAGTGATTTCTTCTGCTCATCTAAACGGGATTCCATAGAATTCTTTTGTTCATCCAAAGCATTCTTCTGCTCATCTAAACGTGATTCCATAGAATTCTTTTGTTCCTGGAGAGAATTCTTTTGTTCGTCCAAACGGGTTTCTATAGATTTCTTGTGTTCCTGGAGAGAATTCTTTTGTTCGTCCAAACGGGTTTCCATAGATTTCTTGTGGTCCTCGAGAGAATTCTTTTGTTCCTGGAGAGAATTCTTTTGTTCGTCCAAACGGGTTTCCATAGATTTCTTGTGGTCCTCGAGGGAATTCTTTTGTTCCTGGAGAGAATTCTTTTGTTCTTGGAGAGAATTCTTTTGTTCCTGGAGAGAATTCTTTTGTTCATCAAAACGGGCTTCCATTTTGCTCATTAAAGTACTTAAAAGCTGTTCTATGTTCATTGCAGGCTCTTCCTCAATTTCTGGTTCTTCTTCGAAAACGAATGTCTCAGGATTCTTTTCTTCCTCTATCAAAGCTTGTCTAAGTCGCTCGACTAGAACATTCTTTAGGCCAGTCGTTTGTAATGACCGCTTCCCCAACTCCACTTTCAATTCCTGTATGCGAAGCTCCTCTAGCTTGCGTCCCATTCTTGCGTCTTTTGTAATTCACTCACAGTTTAATATAAAATTATCTTTCGGAATTTTTACACGCGATTTCACAAAATTAATCACTCTTTGAATTTCAAATTCAAATGCCACCACTTTATTTCGCGATTTTATTTTACTTCTGACACCAGTTGTTACGAGCGTGGCCTTAGTTCGTTATTTAAAACAAAATATTTCAGATATAATTCAAAAGTTCTTTCTTTATTTAACTTTACTGTTTACTCTCACAAATTCACAAATAATTATCAAATCAACTCTTTATTTATCGCTAGTACTGTACTTCTAATTATCGCAATCCCAATAGTTTACTTCGTTCACTTCGCTGTCTGAAATAATACTCCCTCCTGTGAGCAGCGCCGTATTTATACTCTACGAATTATCCTAGAACCTTCCTGAATATTCCATTCTCCAAACCCAGTTTACTAGGATGTCACTAACCTAAAGTTGTTTCCATTCCCAATAGATGTCGCTTGTATCACTTTGTGGCGCGTAACAATATAAATATTATTAGGCATTGAATCAACTGTGGCGTCGCTCAGTAAATCTGCAATAATGTTTTTAACATCTTCTATAGTAGATTTCCTTGAGAAAAATCTACTATTAGTTTCTTTCTCTACATATTTTCGTCTCTTCATTTCTACATTTTTAAGCTACTTCCGATAGGAAAAAACGCATATATTATTACACCCATTTGGAAATAATTTGATGATAAACAGCGGCATAATTATGCATATTTGTCAATTATGTCATACTCATTAAACGCATCGGAATGTATTTTGTGTGCAGCTTATGGGAACATATGTCGAATTCTTTTCAACGAGTGCAGCTTTACGTGTTTTTGTTGGCACATATATATATAAAAGTAAATTATTGGCACTAATTTCGTAATTTCGGATATACTCGGCTTATCTCTAGGTGGAAGTCTTGCCTGGTTTCGATACTGTTTTTGTGTGTGCCTATTTTGGATTTTTCTATGAATAAAAAATAATTTTGAGGGACTTATCAAGGTTTCTGTTCGAGCGCTGTTTTATATCTTCTTGGGTATCACTTGTGTCACTATTTAGTGTTTACAAAAACACGTAAAGCTCCACTGCACTGGTGTAGAACTCGTTGAAAAAGAGAGTTGAAAAATGTATGCTAAAAATTTTCGGGAAGCTTTTGCTTTCCCTGATTTTTCTACAAATTAAGCTTTTAGGTTTAGGAAAGTATACAGATTATGAATTAAACGAAACTATTACAGGATCAGAGTTCTAAAAATTGCAAAATGTATCGACATTTCGATGATAAAGAAAATAATATTGTACATATCAAGAGCATGAAAACAAAAATCATAGCCCCAACTGGTAACGTGACCAAAAAGCTTAAGGAAGTCGTTTTTACTTTTTCGAAACATGTGTAATCGAAGTCGTGTCAACTATTTCATGAAAATTTCAGTATTATCTTTCTACGATCGTTTCGGAAACTTACACACAATATTTTAGCGTTATCCTGAAAACAAAGAATTTTGGCTCTAATCAAAAACGGATACAACTTTGGAATGCGAGAGAAACGAAAAAAAATGTATAGGAGAATTTTAATCCCCCTAACGTTTTTCGAGGTATTCGACTTCAAAGGACTTTCATCTGCAAAGTCCGCGGTTTTACATTTTTTCTTATATCTTTCAAACTACTCAATGTAGGTAGAGATCTAACACGCAATTTTGAAAATTCACATATAATAGTTGCCGAGATATCAGAAATTCACACTTGCACGAAATATCAAATTTTTTGTATTGAAAAGCCAATTTGCTGAAAATGTCTCTTATATCTTTTTTTTTTATTTTATTACTTTATTAAAGCCCAATTTTGTTTTCTTTTAACTGTTTTTTTTTCTTTAGCAAAAGTTACCGAACCTAACGCGCTACCATTAATTTTCATATTTATCTAAAATATGACTCCTCGCAAAATGATATATTGGTTATGTTGCACGTATTATTTAAAGCAAGGTAGGGTAATTGCACCAATTACCGGCCACTTAAGAGTTACTTCGGATTTAATTCAGTGTACTACTGCATTGAGAGGAATATAACTTGCAGTTACATTTTATTTAGGTGAATTTGAACGTTTGTTAGCAATTTAAAAGGTATTTTTTAGTCTAATTATCAATAAATACTTTATAAATAGAAATAAACAACAACACTACTTTTTGACCAGTCTCGGGCCAAGAAAAACTAGTCTCCGGCCACCAATTGAACCAAATCAGCCTTTTTTTTATTTCAGAGCCCTTTTTATTCATTATTTGTTGCCACTCTAGGGAAGATACAGCGCTTGGAAACTTAACCCTTTGGGTAAACTGCTACTTCGAAAAAATGTGGCTACTCCAAGGCATTACCAAATGCTTTACAATACTGAGCGAACAATCTCTAGACTGTAATTTAGTGGAAGGAGAAAAAACAGTGCTATCCGTAGGCGTACTTTCATCAACAACGGTAGAGTCCATTAGAATTTCGTTTTCGCTGCTCACTAGATAATTGTCGAGATCAACAGCGATGTTGTCTTCATTGCCCATATGATAATTGGCACTTAAAGAATGTAGATCTTTAAGGAGACTACTATCCGGCTCAAGATCGTAGATACTTGGTTCCAATTCTTCGACAATATCGTACATCCCTGTCTCTAGGTCTTCAAGAGAGTCTGCAATATGTGATTCAATTTCTGAGATTTCTCCAGTTTCGTTGTGAATTTTGGCCTTTATAATTACTTCAAGTAGATTGCAGTCCAGCTCTTATTAATTCAATTACTTCAGCCGGAATATCATACCCATTTGGCTGCTACAATGTATTGGTCTGAATTTCTACCTGAACATTGTTCAATTTATCCACGTTATCCCTTACACATTTCATGAAATCAATGGCGTTCGGGTCGAATGAGTAGGAACCAAATTTATGGAAGCCATTGCGAATGGTTTTCGGCAGTGATTTCATCTGTAAGATAGTGGACTCCAGTAGTGGACAAAAGGTTACTTTAGTAACGTTTTCTATTGAACCGGAACGCCTTTGCCATGTCCTAACGATTTTCATCTATTCATTCTTTAATGGCTTAAAGATGTCTGAAGGCTGCATGATATGCGTTGTATTGGGTGGTAAGGCGTATAAAATGATGTCATTATTGCTGCAGTATTCACTTAATTCTAGAGTTAAGTGTGATTTATGGCCATCTACAAAAAAAATCACTGGTTTTTGTACGCCATTTTGAATTAACCAGTTGTTAAGCCCATTAGCGACATACTCGAAGAAAACGTTCCCTCTCATCCACCCAGAGTCGGACAAACCTATATACCAGGAGAAGGGACACTATTCGCAACTTCTTTTGGGATACGTATATACGGGTATACGACAAGAGGTGTAACTATTTCTCCATTAGCTGTGAAGGTTAATAATACCGTTATGGTCTCTTTTTGGTTGACTTTGATTTGGTAAACATTTCGGCATCCTTTGGGAGCCAGTACTTTTCCTGTTTTAGGGCATAGGCTAAATCCACTTTCGCCGCCGTTTAATATCCTTCTGGGATCTACCAATACGTCCTCTGCATTTATTTTGGTTAGATAGGCTTTCAATTTACTAAACCATGCCCTTTTCAACACGAAAAAAAAATTGATGCAACCCTCTTATAACACGGTACTTCTACAACACGATAATGGGGTTTTTGTTTAGCATTTATTACGTATTTAGATATGACGATCAGGTGAGGAGGAATGAAAGAGTTTTAAGAGGATAAACGTGATGCTGGAGACCTTCAGTAATCAGGAGCTGGCGTACTGCTAACTGCATGGCTGAAGAACCTCTAGTAACATTTTCAGTCTTTGACATCTCCAACCCTACTTTTCCCAGATCTCTGTGAGAACGCAAATTCTTCTTCATGCACACATTCACGTCACTTACTTATATCATCCTATCCTGACCTGATTAGAGAGAGTGGACTTGGTAGACTTTTACTTTGGGAGTTAGTTCTTGGAGAGTGACGGAGAAACTGTATGACTTTCTTTTGTTGATTTTTTTTACGCTTGAGTTGACTTTTTGGTAGTTTTTCTTATAAGAATTAGCATTTATATCTTTGGACTGTACGATTGCGGTAGTACAAGTATTGAATTCTGAGTTGAGAGTACTGCCCATTTTGACATTCCGCTATCTTCTCGAATACTTAGCACTTTAGTAATTATGATAAGAATTTTTCTGAACTTTTAGTAAAATTTCTTCGAAAATCTTGTGATTCTTTCTGACCTGTTGGTGAACTTTTTCAAGTTTCAAATTGATTTCGGTTATCTCGATTTTTGGAGATTTTGCTATCTTCTCCGAACCTTTGATTTTTTTTTTAATTTTCTTGGCATTCCTTCCGAACTTTTGGTACATTTTTTTAAATTGACACTTCAGTTGTCTCGAGTCCAGCTTGGACAGCACCTGCCTTTTTCTTGCCCGGACCGCGTAAGCTTTTCACGAGTGTTAAGATTATCTAGCCTGTATTCCTGAGTTATTTTGGAACATATTGGTTTTACGACTGAGCGGTTGAAGTTATACAATGGCTACAGTGTCAACACCACCGCCAGCAACTGACGCACCGATACAGGTGCCTAAGAAGTGCTCCATCTGCGAGGAGGGAGACTGGTCAGGCAAGAGGAAGCCAGTGAAGACGGTCTGTGGACATGTGTTTCACAAAGCATGTCTGAAAACGTGGATTGGACAGCAGTCAAACTGCTCGAACTGCAGATTCCATCTCACTCCGTACGATTTTACTGAGTATACAGGTGCTCTTCGGAAAAAGGCTTTTACGAGGCCTGTTAGTCAGGATCCTCGAACGGCAGCACCCGTGCTCTATTTGCCACCACCAAAGAATCAGCAAGTAAATCCTTGTCCCCATGGACAGGTCTGCCCATACAGCTGCAGGATTTAGTTCGCCAAGGCCTCGCCCAAGAAACAATTTTTTTTATATAGTAGTAACCGTAAAGTTTCCATTACCAAATTATATAACTTGAGTTATATAGACTAGTACTCGAAACCTCTTTGTAACCACTATAAACCCCTTATAGAGCTTAAATGGAGGATTATATAAAGGTTACCGTGACTTGATTTAGGTAACGTTATATAACTAAAAGTTTTATAAAATGAGTAACCAAAATATTCTGGTTACCTTTAATATAACTTCTTATATAACCCTTATATAACCCAAGGTGCTCTCGATTAATTTATTTTGGTCACAGCAGTGGTTGCAGTAATGTTTCGGTTACCTTTATAAACTTTGTTTATAATAGTGATGGTAACGTTTCCACAACGCTTGGAACTCTCAGACGGATTACTTTCAGTGATTGAAATGTTAGGGAAATTATTTTTCGTTACCTTTATAAAACAATAATATGCAAATATTTACGAAACCTATCTTGACATAGAATTTCGATTTTTTTATTGTATTTTTATAATGTAAGGGTTTAATATTTCTACATTTTAGAAGTACAATTTTTCGGCATATATGTGGTGAAATTCAGCTGCAATTAAAATTTTACTGTGAATATCATCATAGATACTTCTAAAAAATACAGACCCCTCCAAAAATAAGCAATTTTTAATAATTTTAATTAAATATGACAAAATTAATAAATTGCTCTTAGGTGATATTAATTCATAAAAATTACATAACATAATTTAGAAATGTTATGTACATGTATTTTCTTCATATAAAAATAAAACGGAAGCCATATATCTGCAATTTAAAAAATTGCCTTAACCGACATTTTCTTTTTTATCTGTAATGGACAGATGAAAAAATGGCGGCTTGTACTTAAATGAACAAATTACCATTATAAAACTTCAAGTAGTTTTAAAGAAACTGAATGACCCTTATAAAACTTCTAGAATTATTATATAAACTAAAGGCACTACCATGCTTCGAAAATGGTCTTTATATACCCTTTAGTCATAATATGTAACCTTTGGTAATGTTATATATCTTAATTATAGTCAAAAAAAAACAGACAGTGTTCTTATATACCCTTTGGTTATATTATGTTATATAAATAAAAACAGTTTTATAATGGCTCCATTCGACACTAAAAGTAATTTGTTTTTATAACGATCACCGTAGTTACTAAAGGGCCACCAAAAAATTTTACGATATTTTATAGTGGGTATATGTATTACCGCAAGTTCCCAATTTTTATTAAAGTCACCTAAATTACTAAAAGTTGTCGAGTTATATAAGGATAACCACGGATACCGCAATAAACACTTATTACCAATAAGTTTATAACGTGGTGATCAAAAAAATTATAAAACTTTCTTATATACCTTCTAGTAATGGTTACTCTAAGTTATATAGACCGGTGATTGAAACATTTCCATCACCAACTTATAAAACCTTTAGTAACTTAGTTCCACGATAACCATTAGTAACCTAAAAAACTCTAATATAACTACATCTCCAATTGGTAATATTATAAAACTCTTATATAACCACTGAAATTCTTATATAACCGAGTAACCATTATATACTCCTAATAAAACTACCCATCACCTTCAGTCACCAAAAATTGGAAAAATTGTTACTTGGGCGAGCAGAGCCTAAATACCTGGCGAGCTGAACTGGCAACTAGCGTCAGGCAGCAAATCTCAGCTGCAATGCCACCAGTTGACTTCTCACGGCCACCTCCTTCTGTGGGTGAACCGAGACCACTGCAAGAGTTTCACGACGTTCGTAGGCAGTCGTTTAACAGACCGTCATCAGCTCTTGGTCAGCCTAGTGGTCAGCCTAGACCAAATCTTATCCAGCCTCCACCAGCTCCATCTCATCGTATCCCGCCGAGCTTAGGACAACGACGGTCTGGCAGTCTCCTCCGGAGATGGAATATCTCATATAGTGGCGATAGCTCTCGACTTACTGTCGATGTTCAGTGTTCAGATGGAAGCATTAACTTACTCGGCCTTAGACGGAGATTTTGATCTCCTAGTACTGCACATGACCATTTTGCTTTCTGGTCCAGCGGTGGACTGGTACTGGTCTCTCCTGAGGCAGAACTCCACGCCTTCGTGGGAGTATGTAAAGACAGCTCTTTTATCTGAATGGGGAGTACCGAAGGATGACCTCAAGGTCAAGGTCCAGCTGATGTTGAGAACACAGAAAGCAGGGGAGTCATTTGTTACGTACCACCAACACCTGGTACATCTAGAGATTGTGAAATCGAATCCGCTTCCAGACATTCAGCAGAAAATCTGCTTGCATCCTACTAACACCATGCACCAACTGCGGAGTCTCGTAACTCAAATACAGGCTACACAGCAGCGAATCGCGACAGCGTGCAGCTGGAACACCTATCGTATCCCAAGAGTCAACGAGGTGGAAGAGTGTCGTCCGACAGATGCTGAACAGCACAGGTCACCTGAAAGCAGTGAGGGAGCCGCAATAGTATCTGCTCTTACAGCACCCCAGAACGTTAGCTGTTGGAACTGTGACCAGCCCGGTCACTTTTACCAAGACTGCCTGCAGGAAAGACAAATCGTGTTCTGCTATGGATGCGAACGCAAAAATGTCTTCAAGCTCAATTGCAGCCAGTGCCGACAGAAAAACCTGAGACGGGTCGGGAATACTACCACCTTTTCTCGACCAGTGTCAACGTCCCGCGCTATAGCTGCAATGGACACTCCAGTTCAAGCTTTGAACAAGGAGGAAGGTCCGCTCCATTAGCAGACCTTAGCGATGAGTCACTAAACTGTCCACTGATATCATTCAGTGACTTTGATGATATTAGCAAATCCCCTGATTGTACAAATATTTCACTGATAGAGACGGAGAACCTAATTGACTTCTCCGCAGATCTTCAAGCTCCCATTTCCACCTCTGGGGAGCCCATGCATGACACTATTAGACACTTCTTCGGGAGAGTCACTTTTAAAATTATGCGTGGGTGTACAATCCATTTTGCTCTACCATCATTATTTCTGTGCGTTACAAACGGAATAACAAACATAATATACCCTATAGATTTCGACTAGGGTATAATAATCACAAAGTCACAACATAAATGCGTAATTAGATATACCAATTATCAAACACAGCAATTAGCATCAGCTCAGCAAGCAATGACATTGACAATTACAATGATCAAACAAAGCAAAACGTACTGCAAAGTGCAAATGCATTTGAAGTGAAATATTCAAAATAATCACCAGAACACAAAACACAATTCCTCAATGGCTGAAATAAACACGCTAGCGCCACGCCAACTTGCTGACACTTTTGTCTTGTCCAGCACAGCAAAAGCAAGGCAAAGGCATCGACTTCAGCGCCGTTCACGCAAACAAGATTTGAACGCATGCAACGTACGTAACGTACGCAATTAGAATCCGCGCGTTCTTTTCCACATTTCCTTTCCTTACCTCGTAGTAGTATTTTTCTGTAAATGAATAAAAAATCACCGAAAATCTGAAACATCAACATTCACAGTAGATTTAAAACAAATTTCGTTTTGTTACGATTAATGAGAAAAAGCGAAAATGAAGTAAATTTAGATTTAAAGTATGTAGCAAGGTAGCAAACATGCTTAAATGGTAGCAATTTTGCTACTATAGTAGCAAAATCCCATCACTGGTCCGCCGACCCCCTTTCTTG
The DNA here is from genome assembly GCA_963930735.1 of Dioctria linearis. Taxonomy (NCBI): domain Eukaryota; kingdom Metazoa; phylum Arthropoda; class Insecta; order Diptera; family Asilidae; genus Dioctria; species Dioctria linearis. The sequence continues at coordinate 111,209,484 of OZ005740.1, read as the reverse complement.
TTTTTTTATGTAGTAAACATTTTAAATGGTGGTCAAACCCTGATATACAGAAACACAAAATGTGTACCACATTAAATAGTAAATCGCTCAGTCTATGTTGTAAGTAAGTGGTACTGACTTCTAGTCTCATATAACACGGTTTCGCACAACACGGGACTTTCTAGGAACGTATCTACCGTGTTATAGGAGGGTTACCGTAGTTGAAACCATTTTGTGCTTGGCCGACTATTTGTAAATGGAGTTTTCCTCTTGTCGTCAGTAACAATTTTTTGAACTGTGTCGAGGAGTTCATCTTTGTTGATGGGAAAGCCACAGCTTGTAAGATTCTTACACCAATCTACAATTTTACGTTCTTCTGCAGCTGTTAAAACTGTAGAAGGGCCAGGTGTTGAAATCGGTTCTGGAAGTTTCCCACTCAACTTATCCTGGAGAGTAGTTCGCGGGATATTAAATTTCCGACCTGTTTCTCTAATTGAAATTGTTCCACTCCTAATCATCTTTAGGGCCGTTTTCAGCTCCTCTTCAGTATACATTCGTGTTTTTCCTTTTGGAGTCATTGTTTCTAAAAGAAAATTGATTTTTTTTAAATACACTCTTCTCATTTAGCAGTAGTTCAAATAAACTCAGCCTTTTCGTTCAAATTTAACGGTTGGCCACTAATTAGCTAATAACGGCCAAAACTAAAGAACTCCTACTCCTTAGAAGAACAGAGCTCAAAATGATCACTGAGCTCTTCTCAGGCCATTGCCTCTTGCGGTATCACCTAAACAAGCTGGGTTTGGCTGAGACTTCATCCTGCCGCTTCTGTCAGGATGCTCACGAAACCTCGGAGCACTTGCTCTGCAACTGCGAAGCATTGGCCAGACGGAGATTACTCCACCTTGAACATGCTTTTCCTCCACCAAGTTACGTATGGAACCTCAAGCCCAGAATGGTTCTAGACTTTATTAACAGTCTAAACCTATAAATGGAGCAAATTCAACGGGGACTCACAATAGATCTTTCAGGTCGCAGTGATTGCGAGGCTAACGCCTATACACCCCTTCACAAATCTAATCTAATCTAGCAGTAGTTCAAATAAACTCAGCCTTTTCGTTCAAATTTAACGATTGGCCACTAATTAGATTTAGAGAAATTTTCTGTACCTAATAACGGCCACTCTTTTTTCTCAAAATTTAGAGCAATGCAGTTGTTTCAAACGTATTTTTTAATCTTTTTCTTTGCATAATGTGTTAATTCTTGTGAATTAACTTATCATTTATTGGAAAAAATTAATTTAAGACCTTATATTAGACAGCGCCATTAGTGGCTTCTTTACTTGCCCTGCTTCTGTTTACAGTATTTATACAAGCGTTTTATCTTTAAAATCTTATAGAAAAATTTATTTGTTAAGGTTAAAACATAGCTTTCCTTGCTATAAGAAAAATGAAATTGGTAGATTAAAGTTTAGAATTAACTTTTTTCCAATAATATATCGTGGCCGTTTTTAGGCAACAAAAAACCAAAACCCGGCCGTTTGTGGCCAGTAAATGGTTTTTTCCGTCTAAATATAAACCTAATACCGGCCATGCAAGTTTCAAAATTATTTAAACAATAAAGCTTAGTTTTTTCACGTTTTGTGTTTTTTCATAACAGTTTCGAACTGAAAAACACCCTACTTACCAGCGAAAAAGGTAACCTATTCCTCAACGACACTGAAAGCAGACTTACGCACTTTCAACACTTCGCTTTACTGACATGGAATAAATGACAAATGCACAAACACCATTGACCATACTTTTTAAATTTAAGTAGTCTGAGGACGTGATATGTTTGTTTTCCAATGAGACCATAAAGTGTTTTTAAAAGTAATCTTGTGTTTATATCCTTGCGCATGCGGCCGTAAACTGGTTCTGGCTGCTAATAGGTGCTTTTACCCTATGTCGCCAGAATTTTAAAATGCATTAATAATCTTCATTTACTTATTATCTTACAACTAATTACAGAGGAATCAGGTAGAGAAGGCTAGGTAGGCAGACTGCTGGAACTTCTTTAAAGTATGTACATTAATATCCTAAATTTACCAATCACTTAACAAGCAGGTAGTTAATTGAATTGCAAGTATCCTTTTTTGTGTTAGTAACAAACAATTACCGATATAGGTTACACATTTGTAAAGATCTGATAAAATCTTATTTAAACACTCCCGTTAAAATTTCGTCAGTCAATATCAGTACACATTACCGGTATAATAAACTACTGGAAAAGTTCTGATGCTTTAAAATAGCTGTATTACAATGCAACGGTTAATTTTTTATTTACTGGAACGAGTAGGTATATTTTTGCAATACTCTTTGAGACTTTGGTCTCTAACTACTAGTTCTCTTTAAGTGGGAAAATAACCGATGATTATAATTCTGCAGGTATTTCTATACAAAAATGTCTTCATTATCCAACGAGAAATATACAGATATTTTGTATTGTTAAGGTTTGTCTGATGGAAATACCGTAGCAGCGCAGCATGCTTATCAGGAAAGATTCCCCTTTAGAAGATTACCTGTTCGGAAAATTCTTCCAGCGGCACGGCGAAGAACAAGAGAAGGAACGCCGAAGAGATCGGTCCAAAAACAGCTTTGTTTAAGATAAGAGAGACCGGGTAATTGAACTTGTAACAGAAAATCCTGAAAGAAGTGTCAGCCGGATCGCTGTTAGCACTGATATTTCAACAGTGTCTGTATTAAGACTATTGAAGGATGAAAAACAACGACCATTTCAATTTACTTCCATTTAAGAATTGCTTCTGTGTTATTTTTAAAATCAGTGGTAATTTTGCAACTGGGCTTCTTGAACGCAGCTTGGACGACTATACGTTTCTTGAAAGGATCATCTGGACGGATGAGAAGCACTTGGATATCTAAATTTTATAATCTCTCCATATTTTGGCTGAAGAAAACCCTCGAGAAGTCAGAAAATCTTCAACCAACAGAAAGATACTCATTGGTCCTTGTTTTCTCTCTGATAGGATGAATATCGAAAACTATTTTAAATTTTCTGTAAACTGCAATTCCCGACGAGCTTGAGTAAATATATTTTATATACTTGCCAACTGCGAGGGTTGAGTAAATTACTTTTAATTTACCAAATTCAACTTATTTTTAATGTGTCTGGATTGACATTTTATAATTCCTAAACGTAAGGGCATTTTTTTTTAAATATTTCCACAATATATTATTATAATTTTATTTTAATTATAAGTCCGTTGCATTGGAAAACAAAGTGCGTCAGCAATTGTACTAAATTATAAAAAGCATTGTAGAAAAATTTAATAAGGCGAATTTGAGAGATGAATTAATACAAATTTGCACGAGGCTTGCTAAAAACGAGAAACAGGAAAAGTTGAAGGATAGGACAATCATATGCACACTTTATTGCAATAATGCTATCCCTGTTTCACAACTGTTGCTCATTCCTTACTTTTGACAAAACTTCGCCAAATTGTTTGCTGGGATAGATAGGATGTAAGTAATGCAAAAAAATTTATAGTAAATTGTATATCATGCTAAATTTAAATGTTTTTTTTTTAGGTTTGGTAACGTTTGAGTAGGCTAAGATAAGGAGATGAAACGAAAAACAGTTAAAAGAAGTCAAAATTGGGCTTTAATTAAGTAATAAAATAAAAAAAAATGTAAGAAATTTTCGAGATATTGGACTTTCAATAAAAAAAAATGTGATATTTTGTGCAAAAAGTCTGAATTTAAGTTTTGATATCTCGACAACTACTTCATGTGACGTCTTCAAAACTTCCTTAATTACAGAATAGCTTGTCTGCTTTAAAACGCGTGATAGATATCTACCCGACGTTGCGTGGCTTTGAAACCCTGCACTTCGAAGATGAAATAAAGTATTAAGCCGAATTTCTCAAAAATCGTTGGGAGGATTGAAATATTTCTCGACATCTTTATCTGAAAGACTATTTTGTTATGGTAAACAATAACTATTAACACTGTTAAAGTGATGGCATGAAATGCAAGCTTACCGTTTATCTTTTAAGCATGTCAAAAGCAAAATTATTACCTAGATATCACTTTCACCGTTGGTCGTTGCAACCATCAAGAAAATATTTCAAAATTGAGGAAATTGTTATTTAAGAAGACTCAAACCCAGAAGAGATTTTAATTTAAATTTACCAATTGGTAGCCGAAGCTGATGCAATCCTTCTAACACATCCAGTAGTAAAAGCATCATTATCCGGTTACAACATGTTAAACCAGTCAGTAGGACCAGTCTTACTGTAACGTGGGCGCCTGTTACATACTCAATTATTTCGAGTGGTATTGGTATGAAGAGAGCAATTTTCTTGATGCCGGAAAAGCTTCATTTGGGTCATTTTAAAATCCCTTAGGGAATATTAATGATATTATATATATTAAGAGGTTTAATCCTAACTAAACGTCTAACTAAACAAATGAAAAAACTAGAATTGGTCTAAGACCAATTCTTATGATACCCTAGATGAATGCCCGTATGAAATTTCGTATGGGTACCCATTTGAGCAATTTTGATTTTTGCAGTGATTTTTCGCATATATTACTAGAACGGTTCGTCGGACAGAAAAAATGATTATAACCAATTTTATAGGATTTCATATTCTGAAGAAGTTTTTAGTACAATAAAAATGTCTTGGACTGATCGTTTTCACAGTATACATAAAAAACCTAATTTTTTATATGGCAACACCAAGAATGGGTTGCCTGATTTAGTCCATTTTTGAAATTTTATTTGCTAGTACAAATAAAACACCTTGTACCAAATTTCAGCTCTCTACGGCGACTCGTCCTCAGGCAGTGTTCAAATATATAACGGAAAACGAAATTTTTGTATGGCAACCCCACGAAGGAGTTGCCCGATTTGTCTCATTTTCGAACTTAATTTTACTTTTTTTTTTAAAGTCCGTGTACAAAATTTCAGCTCTCTAAGTGTACGCGTTCTCGAGTTATCGTGTGCACGGACGGACGGGCGGACGGACGGACATGCAAAAATCAAAATAACTTTTAATATTATGCGTGGGTGTCCAATCCATTTTGCTCTACCATCATTATTTCGAGGTGTTACAAACGGAATGACAAACTTAGTATACCCCTTTAGATTTCATCTAGGGTATAATAAGTAAATATACTATATAAATAAATAGATAAATAGATAATCGACATAAATAAATAAATAAATAAATAACCTTCATTTAACTACACCTTAACTAAATAACAAGCGTTGCCACGTCTCGGATATCGAACGACCCTTTAACTGACTACCAAATGGTAAACAGCATAGCAGCATGAGAATACAGGGAACATAATAATTCTTGGTCTAAAAAAATGCGAAACGACAGAGAGTGAAACAGGGAGGTTTTTTTTACAGCGAGCGAGTTCCGGTCTTCTGGCAAAAGCAGTATAAGAAGTCAGACGCAAGAAGAAAAGAAAGTGTTCTTTAAATTTAAAATATAAAAGAGAAGTTCCAGAAGAAAAGGTCGGAAAAAGAATCCCAAAGACTAACAACCATCGAGTGGTAAGCGGAGGTACCAGCCAAAAAAGGGAAAATAAAACAGCAGATCCGAGGAAATCGGCTGCGTATATTCTGAGGATTTTCTTGGATGAGACGGCAACGCTTGATCCACATGGATAGAACCAAGTACAAAGAAGTATAATTTAAAAATTAAAACCTTAACTAAAATTGAAATTTGAAACTAATAACAATAAAAACCCGCGTTTTCTTAATAAATTACTACCCTCTTACTATTAGAAGTTTTATATATACATATATCTAGCTATCAATGTAAGTGAAGGACGGCCGTAGGATCTCCTAGATTACGAAAAAACCCATGTAAAGGAATTTTGAAATGAGCTAATTAATTATATTAGAATTGTTATCGACGTACTGTTTTTACTTGTGTCTTCTCGTTTTGTTCTCTAATTAAAACTTTCAGAATTAATAGTGTAAGCCAAGACCACCCCTAGGCGCTTGGTTCTACATTGCAGCAGACTTTACTGCGACATGGAACCTCTCATTCGTCGAACAGGAAAAGATAAAATTTAAGTTACCGAAATACTTAATGAATGGCAGAAAATAAAGCTCTCGATTCCGAGCTTCCAAGATTAAACTATGCATTTTTCTTACAAACAAATTGACGCGAAATCAAAAAATCGGAGTAATTCAAAGTTAGTCCATTCACATGTTTCCACAAAATTGATCGATTTTCTGTGTAACGACCTTATACGATTATTTGTTCTTCCTACATAAGGACTGTTTCAGAAAACTCTGCACCACTTTTGTGGTGACTGTACACCATGCATTTACTTGTATTTAACCGTTACTTTTGGGAAATAACTTTTCCCTCTGTCTAGTTTCAATATCTGTGAGCTTTGCTTCCACTTGTGAAATTAGTGAGCAAAATGAGTTCAAAACAGTTGTTAGTGCGTCAAGCAATTTTGCAAAAGTTTTTAGAAAATCTGGATAAATCTCATTCTTTTATAGCAAAAGAACTTAAAGTGTCGCGATGGACTGTGAGTAGGATAGTTAAAAGATACCTTGAGTGTCAAAGTGTTGAACAGAAATCAGGAAGAGGAAGACCAAAAGGAACAACTGATAAAAATTTAGAAAGAAAAGTACTACAGTGCATAGGCAGAAACAAGTGTATGTCAGTGCGAGATATTGCCAAAAAAGTGAACACAAATGCAGCAACTGTGCAAAGAATTAAGAACCGAAATAACGTGAAGACATACAAAAAACAAAAATGTGCAAAAAAACTGTGTCGCAACTAAAAACATCAATTAAAAGAGCAAGAAACTTGTATAAACGTTTGCTAGCCAGTCCAGATGATTGCTTGATTATGGATAATGAATCCTACTTTAAATATGATTTTAAAACTTTGCCAGGTCCTCAATTCTATAATGCTATCGACAAGAGGAATGTTCCAGATGCAGAAAGAGTCATTCCACATGAAAAATTTGGAAAAAAAGCAATGGTTTGACAAGCAATATGCCAGTGTGGCCAACGAAGCAGACCCTTTTTTTATGAAGGCACCGTAAATTCTGAAATTTATATGAAAGAGTGTTTTCAAAAAAGGCTGCTGCCCTTAATTAAACATCATACTTCATCTCCTCTATTCTGGCCAGATCTTGCAACAGCACACTATGCTTCTGCAACCTTGAAATGGCTTGCAAAAAATGGCGTTAACGTTGTCCCGAAAAGTGACAATCCACCCAATTCACCAGAACTCAGGCCTATAGAAAGATACTAGGCTCTGGTAAAGAATATATTGCGTAAAATAGACAAATGTGCAACCTCATTACCACATTTCAAGAATTTATGGATTTCTGCCAGTAGAAAAGTGTTGCCAGAAACTGCAAAAATTAATGAAAGGTGTTAAGAGGAAAGTGAGGTTATATTCCAGAAAACGTATAAATACATAATTTTAATAATTGTTCTATTATTATACTATTCTAATGAATTAAAGAAAATACAACAGATATAAAAATAATTTTAAATGGTCTCCAAACTGGTGTTTTATTGTGGTGCAGTATTTTCTGAACCAGTCCTTATATACAAATTTACCTACCTAGCAATACTCAGTTTTTTCTTTTTTATTCCATAGTTTATGGACCTAACACGTCCCATGATTAAATAATAGTTGCTCACAATTATAAACAAATAGATTATAAATAGTACTGCAAAAAAAATGTATTTCTCGCCTCCTAAGCAAAAATAAAAAATTACTAATGATAAAACTTAAAATATTCCGCGATCTGCACCGAATGCAGAAAATAGCGGCATACACTTTCCGAGCATGCAGACTACAGCTCGCAGAGCTTTCAAAACAAGTGAATGCTTTCCAAAAGCACATCATTCCATCTGACGGTGATGACATGAATTGAAAACGCCAAATTGTATGCAAAATATATAAAAACAAGAAATTTTTGCCGTTAGCATGGTTAACTTTATTGACTATATTTCCTTTATCTTTGTACTAAACAATTTGAGTTTTTCAAAATAAACAGAAAAAGGTTCGATCTCTGCTACAAATTAAACTTTCTTTGCAATAATATCATAATTTTGATAGTTATTCGTATCTGAAAATAGCAACTTTCAAACGAAAATATATTAGTATGTAGCGACGTCTTTAATCGTCTCTGACATTTGTAGCTTTTTCTTTTTTCAAGGCAAGAATAGTAGACCAAATGAATTTAAGAAAAAACAAAATGTTTTAAAATGTTCATTGTTTCTTTTTCTGTCGAACTCCAAAGATCTTTTGATGAGAGATATAGTTATTCACAGCCTAGAAATAATAAAGATATTTTACATCTTATTAACCTCCTTCTCTTTGTATGTGAGCCAAGGTTCCCCCACTGGAATGACTACTGGGTAAATCACTTGAAGAAAGAAAACCTGCCATAAATTATATTTCCATCTGAAGAAAGAAAACCTGCCGTAGTGAGTATCTACAGGATACGCCTTACTTTCTTAATACTATCGTAGAAGAACGATAGAATTATATTTCCATCTGAAGAAAGAAAACCTGCCGTAACGTGTAACTTCAAGATACGCTTTACTCTCCTACCGCTATCGTACAGGAACGCTAGAATTACATTTCAGTCAACCGAAGCAAGAAAACTTGCTGTAACGTGTATCCGTAGGATACATACCTCATCACTATCGCCGAAGAATGATAACCTAAGAAAACCTGCTGTAACGTGTATCCGTAGGATACATACCTCATCACTATCGCCGAAGAACGATAACTTAATATCTTAAGTCTGACCATCCACAATTACCAACCGCCAAAACTGGTGACCCCAACTGAAGAGCTACAGTTATTTAATCAGCAACTAGCACTCAAAAGTGCAAAAGATAAGTTTTTTTTTTATATATAAAAAAAATATATATACATATACGAGTATATACAATTAAAAAAAAAACCAAATAATAATTAAATTTAAGATTTTGTTTCTCACTATACTTATACAATTAATATTGTGTGTTGTTGTAATTACTAGTTAAGATAAGCGAGGTATCACATTTTGCGTTTTGTAAGCCTTGCGAAATCTTTCCTCAGACTTTTAATTCATTATATTATTATCTGTGTCCTGTCGGCGTTAATATGGCCCGTAGTGAATCGAATACGAACATAACGTCGGATGCGTCACAGGTTTCAAATGCCAGTGAATCTCTACTTGGTTTACTGAGGATGTCGCGTCATCACATACCCATCCGGCTACCACCTTGAGCGCCGTGTCAGTTAAAGCAGTACCTTTCTGGAGGAATTCCCCAGACATGTTGTTCCTCCAGCTCGAGGCACAATTCAGGCTGGCCAATATTAATCAAGACAAAACAATGTTTTATCATGCTGTGGGTGCGCTGGACGAGAGTGTTATTCGTATAGTCAGCGACATAGTGTATGAACGAGAATCAGAAGCTGAGGCAATTGTTGACCGAGCTGTCCCTAGGTGATTCGCAGCCATCTCAACTACTTCGGGAAATGCGGAGCCTTGCCAGAAACAGGTTTAGCGACGAAATACTAAAATCACTTTGGCTCCAACGTTTGCCAACTAATATGCAAGCCATTTTGGCTTGTAATCCAAGAACCCTGGATGCTCTCGCCGCCTGTGCGGATAAGATTGGCGAGGTAAACAACCGTCCTGAGGTGTATTCTGTTGCCCCAGAGGTTTCTCCCAACGCGCAGATACAATTGTTTAATCAATTGTCAAGTAGGATCGATAGTTTGGAGAGGCTTCTGAGACACACGCTAACTCTTCACCAGGAGGATACCCAAGTCAGGTCTTCTGCACATAGGTCCAAGAGCACCCATAGAGTTCCAGTTCATAGCCCTTCGGCTAGCAACAAAAAGGTAATGTGCTGGTACCACTACAAGTTTGGGGTTAATGCAAGGAAGTGTGTTCCGCCTTGTTCAGCTGACGACCCAAATTGCAGTACTAGTTCATGCCAAAGCAATGCTAAAAATTCTTTAAACTAATCGGCCCTCCGCTGTTGACGACCAGTGGAAACGGCATAGCCAACAGTCGTCTTTATATCTCGGATAAATCATCCAATAAAATTTTTTTGATAGACACAGGAGCCGACGTTTCAGTTATTCCGGCGACCGCTAATTATCGACGAAATAAATCAGATTTACGATTGTTTGCGGCCAATTCTTCTGAAATTCATACCTTCGGACAAAGATTATTATCTCTAGACCTTGGCCTACGACGGGCTTTTACATGGAAATTCGTGGTAGCTGATATACTCAAACCTATTTTAGGGGCCGACTTTCTGGAGCACTACGGATTATTAATAGATCTTAAGAGAAAGGCGTTAATAGACCCGTTAACTGCCATCAAATAACCAGGAAAACGAGTTTCTGGTCAGTCATCGGCCTTATCGGCCTCATTAATCCTGCTTTCCCTCCAGAAATACAGAATCTCCTTCGCAAATTTAAAGATTTAACAGTAGAAACTGGCTTTACTAGCCCAGTGAAGCACACAGTAAAACACCACATTAGTACGGAAGGTCCTCCAGTCGTCGCCAAAGCACGAAGGCTTCCGCCTGACAAGTTAGCAGCAGCGAAGAAAGAATTTGAATTTCTTTTGGATCAGGGTATTTGTCGTCCATCAGACAGTTGTTGGTCATCACCATTACACCTCGTTAGAAAGAAAAACGGTGAATGGAGACCCTGCGGCGATTACCGACGCCTAAATGATATTACAGTCCCAGACAGATATCCTATTCCGCTGATCCATGACTTCGCACAGAACTTACAAGGGTGCAAATTCATCTCAACTTTGAACCTTACTAAAGCATATCATCAAATCCCAATCCAACCCTAGGATATTCCCAAAACAGCAATTTGCACACCATTCGGGCTGTTCGAGTTCACTCGTATGACGTTCGGACTCTGCAATGCTGCGCAATCGTTTCAGAGATTCATAAATTCAATCCTTCAAAAATATAAATTTTGTTTCGTCTATCTCGACGATATTTTAATAGCTTCCAAATCTGAAATGCAGCATCTAAAGCATTTAGAACAGGTGTTTTCACAGCTCAAAGAATTCGGATTAATTATTAACGTCCCCAAATGTAAATTCTTAGTTCAAGAAGTAACATTTTTAGGGCACTTGGTATTAAGCCACCAATCGACCGCGTCGAAGCTATCACTCGATGCAAACTCCCAATTACGGTAAAGGATCTCCGACGTTTTCTTGGGATGATTAATTTGTACCGCCGATTTTTGCCGCACGCAGCAGAACTACAAGCTGAGCTGATCAATTTTCTCAAAGGTCCTAAAAAACACGGGAAACGGAAAATCATTTGGTCAGAAGAGGCTATTAAGGCTTTTGAGTTAGTCAAAAAGCAGCTGGCAGAAACTACTCTTCTCGCTTTTCCCAGTCATACAGCCGAGCTCGCGTTATGGGCAGACGCTTCGGATACAGCCATCGGGGCCACCGTTCAGCAAAAGGTCGATGGTTTTTGGCAACCTCTAGGTTTCTTCTCGGTGAAATTAAACAACGCTCAATGCAAGTATAGCGCATACGACCGAGAGCTTCTGGCAGCTTATAAAGGCGTCAGGTACTTCCGATTCCTGCTGGAAGGTCGTTCGTTCACGCTCTATACAGATCACAAACCAATAACGTTCGCATTTAAGCAAAAAAGCCGAAAAAGCTTCTCCCAGACAATTACGTTACCTAGATTTTTAAGTCTATTTACCACTGATATCAGGTACGTATCAGGGCAAGACAATGTAGTTGCCGATACACTCTCAAGATTAGATGAAATTCACCTTCCTAGCTTAATATATTTTGCCGCTATTGCAGATTCGCAAGTCTCAGACACCGAATTCCAAGGTGTTATTCAAAATTCACAGTACCAATTCAAGGAATTTCCCATTTTTGGCAGTTTACTTCAGGAAACAAGTTTTTGATGCGGTTCATAACCTAGCACATTCAGACATCCGCGCTACTAACAACCTAATAACAGCAAAATACTTCTGGCCTTCTATGAACAGGGACATTAATTCTTGGGCACGTACCTGTCTGGAATGTCAGCAGTGTAAAGTTACACGACAAATCAGAAAGCCACTAGGAACATTTCCTACACCTTCAGGCCGCTTTCAAGATATACATATAGACATTATCGGTCCCCTAGCACCATCTCAGGGTTTCAAATACTGCCTTACAATTATCGACAGATTCACGCGTTGGCCTCAGGCAGTGCCACTAGCAGATATTTATGCTGAAACCGTGGCGGAAGCACTTTGTTGATCTTGGATATCTCGTTTCGGAGTTCCCAAAACAATAGTTTCCGACCAAGGTTCACAATTCGAATCTTCACTTTTTGCTGAGCTTTCCAAATTATTAGGTTTCCGGCGCAATCGTACAACAGCCTACCACCCGCAAGCAAATGGATTCCTAGAAAGGTGGCATAGAACGCTCAAGGCCGCAATTATGACACATAAAGAAAAGGCCTGGTCAAAAATTTTACCTCTAATCCTATTGGGTCTCAGATCAACATTCAGGGAAGAGTTCCTTGCAACACCTGCAGAGTTGGTGTACGGGGAGAATTTACGCTTGCCGGGAGATTTCTTTGAAAATTCTCAATCTCATTTCCAAAACGAATTTGTAGTCTCAATTCGCAATTTTTTTTCAGACATTAGGCCTATCCCCGCTACAGATCATTCGCATCAATCACCATTTAAGTTCAAAAACCTAGATAAATGTTCGCATGTTTTCCTACGCACCGACTCTATTCGAGCTCCTTTGCAGCCTCCGTATGAAGGCCCATTTGAAGTTATTAAGCGAGACGAGCACTTTTACAAGATAAAAACAGAGATGTCAACGTTTCAATCAACCATTTGAAGCCTTATTACGTAGACGAGGAGAACTCAATCCCGGTAACGGAACAGAATCACACAACAGATTCGCAACTCCGGCAAGCCCCACAGGAAACGGAAATAGATAATTACCTGCATCGGAATTTATGCATAAACTCTGACACAACCAATGATGAGGCATCTCGCCGTCAATCGACCGATACTAGCCCACACTCCAACAGAGTCATGCACACTGGAGACGTTTCACTCTCGTCAAGCGCATCTCCACGACGCGTGCGTTTTTTGCCTGATTGTAACACTGTACTACCAAGTCGAACGTCTCGAGCTGGACGAACCACCCATACGCCTCAACGTTATTTATCTCGATAAACCCAAGGTTTACCTGGCGGGGGAGTGTTGTAACGACGTCTTTAATCGTCTCTGACATTTGTAGGTTTTTCTTTTTTCAAATTGTCGAAAGTTTTCGCAAGGCAAGAATAGTAGGCCAAACGAATTTAAGAAAAAAAATGTTTTAAATGTTCATTGTTTCTTTTTCTGTCGAACTCCAAAGAACTTTTGAACAGAGATTTTATATATTCACAGCCTAGAAATAATAAAGATATTCCGAATCATATTAGATTATACAAACAAATATTTTCCGATATTGTTCAATATTGTGCAAGGACTAAGGTGATAGTAATCACGTCCTTTTCACACAACTTACCAGTGTTAAATTAAATATCCATTCACTCTGAAGTTTATAACGTTTGTCATCATAAACAAATAAATGCGTGACGATTCAAGATGTTTTGATTATGGTACTGTATTTTACATCTTATTAACCTCCTTCTCTTTGTATGTGAGCCAAAGTTCCCCCACTGGAATAACCACTGGGTAAATCACTTGAAGAAAGAAAACCTGCCGTAAATTATATTTCCATCTGAAGAAAGAAAACCTGCCGTAGTGAGTATCTACAGGATACGCCTTACTTCCTTAATACTATCGTAGAAGAACGATGGAATTATATTTCCATCTGAAGAAAGAAAACCTGCCGTAACGTGTAACTTCAAGATACGCTTTACTCTCCCACCGCTATCGTACAGCAACGCTAGAATTACATTTCAGTCAACCGAAGCAAGAAAACCTGCTGTAACGTGTATTCGTAGGATAGATACCTTATCACTATCGCCGTAGAACGATAACCTAAGAAAACCTGCTGTATCGTGCATCCGTAGCATACATACCTTAACACTATCGCCGAAGAACGGGAACTTAATATCTCAAGTCTGACCATCCACAATTACCAACCACTAAAAGTACGCAAAACTGTTTTACTAGTTTTCTCTCCGTCACTTCCTCTTCCACCTCAAGATCCTCCATACTCAAGTAAAAATTTATTTACTTAATGTACCATTTTTACCTAATTACCAAACTTTGCAAATTTCATGAATTCGAGCTTTCTAAAGCTAATTACATACATATACAACCCCGAAATCTTTGTTTTTGACACGTCATTATGCTTTTTCTCAAACTGTTCGACCAACCTAAAAGGAAAAGAAAAATCAAAATAAAATAAACCAAAAAATCTTACCAGCACCTGGCGTGTCAACAGGTGCAAAGGTCCCACGACGACCTGAAATAAACAAAAATGAATTAAAAAATTGAACTAAATAAAAATAAAGAAATTAATTATCTACGAATTAGTTTTTTTTGTATTTTGTAAACAAACATACAAAAACCACAACAACATTCTGTTTGTATGGTGGTAGGTAAGCCACCACATAAGGCACACAAACAATAACAATGCCTAAACATATATATTTCATGTTTTCTCAGCAGAAAACACTTCAAAACATAAAATATATATGTAATAAAACACAAAAAAATAACTTCAACACATTTGTAGATACCTAAGATGAGAATTTGTAAAATAAACTCACCTTGACAGGTATATACAGTATGAGGAAAAGTTGCAATTTTACGTAACATACGAAAAGGGATTAATAAAAAAACGTATAAATACCTGCATTAATGTATAAATCCCACGTTGAATACGTCCAATTAGCACAACACACATAATTCACTACAAATTTACCAATATTATAACTCGCGCGCGGTGACATTTCACGAATATAAATAGACCGGCGAACTCCATATTTTCGCGACGTTTGAAATGTCACCCCGGGGTAAAAAGAGACGCAGAATCGAATGGGCGCGTTCGCGTCGCGTAATTTTTCACGGATTGCGGGATAATCGCGAATTTTCGAATTTACCTTTGCACCAATAAGTGCGAAAGAGACACAACGGTGTGAAAGGGACACGAATAAAGATGAACGAAAATGAATTATGAGAGGAATTTTGTAAATCGAACTAAAAGATGGCGTATCGATAAGTTATAGCACAGATTCGGAAAACTTATCATAATTACGTGAAATTAAAAGGGATTTCTATGGGAAAGATGTCAAAAAATGCAATTTGTAATTTGACATCAAATGACTACAACAAATTTACACATTATAGTCAAATTAAGCCTAAAATTCGCGTAATTCATTTTTATGGATATGAAATCGGAACGAAATTTTCTATAAAAAGGGGGTTCATTCTTCAGAAAAAAAGGAAATAGAAAGTTCAGCAAAAATTTAGTAATCGAATTGTCAAAGTTTGTTCAAGGAAAAAGCAGCATCAGCAAGAGTTCAAGTGAATTTATTGGATAAATTTAATAGTGACAAATTTAAATTAAATTAAAGGTAAATTTGCATATTAGTTATTATTTTCAATTTGGGTTAAATTTCATTGTGTTTGCATGCCAGGTGTTGGTTATACACACATGTATGAATTTAACAAGAACGATTGAAATTTTTATTCTTAATCTTGTTCTTTCAGCCATTTTAACTAATTTACTCAAGTAAATCGACATTTCTAATAATTATTTATCGTGTGAAACATATGCCATTTGGTCAGTTTTTGCACAACATAATAATTCATAAATTGGATCTACCTTGAGTTCTAATAATTAATTTCTTTCAGCTACTAGTAAATTAGTTAAGAATCAGAAAGAAAATCTTATTTAGATATGCAATTGTGAAGTAGCATAATTTTTGTTTGAGTTATTATTATTGAAAAGAAAGAGATAGATTCGAGTAAAAATATAATTTCTTTGTACATTTGAATTTTCTTTAATTACTAAATACATAAAACATACAGTGAATCAGTGAATTTTAAGTGAAGTTTCCAAGCTTGTACGTCTAAGTTGAGGGAAATAATTTGTCATAGTGATAGAATTTTGCAAGTAATTAATTTCTCATAAACTTAACATTTGTTTAGTTATTAGTATTATTTGTGGCAATAAACAATTAATTGAATAATAGAGTGACAAATTATCCTTTTTTATTTAACCGCTACACTCCACCGGAATATTTTCTTTCAGTATACGTGGATTCTCGTTTGCGGTTGCAGTTTTCTTTCGAAAGTCAATTATAGGAATTGACAGATTTCATTAAACTGTATTTTGCGAACGCAGTCTATTTGTATTTGTCAATCAGTCGAATTGACATTAGCTGTGGGAGAACACAAACTATGTACAATTTTCATCATGATAATAATACGCACAGATTTGACGCAAAGTTGTACTAACTTTTCGTGTGTTTTAAAATTTCAGTCGTAACCCCCCTTGCGATCTTTATGTAATGTCCGTTGTCTTCTATGTATATACACAACGGTTGGATTAATTTGGGGCATTCATATTTTCTTAGAAATTTATTCGATAATTTTTCTTTAGAATTTGTATATAGTCAGGTCGATGCGGGTTTTCGCCCTACAAAGGGTGGGGTATTTGTGATTTTTATATGTGGGGCAAAGTTGACCTAATAATAAGTTAAGAAGCTGGTGAGATATCCGAGTGTTTTACATTTAAAATTCACACGGCAAGAAAAGGAAGAAAGAAAGAAAAAAAAATCGAAAAAAATAGAACTCTCTTTAAAAATTTTATGAATAAAGATAAAAAATGTGAAAGCGCAAGTTGCATGCAACGAAACAGAATGGCAAATGTTTCATTTTCGTAAATAAATGAGAAGGGGCGGAGCTTTCACGTTTTACTCTCATAAAAAGCTCCCGCGCTTTTGTGAAAACCCGTTTTCATGAAATGTTGATAATGTTAGGACACATGTTGTTGTTGTAAAAGGTATAAAAGGACACATGTTGTTGCTGTAATCCTGTGATATTTGAACAGCACGTGTTTCTGTTTACATTCGTTTTGCTATGAAGAGATTAAGTGGGAGAACTCATGCTGGATTCTCTGATATTTTCGGGAAAAATGAGAATTTCATTTGAGAGGAATTTTACATCTCCTTTCAGCATCTGGGCCAAAGCGAAATTTATCTTTTTCTTAAAAATGAGAGGTAATGTGGCCCGAAGTACATTATTATGAATAGGTCGAAAGGATTTTGAGGGATTTAATAAGATTTTGTCGTTCGGGTAATCCTACGTTCTCTCGATTTTTGTTTTTAACTCGTTGTTTCAGTTGCACTACAATAGTGCATAGACAAGTTCTTTTTCCCCATTCATGCAAAAGACGAAAGTATATGAAATTACTTGTTTCATTCTAAAAAACACCAGAAATTTGCCCATTTTGCTCTACAGCTTCTTAACTTATTATTAGGTAACTTTGATGTGGGGCCCGGATGAAAAATCCAAGTTTTCACCTCGGAGTGGTTTGCGCGGTCAGCCATCTTATATTAAAGGTACAAAAATTTTTTTTTTTTTCCGCAACGGTTGATCCTACGACAAAAAAGTCCGATAGAAATTTTAAGAAGACTAAATTCCCTACTTTTTTTGTAGTCTGATGTGTAAACGAGTTACAGCGGCGGAAATGTGAACATTCTTTAAAAAAAATACGTATAGTACCCCTTATACAGGGTGTTTCGTCCATGATGGTCCATAGGAACTGGAGCCATATCGGAAAGTTTTTGAGAATAAATATATGTAATAACCAATTTTATCATTCATTTTTTATCAAGATAGAGGTTTAAAAATTGAGTTTTATAAAATAAACTACTTACGAGATTTATCCAGTTTTTGGGCTACTGAATAAAATTACCTCAATCTTCTTTCTCGTGTTAAAATAAATATGGAGCAATAAATTTTATTCAAGTTTCAATTTTATGTTATGAAAGTAATTAGGCTGAATTTACTGTCAAGTGTGTGTGCAGTCGTATTTAGCAAATATTGTGTTTTTAAGTGTTTAGTTATTTTGTAGTACTTTTTTAGTGGCTTTAGTGTGTCTAGTTTGTTTATTGTATATTTTTCTAGGTTGCATTTAATCTACACTTGTGTAAATTAATATTTTTAGTACTAGTGGGACTCTAACCTCACTTTCTGTTTCTTTAATTATGGATTGCTGTGGGTTTTTGCCGCTCCGAAATCGATGGCTCTTCCGAGTTATGTTAAAAAAGACTCTCAATTTACTGTGGGTCTGCGATTCTTGTGGGCGAGCCCCAGCCTATACTTTTTTGATACGCTCGCGTTATACAGGGGTGACATGGACAACCTGAAGAGCATGGTGGTTGGCCTATCTGACAAGGTTAATCTTAATGCTCAGTTAATTGAGCAAAAAAGGCTTGACTGCACAATTTCAACTGTCGTTGACTCCCATCAACAATCTAATCCTGTTAAAAAAAACAAAAAAATACTTCTAAAAAATAGGTTCTGTCGACTGAAAGATTCAGTCCGCAAAATCCGACAATCCCTGTTAGTCGGGCTGCTTCTTCGGGAAGTGTGGACGTATGTAGCGCATTGAGCCAATGCGGAGATAATACCGCTCTAACTCTTGCTTCAGAATCCACAGTACCGAATATTATTACTTCTGTGTCCACATTAGGGAATGGTAATGGTACCTCTTTGAGAACAATACCAAAACCTTCGAGTGTTTTTGTCACTCGGTTCTCTCCTGAATGAAACGCTGCTTGATAACATACTGACGTATCTAAAATTCAAAACATTGCAACAGAGTATTTCCTGTCGTAAAATTAGTAAATCCTCGAAACCGGTTGCATACTTTGTCTTAACTGTTTCAGCAGATGTGCAGGATAAGTTATTAGATCCCTTATTCTGCCCCTCCGGCGCTTCTACTAAATTATTTATACTTTCTGGGCACCAACCTAGGAATACAGTTAAAATAAGCAACGTTACTCCAAAAAACTGAAGTCGCTTTCCCTTTACTATCAAAATGTAAGGAGGATTCGGACAAAAACTGCACATATCTTCAAATCCTATGTTGCAACTTGTTTTAATATCATTGCTTTCACTGAAACTTGGTTGCATCTGGATTTCGTGATGCCGAAATCTTGGACAATTCTTTCCAGATTTTTAGAAAAGATAGACTCTGATGCTGGTCCCGGTGGCGTACTCCACTGTAAAAACCATTTTTTACTTTCATGAAGAAAGCTGGAGTACAGCCCAGCGGTTAAAAATCTCACGTTGGAATGCAGCCACGATTTTCTTCACGGCTATGTCCTTTACGTATGAAAATCGAGGGGAATAGCGATTATTTACTGCGAAATGTGGGATCCAAAAACAAATCCCGTAGGGAACTACAGCGCTATCCGATGGCATTGGGCATAGCCATTTAGGGAACAAAGAAAACTCCTATCCAGGCAAGCAGCTGAAATATGGCGAACTTCACGCGCCAGCGGAAAACGCTCAGGAACAAATACGCTATCCGAATACTCAAAAAGACACGGCTGCTGGACATCGTAAACACAAATGGTGAATTCTTTTCACCTGAACTGAACCATAACTCGTTCGGTTCCTACACCCAAAGTGTTTTCTTCACCGCACTGACACAGAACTGGTTCAGAACGTATGTTCTTTTCACAGCGGTTCATGTTCGGTTTCTGCTCCGGTTTTGAACTTTCTTGTTCCATGAAAATTTGTGGTTACGGTTCCGAACTAAACGTCAAATCAAAATTATTTGTTATCAGTGTGGATGTGCAAACATTTGGAAGTGAAATTATTTTGTCAAAGTGATTTATTTTTTTATTAAAATTATAAACAACGAACATTTTTAAAAGGCATTAAAAGTATAGATGTGCGGAATTATTTTTTTTTTTTTTGTGAAATTATAATAAAACCGGTTCCAAGTCTCTACCTGTTCTTTTCACCACAAAACCGGGCTGGTTCAGGTATTTTACTTTCTTGCATTCTTTTCACCTTGTCCCCGCTCAGGACAGGGCTAAGTTCGGTGTAGATCTGACAGGTTCTGGTTCAGTTCAGTGCCTGCTCGGTTTTGGTGAAAAGAATTCACCAAAACTTTCTCACAATCACCCCCGAACAACAAACAAAATCTCGAACTTGACATTTTGAATTGTCAAACCGTTCCAATCCCATCGTCATTCCAATGTAAACCTACCACAATTACTCTTCAAATCTAGTCCACCCCCAGATAAAACAATCTAACCAATGTTGGAAAAAACGAACCCACACGTACCAGCACGAAGCACGAATATTTTTCTGGACTGGTGCCCAGACGTAAGATCACAGTAGCTTAGCAATGAACTAGTTGACACGAGATAAATAGAGAAGGAATATTACCAATCTCTAAGTTAAAAGATTCCAATAATTTTACTGTTGAAAATGAGAACGAAGCCCACCTGTAAATTAAAACATTTCAACCAGTTCGGCCAACGTAGAAAACTAAAAGTCAATAAATATTCAATAGTAATTTAGACATTTAATGAATTTTAGAGCAAACCGGTTTGACAACTACAGCAAAGTCAAAACCAATAAATTAGTTTTGACAATTATTGTATTTCCAATTCTCTGATCTGACCAGTTAAAGAGAATAAAAACCAATAAATTAGCTTTGACGTTTATTGAAAATTGAAATGCACCAGATTAGAAACTATAAAAAAACCAATAAATTAGTTTTGACAATTATTGAATTTCTAATACTCTGATCTGACAAGTTAAAGAGAATAAAAACCAATAAATTAGCTGTGACGTTTATTGAAAATTTAAATGCACCAGATTAACTATAAAAACACCAATGAATTAGTTTTGACATCTCTCAAATTTTGAAAAAGACGCCATATGACAGATTTAGAAATAATAGGAACAAATAGATAAGTTTGACATAACGAATTTCGAATTACACCCAAAAATAGTTTGGCAGATCTGGCAAATAGGAGGAATTAGTTAAAGATTGTTAAAAATTGAAAGAGTTGTCAACTAGCATTTAGTTAAGAAAGGGAAAGTAGCTAAAAATCTTGTAAAAATAGGGAGATTGTTAGAATGAACACCAACATGTAAATAAAATTAATTAAGTAACCTGAAAAAAGAAAAAAAAATGTAAAATGAACTTTTGTAATAAATATAAGCTGAAAATTAGAGAAAACTTACCACTTAAAATGTAACGAGGACTAAGAATTAAGTTTAGAAAAGAAATGTGAAATAAAAATAAATTCTGGTCGAAAAAAGGAAGTTAGGTCTAAAAGCAGCGCCACTCGGCACAAATTGTAAGTCGCGAGATTGTACGTGACTCTAGTATTTTTTTGTAAGAAGCCGCCATGTTACCTTCTTCTGCTCTCAGCGTTGGTATTGTAAAGTCGAATTTTAAAATAAAGAACGAATTGAAGTAAGTCATAGAAGAAAGTTTGTTTCATTCGCATCTACCTAATAAAAATAAAATAACGAGAGGTGAAGTAAGAGGCCGAAGGCAAAAAATAAAATTTAGGGGAAGAGCACTTGACGGAGTACGGAGGAAAAAGGGATCCACCTGTTCACAGTTTTAGTTGGCTTCCACCTGGCCTCATTAAGAAGGAGCCCCACCCACGGGAAGCTCCCGTCGACGAAATACTGCCGATGGAGGGAGACGCAGTCTGAGGTAAAGTGTTTTTTTACATTCTAGACCTTTACAAGTCCGCTCGAGCTACGCAACTAGTAGCCCACCATCAACGACTGCTCGGAATCAGAGTTGCTGTTAATCTTGGTCAAGGAAATTCCAAAATTCCTGTAACAATATTATGTTGCTATATTCCTCCAGACTCCATAAACAGTGTTGATGATAAAGGTCAAAATATTTACGACCTACTCACTTCAGCATCTAATTTTATTCACGGCAAGATGCAACCTCTTGACGAACTACTACTTATTGGTGATTTTAACTTACCCAATATACAAAGGGTACTTAATGAAGATGACGATGACTATCTTCCTCTTAATAACTTGTCAACAAAGGAATCACTATTCCTGGACACTTTGTCATCTCTTGGTTTTAGTCAAATCAGTAATGTAAAGAATGACATGGGTAGGCAATTAGACCTGGTTTTCTCTACTGACGCGGGTAACTGTTTAGTCGAACCTAGCCCAGTTATAATGTCTACTCTTGACAAATATCACCCCCCTGTACTAATTTCAAATCAAATCAAGGTATATTTATTTCAAAGCCCCTACTTAAAGCAACGTATAACGCTGGGCTCCACGATGATACATAGTTTAGTAATAAGTTTACATAAATAAATGAATGAATCAATCAATAGCAAAATAAACAATATTAAATTAAAGAGAATTAGTTCAGATTATCTTAAATTAGTATGTTTAGCGTGTTAAACAGTCACATGTAGTCTTATCATCTAAATCTTAATTACAACAGTTCCTCTACATTTGACCACATTTAGTTACATTGTGTCATTAACTAGGACTAAGATTAAGATTAGACTAGCCTTGAGTAGTGGTTAGATTAGTGGTTAAATTACCCTAGTATCGATACTAACAATTATCTATAATTATAATTATCTTTATCTATACCGACATCAGTTCCCGCCCTATGACTGAATCCTCAATGCAGCCTCAACTTAAAATAGCTCGATCTAGTTCGGGAATGTAGATTTGAAAGAAGTATAATGGAATATAAGAGAGTAAACTACGGATGAATATGACGACCCGTGGTAAGCAGAGTGAAAGTATCCAATATACTCAATACAACACAATAGTACAGTTCATCAATGCAGACTACTGACCATGTGATCAGTAGAACACATAGTTGCACGGAATTACAAGTTCAGTTCAGTTCAAGTTCCCCATAACGAAGTAAAGGAATCAAGAAAGTAAAATCAGATAAAATAAAATAAAATATAATAAGATAGAATAGAACGGATAAACTAAAATGATGTGACAAGAGATGAAATGAAAAGGTGAATGCAGTGAAATGTGGTGAAATGCAATGAAATTTGGATAATGAGACGAAGCAATAAATAATGAAATTGAATAAAATAAAGTAATTAAGAACGGCAACGATACGGACAAGGAGACATGTCCAACCGACATGGCCATGATCGTGACATGACATAGAATGTCATGTCCATCATGCCGCCTGTTTTCATCCGGCCATAAAAGCTTTCAATAAAAATGAGAGTAGCTGTAGAATTGAAGATAGATGTAGACTTCCCTAAGATCTGAGGGCGCACAAGGCTTTGGTCGCAAATTCACCAGGCATACTGAGTTCCTTTTTTTCGCCCGCCAGTCCATTCCAGCTTGTGACCCCGTGTGCGAATATACTTCGGCTGAATAAGCCGTTTATTGTCCCTCGTGCTCCAGCTATAGCTGGGCAGAAGACCAAATCTGGCTTTATGTATAAAGCTCTTTTAATTCATACATGCATTCCAATGAACCTGATATTAGGATGTCCAGCAATGGACTGACATGTGCTCTTTGTCGGAGATCATAAACGTATCTTGCACATGCTCTGAGTGCTCTAAGTAATTTGTTTAGCCCTGTTTGCGAGATAGGGTATAGGACTACATCAGCATAAAGGAAGTGTGGCAGAATTAAGGCGTTGAAAAGCCTCAACCTCGTAGTTTCATCAAAATGAGGAGATGCTGCATAGAGAGTTCGGAGCCCATGATAAACTCTTGCACACATCGGGTTAATCTGTGCTTTCCAAGTGAGGTTGGAGGACAGCCGTTGTTGAAAGAAGAATATTGTGACCCATTAATGATATTGAGGTTATATTTGATGTCAGATGCGAGCTCCTCTCTGGTCTAATAGCATAACCAATTGCTTGGGTTTTAGATGGGTTTAATGCTAATTCGTTCAGGTCCGCCCAGCTAACTACCCTGTCCAGGGCACCGTTGATGTTGGATACCAGTTCGTGTAATTCATCAGTATTTGCACCTGCGTAGAGTTGTATGTCGTCCGCGTAGATGTGGAAACTTACTCCGCTCAGAATCTCGCTAACGTCATTGATGTAGAGCGAGAAGAGCAGGGGAGCAAGGATAGCACCTTGCGGGACACCTGCTCTCACCACCCTCAGCGATGAGTGACTTTCACCGGACCAGACCATGAGCAATCTTTCAGACAGGTAGCTGTTGATCAGTTTTTGCAGGCCATATGTGAGAAACCAAATTGGGATCTGAGCTTCTCAACCAATTTAGTATGCGGAACAGAGTCAAACGCTCTACTAAAATCTAGGAGCACATGAATGACCGAGAGACCCCGGTCACACATGCCTCGAATGTTAGCCGTGACTTCCAAGAGAGCCGTGCTGGTAGAGTGAAAGCGTCTAAAACCAGATTGTCTGCTACTAAGGAGCTTATTTGTGTTGATAAAGTCTGTGATTTGATCCGTGATGATAATTTCTATTACTTTCGATATTGCTGGTAAGATGGTGGTCGGTCGCCAATCTGATATGTTTGAGGGGGATGCAGTTTTGGGAATTGGAGTTATCATACCAATCTTCCATCTATGCGGGAAATGCGAGCAGGTCAAAAGCCTGTTAACGAGGTGAGTTATTACTGGTAAGATGTATGGTAATGTTAATTTGTAGAATTTTAAGGGATCGTCTTTGTAACCCATAGCGTTAGATTTGATACGCTGAAAGGCATTTACCACCTCCATCTCTGATATATTGCTGATATTGAAATTGGGTCTGATATTGATTTGGTCGGAATTGATATTTGAATTTGAGTATATGGTTTCATTTGTTGTCCCAGTGCTGATAGGTGCAATATTGGATGTCCGAGCTGGGGAAGAGTGACCAGCAGGTGGAGAATCACTAACATTTGTAAGTCGAATCCCCCGCAGGGCTCAGCTCTACATTAGAGGCAGATCTAGGAGTAACAGGTTGTCTGATGGTGGCTTCATTTCTCGTTGAGTTTGAGGTGCTGCTCCTAGCTAGAGATGATTGACCGTGGACGGAGGAGGCCTCGTCGACTCGGCCATCTTGCATAGATAGTCTGCAAACTCATTCGGGTTTAGGTCCGATTCCAGTTTGGATCTGGAGCCCAGTCCCATCTCGTTCATCTTCCTCCAGTTAATGGCATTACCCTCTCTAATTCCCTTAAGAGTGTTAGAACGCAGCCTTGCCCTAATCGTGCAATCTGCTAGTCTTCTGTGCTTATGAAAAGCTCTATAGTTAATGCTTGTCTTATTAGCTTTCCAATGTCTGTAGTAGTAGTTAGTTCACTTCTTGAGCGGATCCGAATTGTCTTTACTGGAACCTGTCTATCAAAGATTTCACATACTGTATCTGTGAAGTGTATGGCTGCAGCTTCAGGATCGGGCTCATTCTAAATTGGAGACCAGTCCGCGCTGATTGAGTCCGCCTGGAGTGCATTCAATTGTACAGCATTAAAATTACGAAATGACTTTGTGAGAAATGGAATGGATAATGGTAGGTCTAATGAAGCGAATAGGATCTCGTGATCAGAGATGCCCGGACAGTGCCCTGTTGACGAAGGGCAGAATTGAGGGAGTGCAATTAAAAGATCAATGACTGAGGCTGAGCTCTGGCCATGTCTAGTGGGTACGTTGTTAAGTATAATCAGCCCTTTCTCAGATATCAGGTCTTTAAGAGCATCAGAAAGCACATTTGTTGCTTCAATATCGATGTTAAGATCGCCGCGTATCAACACTCGAGAGGAACGACTCAGAACCACATCCAGAAAATCCGAGAGATCAGCCAGATTCGAATCAGTAAAAGTGGTTGCACATCTATAAATTACCGCAAGTGTGATTGGTTCCACGCAGTGGTGTCCTGGAGTGGGCTCGCCAGGGCTCGCGTGAGCCCATTGTTAAATTTTTTGAAACTTTGCGAGCCCATTGTAAAAAGTAGGTTTTCAGAGTTTTCATAATCCCAATCTATCGTCTACCAAATACCAGGTCCAATGTAACGGCGTGAAATTGTTGTTATCTAAATGTCAGGATTACCTTGGGCTTTAATTTGTTATTTCTTCCTGATCAGCACGTTCGTGAAAACTTAAATGTACTTCGCTACAAAAATCCGCTTCTGTATTTCCTCTCTGCAAATTTGTTAATACCGCCGAATGAGGTTTGTAAAGCAAAAAAGAACTTTTCCTCTTTCCGCTCGTAAGTACTAAATGATTTAAATCCCACTTTGTTCTGCAATAGAGACAAATTAAATTAATTTTAATAAGAATGAAAGAATTACATGCTCTCATCATTGTCAGAACTAGGATAAATAGAAGCCATCGCCAAATGAAGATTAATATAATACACTAACTATTAACTAACAACTCACTTCTGACTGTCATTTGGATTTTGCCGATCTTTAGTCGATTTTTAAAATATATTTATCCGATTTTCAAGATACATTTAGCTGATTTTAGAAAAACTAATTGGCAACACTTATCATGTTCCATATACCACAGGCTTTTTCAGATGGCTTAATAGTAACACAGATTTTTAGATATATGCAGATATCCAGCTTCGCAAAATTACCCGGTACGGCTTTAAAAACCCTTGCGCTGGTACCACCTCACCATTCCGTAAAAACTGCTGGGTGCGTGACTATACGTCTGTCGGGCTATTTATGATTTGTGCGCAACTAGTTAGGCAACCCAAATTGTCTTCTATTAGGTGTTCATGAAAACAGGGTCTTGTGCTAGGCGTCTAGCCAATATCACGTTTTCGCGATTACTGAAATTTTCACATGTGCAACATGCGTCGCGCATTGAATGATCGCACCTATTGTGTTTCTGGAGTTTTTTGTGATTTATGTTTTGACAGTGCTTTAAATTAGTAAAAATATTCGTTGTTGAAGGTAGGTAAATCGCAAATGTAAATCTTTATTATTATTTTAAATTTACTTTTAAATATTTTCCATAGACCATGAAGAGACAAACAAACTTGTTAAATTATTTTGGAACAGAAAAAAAAGTAAAACTACTTTTGAAAACTCACCAAGTACAAGTAATACGGTCGAGGTTGAAGAGACCGAAAATCCCAATGTAGTTTTATCAAATATTTCTGTGTCCGAAAATGGAGCAAATGAAAGTTCATCAACTTCAGAAAAAACAACAACTGATCATACTGTGCATCAAACACTACCAGATTGTTGGAATGAAAAACAACATTTGTATTTTAAAACTCAATTTATTCGCTGGACGTGGAAAATGGAAAATTGGGATGTCTTGTTTGTTTCAAGTTTAAAGATTTGGGGTTGGAAACAAAAAAACATTTCCATATTTCAGAGGAATGGATGGAATTTACCCAACGAGGTAATAACTAAAGGAGATGCAATCATATGTACGATCCGTGTACATGAGCGTACCCAAAATTGCCCTGCATTTGTGTATGTTTCATTCCGCCATTTTTGGTCTTCGCTGTCAGATCCATACTTAGGTTTGGTTTGATTTGGGCTTGGCGCATTGACGCAGGAAAAGTCATGAAATAACCGTAGGCCATAAGCAAATATTACTCAAAAACTTTTTATCACTGAACTTTTCTTCTTAATTATTAACTTTTTTATGTTCATGTTTGCAAATTCAGTAAATACTTTTAAGTATGTGAAAATAAAAGCGATTAAAATTGCGAACAGGTTGTACAATTGTGTACAGGTGTACAAATTTTACGGCGCTTATGTACAAACAATATCAGTGTCAATGTGTTAGAAATGGGTACGTTAAATTTTCTCATTTGCATCTCCTTTAGTTCTTACCTCGTTGAATTTACCGTAGAGCCAAATGGAACAAACAAAAGTACTAGACAAGCATCTTTACGCAAAAAAACTTAGCATCCATAACGATTCAACAGCACATCAAAAATTTCTTAAATTAAAAGAAGAACGAGAAAAACATCTACTTCCTAATATTATAGATTCATTAAATCATGAAGAAATTTAAAAAACTTCTATAATATTCAATACTGTGTATAGCATTGTAAAGAGAAATCGACCAATGTCTGACTTACTAGCTCTATTAGAGAAAAATGGTATTGACGTTGGACATTCCTTACATTCAAGATTTTCTGACACGAGAATTTTAGAACACGTAGCATTCGAAATAAGAAAAAAATTATTTGCAAAAATAATAGCAAAGA
This sequence comes from Dioctria linearis, assembly GCA_963930735.1. Lineage (NCBI taxonomy): Eukaryota > Metazoa > Arthropoda > Insecta > Diptera > Asilidae > Dioctria > Dioctria linearis. Next base: position 111,181,322 of record OZ005740.1, on the reverse strand, counting down.
ATGCCAAAATTTGCATCATAATAGATGAATGGTTGACATTGGCCAAAAAACTGTTTTAGTTTTGTATCTACGTGTTGAACTTGCCGAACCTTGCATGATATTTGTCGATCTCATCGAACTTGAAAATGCCACTGCTGAATATATACTTACTGTTTTGCTTAAAACTTTAAATTTAAATAAATACGATTTCTCTAACAAATATTTAAAAGAAAATTTGGTTGCATTTTGTTCTGATGGAGCTAGTGTAATGTTGGGCAAAAAAACTGGAGTTTCAACAAGGCTTGTCTAAAAATATCCGAATATTATAATTTGGCATTGCTTAGCCCACCAGCTACAATTAGATCAGCATTATCAAATTCCATAAAAAATATTGGTCAATTGAATCATTATGAAATAGACGTGGAAATTATAAAAGTGGGTCGAGTGTTCGGACTTAGGTGGGCAGCTTGCAGCTTACGCACTTCATGGCGGTCTGGAAAAACTATCCCGCTTTATGCAAACATATTGAATCTAGTGACAAAACTTTGGATTATAAAATCGACTTTTAAATTTAGAATTTTTAAAGGATTTAGCTTTAATGATCGACGCCTTACAGGAATTCGCTTACCTTTCAGAAGTCTTATAAAGTCGAAACATTAATATTGTTCAAGCAAATACTCTAATAGTTCGATCTATTAACACCATTAATTATTTGAAGGATTCTGTTTGAAGCTATGAAGCTAAAATCGAGGATATGCTTAAGTCTAAAGCGTTTGAAGGTTTAAAAATAGAAAGCAAGGAAAAGTATATGAAACTCCCACGCGACAAATTATTAACTTGTATTGTTTCGTCCCTTAAAGAAGGATTATTGAGTCAACACAATGATATATTACGAACCGAAGGTAATGAAATTATTAGTGATGAAGATTTTAAAAATATTTTTAACGTCTGCTATCCGGAACAGTGGCAAACGGAAGAAGTATTATCTCCGTGGCGAGAAGGCGAAAAAAGAATAAAAACTTTGAGTTTTATTTTAAAGTGTGATATAAAGATCAATGAATTTAGAGAACTTGTTGAGGCTAAACTAGTAGGAAGATCCACTGAACAACCAGTTTCTTAAAAGAAGCTAGAAACATTATAGTTGCAATTAGCAGTGCTGAGGTCGAAAGAGCTTTCAGCGCAATGAACAATGTAGCGATACACAAACGAGCAACATTAACTATCCAACACATTGCGGATTTTATGACAATTTCTTTAAATGGAAAACCATTGCATCAATTTGATCCAAACCCTTATTTAAAATCTTTTCTGCGCAGTCATCATTCAGCAATTGAACCAGCAAATAGAAAATCGGCAGGAAAGATAGGGGAGATATTCTAGAAATTAATTTTAGTTTGTATTTTTTTATATTAAACATTTTGTTTGATAGTAATTTTCATTTTGTGATTTTTTGATTTAGTATATTTTGTATTGTATTGCGTTTGTTTTTGTTTCTTTAAATTTTTCATATAAATTATTTTATAAAAATAATTTTTAGTTTTTTTTTTAAATAACCATGAAAAAAATCCCCCCCCCCCCGGCGCCGGCCCCGTGCAGCGAGCCCATTGTAAACATTTTTCCAGCACACCACTGGTTCCACGTTATTATCAAAGCCTGAGATATGAACTGCCATCATTTCCCAGCTATTATTGTTAATTCGATGTATAGTTTGAGATTTATGCGTGCTCGTTACATAGATTGCCACTCCACCTCCTCTTCTTCTGGCCCTGTCGAGTCTGTGCAATTTGTATTTTTGAGCTGAATGATGAGTCTTCGTCCAAGTTTCACATACCATTAATGCTCCTATACTATAATCATCAACCAAGTGTCTAATTGATTGAAGATTTTTGGGTGTAGACCGTGCATTGAAAGACAGCACATTAAACGCAGTAGATGAGAGAGCTGATGGTAAATCTTCTTGTGTGGACAGTACTGCATGAGTCCTATACATAGTTGTTTGTGTGATTGGAGAACGATGTGGAGCACGACAGATGTGAGGCCAGTTCTAGAGAAAAGCGAGATGAAATGACGTTCACCGCGTTCTCTTGTGACTTATAAGCCACATAGATTATTCTATTTCTGGTGGAGACACTGATCACCTTCCCGTTCCTTTTAAGTTCAAGTGCCTTGTACAATAGTTCGAATTCTGTAGGGTTTAGGTTTAGATCCTCATTAATGTAGATTCTTGAATCGGGACAATTAGATACAATTTTGTTAAGTGTGAGGGGAGCCGTGCTCAGCTTCTTAATGTAAGCTTGAAAAATTTTTTTGCAATCTTCTTCAGTATAAAATCTAATAAATGATTTAGGAGTAAGAATTTGCTTATTGGGAGATCTTTCCTTGGATTTGAAAGTTAGAGCAAGCTCAATACAGCTTGTGAAGGTAGGATCTAGACCCAAACTATTGCGAAGGTCGGGAAGAAATGCTTCCCTGGCTTTATCAGTCAGTAGTGCACTTGGCAAATTGCTGACAATCAGAGTCCTTTTTTTGTCGAGATTTCGAGTTGCACTATTGATTTTGGCGAGAGTGTTAACTGTTTCTTTCGTTGCACTAGTACGGGAGTCAATTTTTTCGGTGAGATGTAAGATTATTTTATGCAAGTCGTCTAGCAGGTGTTGTTTTCCATACAGGGCCAAACCATCCTGGTCATGTAAAGCAGCCTTTGGCGTTTGTTTCGGTGATTTCGTTTGATCGCCGATGGTCTGATTTGTACTTGAGTTTGAGGGGCCTCAATAGTTTCCACTGCTTTGATCACCGTAGGTTGACTCAGAGAAACTATTGCTTTCCCTTTACTTCGTGGAATTTGTTTAGAGTTGGATGAGGTTTGTTTTTTATTGAATATGAATTGACTATTCAGGTATTTAATGCATGGCGAGCATATCCATTTTATTCTTTTTTGCGAGTAACACATTTAATATTGTTTTGAAACTGAAAACATTACTAATTGTGACGAAACACAATACTCCTTCAATTTTAGAAAGGCTAACTTGTCGGAACTTTCCATTAGACTTATGTCTATTGATTTCAACACATTACTATCTAGCAGTAGTGCTGATGAAGACGTTTCCAAATTTTACATAATTCTTTTCGATTTATTTTCCTCTCACGTTCCTCGCGAGCGACACCGGTCATCTCCGCCATTGTTCAATAAACAGCTTAAACATCTCAAAAATAAAAAGAAAAAATTGTGGAAAAGTTACATGAGGGACAAAGACAAAGTCACAACAATTTCCTCACATCTTCAAGGAATTGTCCTCTGCACTTTATGATGAGTATATTCAAAGCATGCGCACGAAAGATTCTGCTAGTGATGATTCATCCGAAATTTGCAGTATGTTTGCTTCATTTTTTGACAATGCATTTTCCTTGTCAAATTTCCTTCCTCGAAATGACAACTTTAGTCATATGAACGATTCTCATAATGTTTCATTCACTATCCCTATAACTGCGCAAGAGGATATACTCGATCATATTAACGGCCTTCCAAGTGCCCAAGTGCCCTGATGGCATTCCTCCAGATTTCTATAAGTCATGTTGCCATGCCCTTGCAGCTCCGCTGAGAATAATTTTCCAATAATCACTTAATAGTGGTTGTTTTTCTCAGCTATGGAAAAATTCTTTTATCATACCTATCCACAAAAAAGGTAGTAAAAGTGAAATTTCTAACTATAGGCCTATTCCAAAATTGTCTTGTATGCCTAAATTATTCGAATCTATCATTTGCTCTCAGCTATCAATTTCCTGCAAGAATTTGCTTTCTTCAAACCAGCATGGGTTTATTTCGGGCAGGTCTACAACCAATAACTTGTTGTAATTTGTCTCGGATACCATTGGCGGGTTTGCTAAAGGTTATCAAACAGATTGTATTTATACTGACTTTAGTAAAGCGTTCGACAAGTTATCTCACTACGTGATACTCTTTAAAATTTAGAAGTATGGGTTTCCTCCAACTTTTCTTAAATGGACGAAATCTTACTTAAATAAAAGAACTTATCAAGTCTTATTTCGACATTCCATTTCTAGAGTCTTGAAGGCTTCATCCGGCGTACCTCAAGGTAGTCACCTGGGCCCGCTGTTTTTTTATTCTGTCTATTGACGACATTGTATCTGTTATGAGACACTGCATTATGCTGATTTATGCTGACGACATTAAGCTTTTCACTCAGATTAAATCTTTTAGTGATTGTGAACGGGTACAAGGTGTCCTTCATAAATTTTCCGTTTGGTGCAAAAACAATGATTTGGCTCTCAATATCGACAAATGTTAGGTTATGCCTTTTCACAGGAATCAGAAACCAATCACCTGTGATTATGTGTTCTCGGATTCCACGATTTGCCGCCGCGACGGTGCTGTTTGTGACTTAGGTGTCAAATGTGACCACAGATTGAATTTTATCTCCCACATAAACTACTTGGTATCAAAGAGTAGTTCTATGCTGGGTTTTATGAAACGTTGGTCCCGAGAGTTTTCGAATCCGTTGCGTTTGTAACACTTGTTTTGTGAGACCCCTCCTTGAATACGCTAGCCAGGTCTGGTCTCCATTTTACGGTACACACATCGATCGCATCGAGTTTGTTCAGCGGAACTTCCTGCGCTTCGCTCTGAGGCACATACCCTGGAATAATACATTGATTCTTCAACCTTATGAGTACCGTTTGAAGCTTTTGAAGATGCACTCGCTCGAAAATGGCGCATGGTCGCCGATGTAACTTTTGTGCATCAACTCTTAAACGCAAATATTGATTCTCCCCTGCTATATAGTAAAATCTCTTTACGTGATAGTGGGCACAATCTGAGAAGATTACCTCTGTTGCATGTTTACTCTGCAAGATCCAAATTTAGCATGTATGAACCCAAAAACCGCATGTGCATTGCTGTTAATATTAAGGCTGAGCATTTTGTCGTTGACGTTTCCAAGCATGTTTTAAAAAAAAATGTCTATATAATACTTAATTTTCTGTTTCCATGCCGCGTTGCATGTCATTTGATCCGGTGTTTGGTCTATGTTTAGGGTAACATACTAATACTAACACCGACTAAGTGATGAAACGCATGTATTGTTAACCGTTTATTTATTAAACGTGTCCATGCAGTGAGCTTGTATTAAGCTGGTTCTGATAGTCAATAACATAAAAATATTAATAAAAAACAAAAAGAGCTCCGATAGCAATTACAAATATGTTTGGAAAACCTATGTACGAAAAATAATAAAAATTAGTGTATAACATGAAAAAGTTTTTAGGACCGGGAGGCAAATAACACGGTCTTTTGAGCTTTTTGATTTAAAAAAACGCAACACCTTTTCCAAAATCTAAGCCCGATAGCATTTGAACTAAAGAGTTTCTAATATATTGACAAAGGTTTCAAATCAATATCATAAAAATTGTGGAAAATAGAAAATCCGAGCAAAATGCTTGCAAATTTATTCAGCGTTAAACCTATCGCTATGCCTATAGAAATGGTAGAGTGTTATAGATATATAGAAAAATATTATTAGCATGCTAACTGGAAGGGTAATATAATGTAGGGGCGACATTCATCCACATTCCATACATTGAATTCATATCCATATCGGCAGCAGATAATTGAAATATGCTTTGTTTTTGCTTCAATAGTTTTGTCTACAGTGTAGAGTGCTTTCGACTAGTAGCAGAATCGCTAGTCTCGTGAGAGTCAAAACAATTAGGGGCAGTAGGCAACTAACTGCAAAGACACATTTTTTCAAGTTTAAATACTGTTGATATAGAAAAACTCAATATTTGAAACAACAAATGAATTTACTTTTTAGTAAATTCAAAAACATGTTAGCTCCACGTTGTTGTAAAATTCAGCTACTTTGATATGGTAGTATGTAGGAGTGATGAAAACTGGACATTAAGTCCCAACTGCCAGCATGAGCTGACAGATCACTCGGTAGACAGCGTTGACTGCAGGGCGGCACGCTAGCTCGCTACGGCTATTGGCGGAGAGTGTGGGGAGGTTCCACGGAAACCTGCCGCTGTGCCACCAGCCATATACAAAAAAATTCGTGCCTGTCAAATCAAAGGGCGTCGCACACACCCTGTTCTGAAGGGACCTTTACACTACTTACCACTTACTTATTTGGAAGCGCAGATGTTCTGCCTCCACCGCCGTTGCCCCAACCACCCTGCGATACTGTGGGCGAGATGAGACAGTATCCCTTTTGATGACCTGAAAAGAAGTGGAGGAGCAGACTTCAGTCAATCATGACAAGTGAAGAGGTCTCCGGAGAGTGAGAAGGGAAATAGAACTTTCAGCGGGCCGTTACGTTATAAAAAGAATTTATTAAAAGTCCATATCAATTAGCAAGATATTTCCTTAATAATTCAAAAATTCTTTTCTTATTATGTACACCCCCGTATGTGTCTAAGGGGCTAATCCCCGCACTAAAATAAATAGCAATTCTTTTCTTAATTTCCTTCGAATACAGGCTAAACTATGGCACTAATAGGTGGAGATAAGAATAACTACACGCCATGCAAAGAGTTCAAACTATAGTAAATGTCGAACACATCTAATTTTACTTAAAAACTACGAGCTGCTGACCCAAGCTCACTTGCTGATTCATTATTGTATAAAATATTGTGTCCTAACTATATAATCTTGACATCAATTTAATTTTGTCGGAACTGCCTATGTAGTAAGAAAACGAAACTGTCATGAACATATGAAAAATGGTGCCTAATATGAAGGTTCTTTCATCTAAGTAATACGAAAAACTATACCTGTAAATATGTCAGGCCTGCTTGCTTACTTATAACTATAACCTTGGTGGCACCAGAATCCAAATTCTTACCAACTAGTCACCGTAATATGAAGACTGATTTCCAATTCCATTGTCTTCGATCGTTATTGCGGGAATTCGTCGCACATACTTGTTTTAAAATTTTCGAGTTGCTTTTGCCATACTAATGCGCATATATAATAATATAATATTGAAATGAAATATGACACTTACGTTCATCACATGGCTGGGGAATCCAACGCTGAGGCGCCTCTTCGTGTATTCTGCGATACCACTGTTGGGAAGAAAATGCAAAAAAAAAAAGAACAAGAAATTTGGTTCCTGTTGCCCTATGCTCCTAGTGGTTTGAAAAATAATCGCGCTGCCTGGATTTTATAATTATTCTATAGATGTTCTAAGGATGCTTTGTTAGTGGATAGTGACGCTGGATGTGAACTCTAACTGGGCCATTTGTTGAATCAAAGAGACTGCAATGCTACGACCATAACACCTTGGTGATATATTTTTGCATCAGCATCGCAGTAATGCGTTTCTGAATTTACCCTGTGTTTGATTTATGAACTCAAACCGTTGAAACTGACTGCATTCTGCGAAATAATGAGAACTAGATACATAGATTCATAGATTTTACATATATGTAAATACAAATGTATAAGAAATTTCGTACTTTTACAGGCAATGGTTCACGTATCCAGTGCATACGTCAATTCCTATCTTCTTGAGGCGGAAGAAATTTTATATCCAACACCAGGGGATGCCGAAAAGATTATAGAACTGGTGACAAATTTAAAAGATGAAGAATTAAAAGAAATCGAACCTGAGTAAGTTATTTTTTCAACTCACTCTTTTCAAAATACAGATTCAATTCAACATTTATTGAAATGCGTACTCAGGGTGTTAAAGGATCATCCAAATACATACACAATAACAAAGCATCTGGCAGAGCATGAAGTCAATAAGTATGCCCAACAGTTTCCTTGTGGTATTATTAGGCCTAGCATGAGTAAGTTTCTTTAAATTTATGTGAATTATTGGTTTTTAAGTAATTGGTTCTGAATTCAGTTACAGCTGCTTGGAAAGAACCTGTTCCAGGATGGACAATTTCTAAAAATGGTCCACAAGGATTCCTCATGGGTGCATCAAAGGGAGTTGTCAGACGTCTACCCCTAAATCCCAATCTTATTATGGATTACATTCCTGTCGATGTTGTTGTGAATCAAATATTACTTACAGCATATCACGTTAACAATCAAAAGTAAGTTAGAAACAACCAGATGTTTACTTTTCAAATAGATTTTTTTAAGAGCTAAATTAATTTCATTAGCAAATTTTCAATACTGATTGAGAAAAAAGTGTAAATAAAAACGCTGATAAAGGCTGGAACGTACTCTGCATCTTACTTTGCGGCTGAGTATGAATACAATGCTGCAGCTTAGTTCTGTCAAAAGTAATTTGATATTTGATATTTTATTCCATACTTCTGCTTTTCTTTTTAAATTTTTATACAGGGGATGCAATAGATCCCACAATACATCTTTTCTTTTCATTATTTCGATTTCTGTATCAACATTTTCCATATTGTTTCACTCCAACAAGCCGCTTCGAAATAACAAATGTCAATCTGGGCGCGCACCAAAAATTAAAAGCGCCAGAGTCAGCTACGCATTGTGTCGTTATCATATGGAAATCGTACTGTTATATTTTGACAGTTCGCGCTACAGCACCAGCTACGAGCACCAGCACCACATTCTGTTTCCCTTTAAATCTTGGCCTTATCTGAATATGACTTATATGTAGATCACAAAGGAAGTAAGGAAGGAAGAAAGTATTCAACGGATAGATTGATAGAGATTGTACTTTTCTGCATTGTTGTTCTGTTCTACTTTTAACTAATTACCAAAGATTCAAGAAGCTGTTTTTTGTTCAGCGCTTGAACTGCATTAATTGTTCACCTAGATTAGGGAGATATCATAATCTTCATTAGAGGTAACAATGTCACGGTTGAAAACCTGGAAAACAACTCAAATAGACCCGCAACATAGAGAAGGAAACGAAACTTCACTTCTTAAACCAATGGCCCCGTTATCAAACGGAAATATATCTCGGCTTCCGAATTTTAACAGTAACTCAGACTTATTTTATCTTTAAAGACAATTATTGCTTGCGCACGTCTAAGCATTTGAGAGTTTGCTACAGAGCTAACGAAATTTATGGCCGGTTTCACAGTCCAGGCTTAAGCCAGAGTTTAGCTAAGCCACAGGTGTGGCTTAAGCACAGAACTTAAGCCTACTCGGTTTCACAGTACTCAGTAAGCTGAGGCTTAGTTAAGCCGCAGATGAAAATTTTTAAGTTGTCAGCACTGCTGTTATTGTGAATTTTTTATAAGGAAAATTGCCATTGTGGATTTAAAATCAAGCGAAAAGAAGAACTTTTTATTATATCAATTCCCAAACCATTCAGAACGTTTACATGAATACTTCAGTACTTGACTTGAAATCCACTTGAAACTCAAGTAGGGTTTGAATTAATTCCAATTACTTGACTTGAAATTTTCTTGAAATTTACTTGAAATGACATTTTACCTTTGACAATTCTGCATTAGGTTCAATATATAATTGCGGATTTTCAGATAAATATCTTGAGAAAAGTTATAAGAATCACAGGCTGAATTATCAACAATAATCTTCTTCTTTTTCCTCTCTGCCTATTTCATATATCGCACAAATGAAAAATTTTCAAGTAATGAAGTTGCGTTTACATGAATTTTTCAAGTAAATCGAACAAAACTTTGTGATTTACTTGACTCAAGTATACTTGAAGTCAATGCGCGTTTACATGATATTTTGATTACTTGATCTCTACTTGAAGTATACTTCCAAGTATTCATGTAAACGTACTGATTGTTGCAGAATGTTTCGACAACGTAAACCATCATAGCCGAATGTTTCTACAGTAGGAATCGAGAATAAAAATCAACGTCATCCCATTTCTCGAATTGCTGCGGGCGCCGTCTTATAATTTTTTCACAGGTCACACCTATATTTCTTCGTCACTTATATCCTCTGCATCAGATAAATAGCTCATTTTTGTCCTAAACTATTTGGTTTCTTCCTAAAACTTCAAAAGGAATGCTGACACTAGCTGCCAGACAGTACTCAAAACTGCTAACTAGATAACTATTTTTCGCTTGGAAAATTTCAATTTAGTTTTAAAGTATAACTTTTGAAATATCTACGTTCGTTTAATAACAAATATTATAATATTTAGCAATAATTTCCTATGTTGTTCACAGCAAAATCTGAGGCTTAAGCCTTCGAGATGACGGGCCTAAGTTAAGCTTGCCTTAAGCCAGTGATATCACTTAAGCCTTGACAGTGAAACCGAAATATTTATTAAGCCTTTACTGTGAAAGCGGCCATAAGAGTCAGTCGCTTACACATTAGGTCTGCGCGCTACTAGCTGGAAAGTATAAAATTGTAAAACTATTTGTAAGTTTTTACTCGAATGCTGTTGCGTACTCGAAAATTGAGAGAGAAATTATTTACATCACTTTCCCTCCGTTCCCGCCGGTTTTTAGTTATTTTTGAAGTTTTTAGTTTACTTTAAAAGAAATTAAAAAAAACTTGCTACTCCTCCTCCAGTAGAAGTAGAATGTTCTCCAAAAACATTTCTACGTGTTCAAAGTGGTAAATTAAATTTGTTTATTGTACTACAGAAAGTAATTCTCCGACATGCATATTTATTTCAAATAGGAGCACAATAATTTAAATAATAAATCAAGTAATCCACTTTACTTATTTGACGTTATAAAGTTTTTACTCGAAGTCGTTCGCCTACTTATCAAGTGTTACTCTTAATTTCTCTTCCTATCATACAATTTGACGTTTTTCATGTTGAACCTGGTGAAACTGGTCGCGTTCACCGACAGCAAAATAGCGTGCAAAAAGTGACTTTTGTCACTACCAAACGCTAACGTGCCTTCACTGGAAAATGACAGATAAACACTACGCTACAAGGCGCTATTCGTGTCAGTGAACGCGCCCACTGTTTGTAAAAAATTGTCTAATTTCTGTCAATTAAGTTTCATTTATTTTTGTTCTTATGCAGTGTTGAGCCTGCGGTTACAGCTAAATTTTTGGAGGTATATTCTTTTACCAACTATGGCGAACTCCACACATTACTAATGTTTATATTCAGAACTACATATATTCAGGATCTTGCTAATGTTTGCTTGTAAAAAACAAATGAATTTTACTATACTACTAAATGGATACATCTAAATTCATTCTGTAAGAAGTCAAGGTTTCTATTAACTAGGCTATTTCTGAGATTTTGAGTTGGTGTCGAAAAACTAATGGAAAGCCATATGCTACGAACTTACCCGCAAGATCGTGTCTGGAATATCCTACTGCAAACTTACTGCCGGAATATTTACTTATTAGGACATCGTAAGATTATTGGGTATAATGGGTGAGCTTGATGTAAATCCTGATTTCAAGAGGAGTCTAAGTTACGGTGCAGAAATTAAGCACTGGAAAATTGTTAGAAAGGGGAGGGGGGAAAATGACCAACAAACATTTGAAAGATCCGGAATATAAACATTGGAAGTGTGGTGAGTTCGTCATAGTTGGTAAAAGCGTATTTCCAGCAATTTCTACCACAATCGTAGGTTTAAATGTAAATGTAATCATTTTTCTGAATATAGCCGTTGCACTCGTAAAAAGGCGCCTTTTGCGCACAAAACGAAATCAATATAAACATATGACATGCTATATTCTTTTGCCAGAAGCCGAATAAGTCTGAGGTTAACAGCAATTGGATGAGCTACCATGTATAAACCCATCCATATAACGCAGTCCCATGTTTAATTACAGCCCCACAGACTCCCTATCCCGACTTGACTAATCTGCATAAAATTTAAGCGTGTCGATTAGTCACGCTTCAATATATGCCCAAATGAGAAAAATTGGACAACCTGATTTGCTCAATTCCGCTCTTTTCACTTATGATATAATTTTAGGTTAAATAATAATAATAAAATTTTACTAACAATAAGTTCATAACGGTAAAATTCCTTTATTTCAGAATACTCACGCCAGATGCGCCTTTAGAATTAGCCATCTTCCACTGCACATCAAGTACATATAAGCCGTTCCGATTTGTTACCATAGCTGATCAAGTAAATGATTTCTTGCACAAGTATCCACTGAAATCAGCTGTTTGGTAAGACGATTTTATACTCTCTGTATATCTGCAAGCTTTACGATATTATTCTTCTAGGTATCCACACATACAATTCTCGAAGAGTCTTTTCTTATTTCGAATAGCTGCCATTTTCTTCCACTTCATTCCCGGATTTTTTCTTGATTTACTAATCAGAGCAACAGGTGGAAGACCAATGTAAGAAAACAAAGCCATCTGAAATTTCAGTACTCACCAATTATATTCTAGCCTTATACGTTTACACACCAACGTTTGGAATTCATTGAAGGCCCTGGAGCGTTTTATTTTCAGTGAATGGAAATTCGACAACAAGAAGACGTTGCAGCTGGCAAAATCGCTGAACATGAATGATAAAATAACGTTCTTCATTGATATTGGGGAGTTGCATTGGGACACTTACTTTCTCAACATGCTTTTAGGGGTACGGAAAAATTTAAACAAGGAATCTATAAAAACACTCGAAGCTGCAAAGACTAAGGATAAAATGTAAGTTCTATGAGATGTTCATTAATTTTCAGTTTTAATTTATCTATTTATTTTTTCAGATTACTTTTCCTTCACGTTACTTTGCAACTTTTGTTTTATTACGGAATATGGTGGCTGATTCGTGTTCTATTTGGAATTACCGCTGCAAAAGCAGCACTTATCATTCCAGTTTTTTATGTACTATTTAGTCTGCTGTAAGGGCAAATTACTTCGTTACTGTCGTAATTCCTTGTTCATTTATTCTCCATTGTTGTTTTTTATGTTGTAATTGGAAGATTTAGTGTTAATTTAAGGGAACTTATGTAAATGGAAGAAATAAATACATATTGAAATGGAATGGAAAATAGTACTATCTTTTACATGAATTCTTTAGAGCTTTTTACTTAATTCATCTTGTCGGCAACAAGTACCAATTTCCTGGTGAAAGAGAATTTTCTTGTATACTTCACCATTTTTATTTTCTTGATGTTATGATAAGATTGCCCTTCTGAATGAGTATGTCATTGGAAGTACTTATAAAAAAAGTAAAAAAAAACTAGAATTGGTCTTAGACCAATTCTTATAATACCCTAGAATGAATGCCCGTATGTAATTTCGTATGGTCACCCATCTGTGTAAGTTTGATTTTTGAAGTGGTTTTTCGCATAATCTAGAACGGTTCGTCGGACAGTAAAAATGATTATAACCAAGCTTATAGCATTTCATATTCTGAAGAACTTTTAAGTACATTAAAAACGTCTTGAACTGGTTGCTCGATTTAGCCCATTTTTGGAATTATATTTATTATTTTTATGAAAACGCCTCGTATGAAATTTCAGATCTACGTCGACGCGTTCACAGGGAGTGTCCAAATATAAAGTGAAAAACGAAATTTTTGTGTGGCAGCCCTATGCTCCTATTTTCGAACTTAAGTTTACTTTTTTTTTTAATTTAAATTTTTGAAATTTTTATGACAGCGCATTGAAATATTTATATACACAAGGTATTTTATATAAAACTAGATTATATATAACAACGGTGGCCAAACGGCGCGGTGGCTCGCGAGCCACATGCAGCTCTTTTTGAGTTTTATTGCGGCTGAATTGAAACAATTTCATAAATACTTTCTACTAGGTTTTAAGCATGTAAAATCTCTTAAAATAAATATTAATTCGATTTAATTTTATTTTAAATAGAAATTTAAGTTTATTTTTATTATTTATTTATGTTTTAACGGTTTTAACCGTTTTAACGATGTTTATAGCGAACGTTATGACGGGTCGAATATATGCGTGTGTGTGTGTGACTAATCCATGTATTTGTTTGATTTGATGCGTATGTTTTTATAGTCTGTTCGGCCTAAAAAGAACAAACACGCACACCGTCGGATATTATTTACAGTAACACCTGTGACCAGTGTCGTAAATCGAGCTTATTCGTTCAAAGGGAGAGAAAATATTATTTTTTACAAAAAGTTCAAGTTCTCCGAAAAGGTTTAAGATATTATTAATTGCGATTGAGAAGATAAGTGAATTATAATAATAATAATGTTCAAACATCATGGGATTACACCAACAAACATTAGAATTCCTGCGAAAAACATTGGTACAATTCCCTTAATATTTCAGAAAAACCACAATTAGCAATTCTTATTCGCCTCGTTTTAGAAAATGCAGTAATGAAAGAGGAGTTGTTAGATTTAATTGCTTTGAAAGATACGACTAGTGGAATCGATATAAAAGAAGCTGATATTGCACTCCAACAGAAAAATGTTCCAAAAACTAAATTAGTCAGTGTTGCGACTGATGGGGCAGCTGCAATGGTTGGACAGAACATGGGATTAATTGGCCTTTTAAAAAAGAGATGCAAGTATACCTAATTTTATACCCATTCATTGTATTCTGCATCGCGAACATCTTGTTGCAAAATATTTTAATTTTGAAAATTTACATATTTACTCATGTTATGAAAATTGTAAATTTTGTAAGGACAAATGCAAAAAATCATCGTAATTTCCGTAATTTCATTAATGATAGTGGCGAACCATGCGCAGATTTATCTCTGTATTGTATTGTAAGATGGTTATGTTGTGATCACGAAATACCACACATTTCGTGCATATTCATAAATCACAACTATGCACAAATATACTTACCCCAAATATTCCACTTGATAAAGGCTCATATTGCTAGCCTTCATAAATTACCTTATAGAAAAACCTAAACACTTAACATCTGAAAAAAGTCATTCGTTTCATTGAATACTTACCATATCAAATAACATAATTTACGCCACACGTGTATACATAGCACAAAATTTATGTGCCTTTAAATAGCAAAATTCTCGTAATCTAAAGAGCAAGTATCAGGTTACTTGAAAATCCAAACATTCACACGACCTTTTTGCTTCTTGCTATGGCATTATCAGCAAGAGTTTTCTGATTGGTCAATTCCTTGATTGGTCAAGACAGTGTGAATACTTTTTTTAGTTCTTGCTATATCATTGTTAGCAAGAACTTTCTTATTGGTCACAGATATACAACGAGTGGGATATTTTTGCTGACGCTAGCGTGTCTTGAAAGAAGTAAACGATAATTACTGACCAAGAATCGACGAAGTTCAGGATCAGCGCTCATAGAGAACGGGAGTAAAGAAAAGTTCTGCTTCAGATCTAAATTTTACAAAGTTATTAATAAAAAGTGAATCTTCCCTTTATGGAAGAAAAGTTCTGGTTCAGATCTAAATTTTAAAATAAATATTAATAAAAGTGAATCTTCTCTTTGTTGAATAAAAGTTCTGATTTTAGATCTTAATCTAAAAAGTGATTATTTAAATAGAATAACGGAAGGAGAGATCAATAAAGGAAAGTTTATATTAACACATAATTTTGAGTTTTTAATATATTTAAAGGTCCTGAATCTTCCCCCTGTGCCGCTCTTCTCTTCAGGAAAGCACTGCGGTACCTGGGTTACAACATTAGTGGCAGCGGTGCCGATCCCATACTACATTTTTGGGAGCTACAATTTTGCCGTTTTGGAGCTAAACTCAACTCCATTACAACTACTTACAACAACTTTACGTTATTTGGATTCGAGTACTATACTTACAACTTTACCGCATTTTTGGGAGCTACAATTTTCCCTTATTTTGGAAATAGCAACTTAAAAACAAAGAGGACACAACAAAAAAAAACAACAACAAAAAGCATTGCACCTACTACGAGACGTCGGCCTGGAAGCCCGATGAAAATTTTATTTACAAGTAAGATTTGCATTTTTCTTTGTTTGATACTCATATACATACATACGTTGCAAATTGAGTGATATCAATTTTTATTGTGATTAATATTTTTATACGATATATTAATATTGTTATTGTGTCCGACAAGTACAGAGTTTAATTTTTCAAAAATATAAACCCTTTAAATAAATTTTTTTTTGATACTAGTGTAAATGTTGCAATCGAGCGACACCAATTTTATAATATTATTTTATCCGATATATGATTATTATTATTGATATGATTGATAATGCAAAAGTGAAATCTTGCCAAAAAGGCGCTTCAGTGAATTATGTGAAATATTTGTAATGATTTAAGTGAACTTTTCCCTCTTATTACGAAAACTGGAAGTGTGATATCATTTTTTCTTTTGAATGGTCCATTCAGTGTATCAAAAGCTTATAATTAATCCCGATTTCGGTGCATATATGTATATATATATATATTTCCAAGTGAATCACATAAATGTGGCATAAAATTAATTGAATTCTGAGTGTCCCTACGTCCAAGCAAAGCTATCGGTTCCTAATTATATCAGACCGTAATTACAGTAATTAATCGTAATTAACCGTAACTTATTCATAATATAGAAACATGTGCGTACTAAACTCATTATAAGCAACCTCCAATTCTTTCGAACCTTAAAGACATTCATTTCGAATCTTCCTAAACGAAAACTAATAAAAATATATATTAATATTTTCGCAACTCGCTACGACGATTGTGAATTTTCCTTTTCATTTTTCCCAGTGAAACGAAATTATTGTGTTTCTAGGAGATCAATATTGTATGGCGTGAAAATACTGTTTGTGTTTATTTTTGCAAAATTTTAAAAGACAGCGTTTATTCTTGTGCGATATGCCCAGCTAGTAACTCATCTCAAAACATATTCATGTTAGGATACCTTGCATTGTGAGTCTGGTCTATATCGACAACAAAAACATTACCGGAAGTATTTCCAATTTTAATTTAACGATGCTCTGTTCTTGTATTTTTAATATTATTATAATTCGCCATTATTTTCTGCAATATAACAGATTTTGTTTTTGTGTGAGTTTATGAGTGTTGGATTATTGGTAATGAAATTCAAAACAATCCTTCGTATTGTTCCATATCTAAATATTTGCAAACAACGGTAATCCTTTAACTTGATAACACCGAAATAGCATTAAGAAAAATTTCAATAATATACTCTTAACTTACCACTGGACTAATTCGTATGGTGATTTGTAACCAGCATTCTCAATCTAATCGGTTGTTCAAATTTGTTACGTAATTTCAATTCCTTTACATATGAAAATAGGTTCTCTACAAATAGCCGACATGTAGGCAAAATAAAAATAAGTGTCGCGAAGACAAATAATAAATTATTTGGCAGTTGGAGAATTAACTTTATCTCAAGCCTTGCTCTTTGTTAAGGCATAAATCGCTTATCGCAAACTACTTGTTCGATTTTTATTTTTAACCAAAATAAATCGTTTTGACAACGGTAGCGCAGATACTCTTCGCAGTCTTCCCTTCTAGTTGATAACGATGAAGGAGTTATAAAATTTGAAGAAAAAACAAAAAAAAACCTTTTTATGTGCCCTATTTCGACTTATGTTCTTTAAAAGTACTTTGGGCGAGCTGCATTGCCCATTTATTGAAATCGTCGTCGATTTACCCTTGAAATCATCCTCTTCTCATAGATTATCGGTTCAAATAGATCTAGCCTGAAATCTTGAGGCCCGATTTTGGCTGCAATCGATCATAAGAAAGAATTTTTTTTTAAATACATTTCCTACGTGACGGATAGATTAAAACGACGTAACACCGTGTTCTCAAGGAGTGTTATACAAACTCGGAGTAGAGCCCGAGATAGAGCCGCAACAGTTTTTGGTTTCCGAGAGCTCCCCTTTCACGTCAATATGCCCGCCGACGAAGTGACCCAAGTCAGCTTAAGCGACATAAATAATTTAGTGCCCGAGTTTGACGGAAATCCTGAGGGATTAAATAAGTTTGTTGCTTGTGGGAAGATACTTTTCTCATCCGCTAAGACCGAGGCAGACAAAAAATTCTTTTTGGAAGTAATTAAAACAAAACTCCAAGGGCCTGCTTTTGAATTGACCGAATATGAAACCCACAGTACTTGGGAGGCATTAGTAGAAGCACTCAAGACTCGTTTCAAGCAAGACAAATCAAGGGCAGCGGCGCAAAACGAACTGATGAAAATAAAGCAGACTTATAAAGAAACTGCTAAAGAATTCGGAGATAGACTGTTACAGTTAGCAAGTGCCCTTAATTCCAGCACTTACACCGAGGTAACAACCTCAGACGCGAGAACTTATCTTTTGAGCGAGAATACAAAATTAGCGATTCAGGTTTTTGAAGATGGATTGCGAAATCCAAGCTTAAAGTTATTAGTCAAGGCACATGGTGAAACTGACTTGCGAAAGGCTATTTCATACGCCACTGAGCATGAACTGCGCTCAGATAAAGATGGTGTAGCCACACAAAGTTTTTTTAGAGTAAATACTCGACCTATTCCTACTTGTATTATATGTGGTAAAAAGGGTCACACGAGGGATACCTGTTATCAAAGAGACAGATTCCCAATTATGGCCAGAGATACTATCAAGAGGGAAGTTCAACATGTGAGAAGAACGGATTATCCTAATCCACAAACACATAATTCCAGAATGTGGCATGAACCACGAAACTTAAACACTCCACAGCAAGCGAACTATAGGTTCAACGGACGCGACAACTCGAACCTCCATACACATAATGTACGAAATCAATCGAGAACCTCAGTGAACGAAAACGGTCTTAATCGAATAAACATGCTACAAGGCGATAGAAGACCGAAATTCACCCAGTACGCTGTGAGGCAGGAAACTAAAAATCTTACAGAAGTGGGAAACGGAAAGATTCGAGAGGAACCAGTCGGCACACCTGCTCGAATCAAGGTCAGAGCCGACATCCATCAACGCTAAAAACTAATACTATTATTGAAGCATCCCTAGAAGAGACTAAGGCTGGCCTTGTCGCCAACGTAGCTTTTAAGCCATCCGAAACAGGATACATGAGACTGTTGATAGATACGGGAGCGGAAGTTAGTTTAATTAAAATGAACTTAAAGTCTGAAATCGCAAAAAAAATACAAAACACAGAAAGCTGTAATATTGTAACGATAACTGGAAAGTCAATCCCTGTATTGGGATCTATTAATGGTCAGGTAAAGTTATCAAATGACAAATTTCATTTCACTATTGAACACCCATTTTTGTTGCTAGAGCAAGAAACTAATCTTGAATATGACGGCCTAATCGGCAATGATTTTTTGAAAAAATATCGTTGTAATATAGATTACAACAAGACTTGTCTTGAAATAAGGTTGAACGATCCTGGGGTGAGAGTAATGGAAAGCTTGACAGTGGCATGGGAAGATAATAAATCTTCAATACCATTGCTCAACTGTATAAGTCCAAACTCACTTCCGAGGCTCGTTAACAAAAGTATCTTAAATCAAGCACATAAAGTAGCTTCGGCTGATTATGATAAATTCATAATAGCACCCCGGTGCAAAATAATATTAGAAATGGCTTGTGACCATAAAAGAGAGGTGGTGATTAGGAAAAATGAAATATTACCAGGAGTATACCTTGCATCAATTATAGCAAAACCCCAAAATAAAAAGTTACAAATTTTGCTTTTGAATATTAACGAAAATGAAGTGGAAATAGATACCCGCAAAATAAATCTCGAATACGACGAACTCGATAAATATCATGTACTAAATTACCGTAGGGAAGATGACCCTGTAAACTGTCGACTTAAGAAACTGCAATCTGCTCTAAACCCTGAGCATTGTAATACTGAAGAAAAATCTTCAATAATTGAAATTTGTCGTGAATATAACGACCTCTTTTATTTAGAGGGTGATATTTTAACGTATACGAATGCTGGAACCCATAAGATCCAAACCCCGACGGATAAGGCGCCCGTGTATATAAAACCATACAGATTGCCAGAATCCCAAAGGAATGAAATTCATCGCCAAGTTAAGGAGATGCACGAAGCAGATGTCATACGACATAGCAAGAGTCCATGGAATTCCCCTCTGATCCTCGTACCCAAAAAGGCAGACAGCCAAGGCAATAAGCAGTGGAGAGTTGTAGTGGATTTTCGTAGACTTAACGACATTACAGTCGGGGACGCATATCCACTACAAAATATAACCGAAATACTGGATCAGCTAGGAAAAGCAAGATACTTAAGCACTCTAGATTTGGCGAAAGGATTCCACCAAATCCTCGTAGATGAGCATGACAGAGAGGACTGCTTTCAGTACTCCCTTTGGTCACTACGAGTACAACAGAATGCCATTCGGTTTGAGAAACGCTCCCGCGACATTCCAGAGGCTGATGAATAGTGTCCTCATTGGTATACAAGGGATAGAGTGTTTCGTATATATCGATGACATCGTCATATACGGATATGATTTAAAGGATCATAATAGGAAATTGGTTAGCGTTATGGATAGACTGAGAGAAAGCCGACTTAAACTCCAGCCTGACAAGTGGCATTTTGTTGCGAGAGAACTCGCATATTTGGGTCATGTAATTTCTGAGATAGGAGTGAAGCCAGACCCAACTAAAATGAACGCTGTGAAATCGTATCCTAGACCGAAGAAAGAAAAAGATTTAAAGTCATTTCTCGGATTCGTGGGTTACTATAGGCGGTTTATACCTGACTTTGCGAAAATCGCAAAGCCCTTGACCAAACTCCTCAAGAAAGCCGAACCATTTACATGGGATGCCTTTTGTGAAGAAGCATTTGTACTCTTGAAAGAAAAGCTTACTCAAGCTCCAGTTTTAGCCTACCCAGATTTCAGTAGGGAGTTTATCGTTACGACTGATGCTAGTGACTTGGCAGTAGGAGCTGTGCTGTCGCAAGGCGAGATAGGTAACGATCACCCAATTTGCTATGCTAGCCGAACACTTAATCCGGCTGAAACAAGGTATTCCACTACAGAGAAAGAGTTGTTAGCAATAGTTTATGCGGTTAAACAGTTCCGACCTTATATTTATGGAAAAAAATTCGTAATTTTAACGGATCATAAGCCACTACAATGGCTCATAAATTTGAAGGAACCATCCTCAAGGTTGATGAGATGGCGAATACTACTGGAGGAATATACATATGAAATAAAGTACAAACCTGGTAAGTGTAACGCTAACGCGGACGCATTGAGTCGGATTAAACTCACAGATATGGGTAATGATACTAATAAAGTACTAATTCTAACCCGGAACCAAAAAAAGAAAAGTGAAATACATAATTTGGAAGATATAGGTTGTTCAAACAGAAAAGATGCCCCATTGGAACCAGATGTAATAAATGTAATAGAAAAGCAAGAGTCATTAATAGCACAAAGAGCGAAACACAAATACTTTCTCCTACCCCTGACGGAAACACAGGAGGAAATAGAGCTTAGAAAAATTCTACCTAACCTTGCTAATATTAGAAGAGAAAAAGAAAAATCATTTAAGTATAACGATGAATACTATTATATAACTAAGATACCCATTCCTATAAGAACAAACCTAGATCGAGAGTATATGAGAACTTCTATAGAGCGAATTTTGAATATAGGCGAACGAAATCAAATTACCGATTTTCATATCTCTATGCCTATAGGCAATCAGAATATATTAATCGAGGTAAGAAATATTGTGAAAAAACTCAATTTAAAACCGGGAATAAAAATATTTCTTTACAGTAATACAAAAATAAATTTAGATAGACCTGATGATATTCGGCAAATAATTAAGGAATATCATACGTCCCCCTTGGGTGGACATCAAGGCTTTACGAGAACGCTCAAGCGTATTAAAATGAAATATAATTGGACTGGTATGCTTAAAGACATAAAAAGTTATATTCGTAGCTGTGAGTCTTGTCAAAAAAACAAACTAGGTAAATTAAATCATATACCGATGAAAATTACATCAACAAGTTCACAACCATTTGAGAGAGTGGCACTGGACATAGTGGGACCACTTCCTGTTAGTTATAGAGGGAATAAATACCTCCTAACCTTCCAAGATGACTTATCTAAATTTTCGGAAGCAGTCCCCATTCAAAATGCAGAGGCCCATACCGTGGCTAAGAAATTCTTTAAGAATATTGTGTGCAGACATGGAATTCCTGACTCATTACTCACCGATCAAGGCACTAACTTCCTTAGTGGTATGTTCACAGAGGTTTGCACGGCGGTACCTGGGTTACAACAGTTATCCACATTGAACGTTATAAACAAATTTGTTAACCTATTTGATCCTATAATCAAATTTCTTAATATAAAAAATCAATCAAATCCTCCACAATTAAAAGATAAATAATGTGTAAAATTTTAAAAAGTGACAAAAGTGAAAAAATTAACAAATGGAAGTTGATTTAATTGAAGATTTGTGCTTCCTATTAATTCGCAGTACCATTTTTATTTCATTTTAATTTTTACATTGCACTTTTAATCATTTAGTAATAATTTAATTGTTTGGACACAGCGCGTTCTTACGGAATGAGCGATTCTTAGCGCATTATACTTACGGAAAATTGGATATTTAAACTTAACGAAAGCTCCCCCCACACGAGTTCAAGTTAATTTGTGTACGCCTGTTAAATTAAATGTAGCATTCGCTTTACGTAAGTAAATGTACTTACGTATACTTCTATTGTAGTTCAGCCTTGAGAGTAATTCTAAACTTTTATTGCTATGACGGTATCTAGTGCTGAAGAAAATTTTATATAATTTTGAGTGGAGCCTAAAACTATGTTATACCCTAGACACACAGCACGAACTAATGAATCATTTGTACAAACCATTCATTAAAATGCCGTGTGTTACATATAGTATACGTCATTATAGCTCGAAAATCAGATGATAATGAAGTGTTTTCCTCCTTCATTATAGCTATAATGAGGAAAAATGTGCTAGATTTGGCATATAATGTAAATCTGGAGCTCCGCGGTGCATCTGCCGATTTGAAAAATAAGAAGAAGAAATGCAAAGAAATGCAAATCACAAATTATATTATTAATAGTTTTTTAAATATAATGTTTTCTCATTTGGAAATTGTTAAATTGAAAATAAAATAAATGAAAACAAAGTTTATCGCGTTAATTCGATCCATATTGCTTCTTTAAGGTGATAAGTTCATCAAAGCCAGTTTGACAGCACAACTTAATTAAAGAAATGGCTGTGCGTCCGCAGTTTATAATGAATCGTTATAGACTAATGAGTCATTATTTATTTCTTCATTAAGAGTGCTGTGTGTCTAAGGCATTAGTCTGTTATCCGATAGTTTGCTGGCATTTATCACTCAGAAGTGTGTGTGTTTGCTGAAGCTTTAGTACCTGGATGGCGCTATCACTTGGGAAAGCTTCTCGCGACTGTTTTCGGATCGCTCTCAAAATTCGGAATCCCCTCAGCTTTTTCGGGAAGTACTCAATTTAATCCTTCTAATCGCTGTAATGACAATTTCAATTGGCTTTTGGCATCAGCCCAGCACTAGCCAGGACACTCGCATCGTGGTATTGGCGTTTATGGTTTTGAGTTAGAAACTTTTTTCTAAAGTACTACTCACTGAGGACTTTTAAGAAAAAGAAAAAACAAAAAGTGCGGTTGCCCTTTGTATTAAGGGATTTTTAACTGTTTTTTAATGAGTTTTGTTTGCAAAACACTGGTAGCAAAGCGTTTCTACGCGCGAGTTACATACATTGACCTAAAACGTGACATGACAACAAAAGAGATACCGGATCTACCAGATCCAGACATGTACAAAATTGCTACAAAACCCAAACCTATGGCTTGGTAATAAAATTTAAACAAATCTAATTTCCCACATTTCCACGTTGCGACAACAGCATTTTTACTAAACATAAAAGGTGTCGGAATAATTTCTCACAGAAATTATTATGAGAAAAATAAAACTGATTACATGACAATTTTACTAAGTGAAGCTTTAAATGGTGAATATCAGAAAAGCTGCAGTCTGTCGAGAGCTTGAATTGCGAGTAGTTTCAAATCGCGGTAGTTAAGAAATATAAGTTTGGATACCTTTATAAAAGCAATTCTAATAAAAGTTTAATTAGAAGTTAGAAGTTCAGTGGTTTTTATTTCTGAAAGATAACCCTTACAATAGTCGAAACTATTTACGATTCGATTTTATTTTTCTCCCAAAACGGATACAACGATTTAAGTGCCGCAGTCGGGAGGATTCTTCCTCTGTGCAAAACGAAGTAATTAATTAACAATTACAAATCAATGGTGAAAAAAAGTGTGAAACACAGTGGTTCAAAGTAAAATTTAGTGAACGACGCAGAAACGACCGCTTCACCTAAATAGATAGCATACTGGAGGGAAGAAGAAATCAACGAAATAGAGTGATCGACGATAATAGAAGGATAACTCAGCAACAGGAGCAACCACAATAACAGCCGCAATTACAACCGATGGAACAATGTCTGATACTCCTTACAGACATATTAAATAGGCAGACTCAACCAGCATCTTTAAGGAATAGGATCGAAAAAGAAATTCGGTATTTACCAGCTTTTGATGGACAACCGGGAACCTTACCAGCATTTATTACAACTGTAGACAGAGTATTAACTGAATATGGACAACAAGCCCCCAATGTATATGCCATTATCTATAATGAGAAGATTTTGGGTCCAGCGAAGTACTACTTAGACACGGCGCCGCCGAGAACATGGGAAGAGTGCAAAATGAAATTAAAGTTGCAGTATAACCATCGAAAGATCAAGGTAAAATAATGCAGGAAATTTCTACACTCAAAGCAAGTTCTATTATTGATTTATTGGACAAGATTAGAATTATAGTCAGTGATATAGCAGAATGTGCTACTTTTAGTATTTATCAAACACAAATCGTAAACAATTTGAGCAGTGTTTTAGTACTGATATTAAAATAAATTACAGCAGGGGCTCTAGCAGCCGAATTGTACGATAAATTTAGCTTAGAAGAAATTAGAATGATCATAAATAAATATGCTGGGCAAGACCATTACAATTTGTGAAATTTTTTAAATCGAATCAGATAAATAAAGTTCAATACCCACAACGACAGAACATACCAAGAACGAATTATAATTTTAGGCAAAACAATAACCATGCAGTACCATTTAGGCAAGGAAATTTCAATAGTAACTAGGCCAATTCAGAAATAATAATCATAATAATTCCGGTCAGTTTCGAAATAATAGTTTTAACAATAATTTTGGACAGAATAGACGACCTTTCAATAACTACAGTGCACAGTGGAGAAATAGAACACAGAACAATAATAATGGCAATCAAGTTCAACCAATGGATGTTGACGTTGATGCTATTAATACTAGACAAGACGTTAATCAGTTAGGAGAATCTGAGTTTTTTATCAATTAGCCTCGGAAACAAAAATAATCTTTATTGCTATAACTATAAATGACCAAAAGTTCAGTGCTATGACAGATACTGGCTCCACGATAAGCTTACTCAATTCACGAAACGTTACAGATAAAATATATGAACAGATATTAGGAGAAAGGGTTCAAATTAATACAATTGAAGGAGAAGTTAAGAAAAGTACTGAATATGTAAAAACTAAATGTCCTGTAGAATTCCACCAACCCGATAATGCTCGGATGCGATGGGTAAAAATTTACCTAGACAAAATATACGATTGCTTAATTGGGTTGAAAATAATGTCAAAAGAATCGATATAGAAAACAGAGAAATTACTTTAAAAAATGATGTGAAATTACTATTTCTGGATAAAGCTATTCAAGAGGAAGGTAACTAGAAAAATACAAAAGGTTATTTTACAAAGAAGGCGATAAGTTAACCAATACAACCAGTATAGTATATCAAATCAAAATCACAACGAATGAGCAGATAAATTCAAAATTATATAGATATCCACCCAAACATGAAGAAGAAGTCAGAAAACAAATGGGGGAAATGGAATTGCAAGGTATTATTAGGAAAAGTAACAGCAGATACAGTTCACCTCTTATAGTGATACCAAAGAAAAAAGATAATTCAGGGGTTTAGAAATTTAGAATCGTAGTAGACTATAGAAAACTAAATCAGGTTACTATAGACGATAAGTATCCATTTCGTAATATCGACAGCATTCTGGACAAATTAGGTAAGGCTCAATACTTTAGTTCATTAGACCTCGCAAAGGGATACCATCAAATTTTAGTAGCAGAAAAAGATATAGAAAAAACTGCTTTCGTTACACCAGCAGGACTATATGAATACGTCAGGATGCCATTCGGGTTAAAGAATGCTCCAGCAACGTTTCGACGTCTGATTAATGAAATATTGAGGGAATTTATAAATCGAATATGTGTAGTATATCTAGATGATATCCTCATCTTCTCAACGACTCTAGAGGAACAATACGTATAGATAAATAATGTTGACATTACATAAGAGATTTGGAGCCCAAGATAACGCTTACAATTGGTAAAAAATTGCTTAACAAAATAAGCATAACAAAAAAACTATAACAACCAATAAGTATAGAGGCCAAAATGAATCGTCCATATAATTAACCCATTTGGGAGGACTTCACGTTTCCTTTTCCATTATCGTTAATATTAGCATTTAGATAGTATTGTCAAGGAAGAATTTGTATGAAATAATACTTGCAGTGATTTCTTTTTGACGTAAAGTCCAGACTGCCAGCATGAGCTGACAGATCACTCGATGGACAGCGTTGACTGCAGGGCGGCACGCTAGCTTGCCTCAGCTATTGGCGGAGAGTGTGGGGTGGGTACCACGAAAAACCTGCCGCTGTCAGCTTACCCTTAACAAAAAGGATTCGTGCCTGTCTTCCTGAAACGGAGACCAGAAAAACTAAAGTGCACACACCCTGATCCAGAAGGAACCACATACGTCACTCATCTAATGATAATCCAAAGATCGGATGGTCTGATCCTTTGTCGTCCCCGGCCTCTCATGACATCCTGGCTGCTCGGTTAAGATGTCCCTTTTTCACCTGTTTAGAAGAGATAGAAAAAGCCTCGGGAGAAGGAAAGAGAAGAGAAACAATTGGGGAGTTAACTCATTTCATGCTTTATTTGTACCGTACTAATAACACGAAATTTAAAAAAATGTTTTTTTTTACTTATATTCACCCACGAAGTGTTAGAGATGTCGTGCATACGTTTGGTAGGAATGCTGCATCGCTTACTAAACTAATGTGTTTTTTTTAGTTTCCTTCCTCCTTTTACGGTTTCCTGTTGCTGATTGTTATTACTTAATTTCACCCCCGCAAAATGTTATACACCGGTATACGTATTACTACACATTTTAGTCAATTGGAGTTAAAAAACAACCATGGGGCTAGTAGCAAGAATAGGATTCATCGGCACAATATTGTACGTAGTGAATGTCTCTCGAGAAAGCCTTCTTGAGGGGATATGCCCGTACGGTTGATATACTACAGAGAGTCAGACTAATTTACCACACATGGGTTATCTCAAACTCTTACATAGTTAATACATTCGTTAAAGATTCGAAAAAAAACTCTATCTCAATAACTAATTATCTTAAATAACTAATTTCTATGACGGACGACGCGCTTTCTATTCTAAAACGTAAGTATATTTTCAAATAATTTATGTAGCAATTATCACTTTAGTATTAGATATGTTCATATGTAGTGCTCCTCTGACGGACGCAGAGATTTAACGTCAAAAATAAATATATTTTAAATGAATTATGTTTCAATACGCACTTGATAATATAAATGTGGTAAATATGAGCGCTCCTTTGGCGGACGAAGAATTCATTTCTAAAGCGTAAGTATACTTTCAACTAACTTACGTAGGAATTATCACTTTAATATTAGGTAAGTTCATATGTACTAGCGCTCCTCTGACGGACGACGCGATTTCATTTCTAAAACGTGAGTACATCTTCAAATAATCTATGTAGCATTTATCACCTTAATATTAGATAAGTTCATATGTACTAGCGCTCCTCGGACGGACGCAGAGATTTAACGTCAAAAATAAATATATTTTAAATGAGTTATGTTTCAATAACCACTTGATAATATATATGTTGTAAATATGAGCGCTCCTCTGGCGGACGACGAATTCATTTCTAAAGCGTAAGTATACATTTAACTAGTTTATGTAGCAGTTGTCACTTTAATATTAGGTAAGTTCATATGTACTAGCGCTCCTCGGACGGACGCAGAGATTCAACGTCAAAATTAAATATATTTTAAATGAATTATGTTTCAAAAAGCACTTGATAATATAAATGTTGAAAATATGAGCGCTCCTCTGGCGGACGACGAATTCATTTCTAAAGCGTAAGTATACTTTTAACTAGCTTATGTACCAGTTGTCACTTTAATATTAGGTAAGTTCATATGTACTAGCGCTCCTCGGACGGACGCAGAGATTTAACGTCAAAAATAAATATATTTTAAATGAATTATGTTTCAAAAAGCACCTGATAATATAAATGTGGTAAATATGAGCGCTCCTTTGGCGGACGACGAATTCATTTCAGAAGGTAAATATAAAAAAAAGATACAACCTTATCCATGGTGATAACCATATAAATTTTTGCTTTCCATTTTTTCGGCAACATCCCTGTTTCCATCAAACTTTCTTTCCCGCCTTCACAATATCCTTCCTTGCCATACAACCGATGTTCCTTGATTATCCCTATTTTTTCTGATCTTTCCACCGTAGCTTTCCTTCTCGTTGTTTTCTTCTCACCTTTCCTCACCAGAGTTCCAAATTAGAATCCCGGCCGTCACTTCTTCCGGCCTTTTCGTTGCCAGATTTCTCTACGTTCCACCGCATGGTGCCAGCTGGTCCATTGACAGTCATGGATGTGTAGGTGTCTGTACTAGCAATGCTGGGCTTACACCTGCAACCATAACAAGTGATTATGAAATTGTTATGTGACATAACCGAATCTAATTGGACTAAGGTCCAATTCTGTTGAGGTATCAAATTTATTTTCAGTTGTAATAATTAAAAGGTTGTGAAATTGATAATTTAGTTTTGTTAAGAACATAATCGGAGGAAATAGAGACCCCAAAAAGGGAGAGATAGTAACTAATATGGTTATATATATATATATATATATATATATTTTAGACACAAGGACATACGTAATACTTATGACAGACATGGGGTTTCGATATCTAGATATTCGGAATATCCTGTTTATACACCATGTGTGTCATTAAATACTCCCAATATACCCAGAAAAGCTAGATCTAGATATCTAGATATCAATATCTTCAAAAATTACTGGGTATACCCCATTCATCGGCACTTCTTATGTTTCACAACGCCATCTAGTTGTTAATGATAATATGATAATGTGTCTAATTAAGCAAAAATATGTTTGTGCTTTCTCTAAGAAAGCGAAAAAAAGAAGAAGAATCAACGACGTTCAAAACAGGAAAAAACACTAAAATAAGAAGGCAAGTATTAAACTCCGCATACAACAGTGTTTATCATTGAAGTGTAGAGGAATCATGACGTTGATCTTCGGGCTAACCAAAAAAATAGCCATGTATACAATTCCATACAAGAGGAACTGGATAAGACGTACGGGCTAAATCTCTCGGTCGAGGGCATTAAAAACCGGGTAAAAAATCTAACAAAAAAATTCAGGTTCGTAGTGCTATTTGTGTGGATGAAGTGAATATTATTACACTACCCTTTTAACAAATTTACAGGTCAGAAGTACTAAAAAGAGGAGCATCTGGCGGAGCCCGATCTGACTGGGAGTTGTAATATATCTTAATCCAAGTTAAGATATACCACTAAATACAAATTGAGTCACAAGCATGCTTACGACATGCTATATGTAATTAATCGACATAACGGCATAATCATGAGAAACATATCAACAAAGGCAGATATGGGTCAAGAAAGAAAATCGTCACTCACAATGAATGACTTAAAGAAAATAAAATAAAGAAAGCATGAATCAGGTTACAATGAATGAAATAAAATTCAAGAGCGTGATTCATGTTATGTATGAATATTGCATAAAGTGTAATGACCGACCGATTTTCATTGTTGACGCTTTCTCATAATTACTAGCGTAAGTAAAATTTATGTATAAATTTAGCGTGATTGATTGGGAATAATAATAATTAACTGAACCTTTAGCAGGAGTGTTATTTATTCATAAATCGGCGTAATAGCCTAGCGTTTTTATCGGCGTAATAGCCAGAAGTTAATAGCCTAACATTTCTATCGGCGCAATAGCCAGAAGTTAAGTCAGCGTAATAGCCTAAGTTTTTTTATAAATCGGTACTTCTGCCTACCATTCTTCTCATATAAGAAGGAAGCGCTTTACATGGCGACCCTGCGAAATCGAAAGCTTGACATTTCAAAAGAAGACCTGTCAAATCGAAAGCTTGACATTTCAAAAGAAGACCTGCCAAATCGAAAGCTGGACATTTCAAAAGAAGACCTGCCAAATCGAAAGCTGGAAAATAAGAAGGAAGAGCTACCAAACAACAATATTGACTTGAAGGAAGCCTTAAAAAACCCCACTGCTGGACCTAAGCCCATTTCAATAGAGGAGTACCGAAAGAGAAACAACACCCTACAGCATATTGTACCGAAGAGGCAATCCCTAAAAAAGGTTAAGACTAGAGGAGGTAAGTTAGTCAAGCACGTAAGGAATTGGCAACCTGTATCGACTAGCAACCCTGGCCGTCACAACAAGAGAAAAGAATATCTTCATAACACAAATTGCAATCAAAGTCAACAAAAACAAGAAAGATGGGAAAAAACCAATCAAAGCAGGAAGAATTAATTATTAACAACAATGCAGTTGGGATGATGACCGTAAATAACAGTGAAATAAAATCAATAATAATTGTATTAGTAGTAATAGTAATTACAAAGATAGCTTACGAATATGTAAAGAAAAGATTTTTGAAGAAAATAAATAAAGAGATAACTAGTGCAACAGTTTAAAACAATGTCTTTTAAAGAATTAAGCACCAAAAATAAAGATTTGAAAGCTATTTTAGAGAATTTTAATAAGACACCAAATAGGACGTATACTGCTGGATATATTCTTAATAAAACAGAAGAGATAAAAGAATTAAGGTATAGATTCAAAGAAACATTCAAGACTTGCAAGATAAATGAAGAAAGTATAGAATGCAGAAACAAATTTAAAGAAATATACAGTAAAATAGCAGACATTCTGAGTAGAAAAACCAAAGATATTACAGGTAATTCTCCAGAAAACTCGGACCAAGAAACTACATTAAACATGGCTCTCTTTGATATTGCCAATGCTTTAAAAATAATTCCAGAATTTAATTTTGTAGGTTCAAATTTGAATAATTTTCTAAATTTGATTGAACTCCTACACGATAACTTAAAGGATGATGACGAAAAAAAGAAATTAATAAATTTTGTAACAAAAACAAGGTTATCGGAAAGAGCGAGGAATAAATTAGCTAGTACAAAAACTCCGCAAAATTATGAGCAATTAAAATCTACTTTTCAAAAGATTTACAAGCTAACCAGAAATCCATTAAATATACAAGCAGAGTTAGCAGGTATTCATCAAGGAAATCAAAATGTAAACACTTTCTCCTCGAAAATAGAATCCTTGATAGCAGAATTAAATATCAACTCGCCAGAGACAATTCAAAAGGTTACCCTATAGCAGAAAGAATTATCCTCCATGACACGTATGTAGATTATGTGGTTTCCGGAGGAAATTCAATAAAAGAAGCCATACAAATGAGTAATCAACTAATAAACTCATTAAAGGAAGGTGGATTTAACTTGCGTAAATGGACTAGCAACAGTAGAGATCTATTACACAAAATTCCATGGCAATTAAGAGAAGCATCATCAGAGCTTGTTCTAGATCAAGAAAAAACAATTAAAGCTCTCGGAGTACATTGGAATCCTGCAACTGATAAATTTAGAGTACAAGTTCAAACTAAGGGGGAACAAATTCCGTCTACAAAACGAGAATTATTATCAGAAGCTGCAAAAATTTTCGATCCCACTGGATAACTCGCACCCGTAACCATAAGGATTAAGTTACTCTTCCAAGAATTATGGACTAAGGAACTAGAATGGGATGAAAGGCTGCCTGAGGATATAAAACAAAGATGGATAAGGATAAAAATGGAGTTACCTAATCTAACAAAACTACCAATTTCCAGATGGATTGGATATATCCGGGATGCTTGCCATTGCGAACTGCATGGTTTCTGTGACGCTTCTGAGAAAGCCTATAGTGCAGTCATTTATAGCCGAATAATTCAGAAAGACAAAATTACGGTAACACTATTAACAGCCAAGACAAAGGTTGCACCACTAAAATCAAAACTTTCATTACCACGTTTAGAAATGTGCGGAGCATCTCTACTCGCAAGGTTATTAAAAGAAACCAGAGAAAGTTTAGAAATTCAAGATCTATCATATTTTGCTTGGACAGATTCTAAGATAGTAATATCATGGATAATGGAAGATGCACATAGGTGGAAAACATTCGTAGGAAATAGGGTTTCGGAAATCCAATCCCTAACAGAAAATAAACGTTGGTTTCACGTAAAGTCTGCTGAAAATCCTGCAGATATAGCATCACGGGGAATTTTTCCATCTCAATTAGAGGAAAATTTGCTGTGGTGGGAAGGCCCACGATGGCTAAGAGACGAAAAAATCAACTTTAATGAAAACGAAACAAGTAAGACAGATCTAGAAAGGAGAAAAATTGCTATTAATACAGTAACGCACCAACAAGAGGAAGCAATAATATACTCTATACTTCAAAGATATTCCTCACTAAAGCAAATGCAGAACATTTTAGCGTATTGTATACGTTTTACCAAGAACCTCAAGAGAGCAGCGGATCGCAAAACTGGCCCTCTCGAGGTCGAAGAACGTGAAAATGCATTGATATTAACAGTCAAAGCAGTACAACAAAGGCACTTTAACGAAGAACTGATTAAATTAAAGGCCAAAAGGAAATAAACAAAACAAGCCGACTAATTTCCTTATCACCATTCGTCGAATCAAGGGGAATAATGCGTGTTGGCGGGAGGTTAGAAAATGCAAACCTTACATTTGATCAGAAACATCCTATGATACTGCCATACAAAAATGAGTTGACAACACTCATCATCGATGACGCACACATAAAAACACTCCATTGAGGAAATGCATTAACACTGGAAGTTGTTCGGCAAAAATTTTGGATATTGAACGGATTAAAGTCTGTCAAGGGACACATTCATAACTGTGTCAGATGCCATCGATACAAGGCTCAAATGTCCCAACAAATGATGGGAATGCTACCAAAAGCCAGAGTGGCACCCAGTCGTCCATTCACGCCCACTCTACCAAGAGCCCATTGAGCATGATTTCATTTCAAACCATTCAAAGAAGGATTCTAGCCGTACTAATGGATACAAAACAAGGGCTTGTAAACACATTAATACTCACATCCACACAGCTTAATGATCAAATCAAGATTATACGAGAACATATTCCGCAATATGTTAGATTACCCGGAGATGGAAGTAAAACTTCACTAATGATCATCTATAATTCAATCCACATGAGAGTAAGAGTTACGGAAAACAACGCTCTATTTGACATACGAATCCCACTGCTAAATACAGAGGCATATCATCTTTATGAACTAATTTCGATTCCAGTAATTCATGACGAGAAATATATTTACATCGAGCCATCCAGCAAATACCTAGCTGTGAATCGTCCACGAGATCGTTTTACTCCTATGAGAAAGGAAGATTTGAAGGCCTGCCAAGGGGTGACTGATAATCAAATCATCGGCATTCTAAAACAACCAATATTCACATTAAAGTCCAATCAAAGTCGTTGTGAATTAGAGCTCTTGAGTAACGAACGTAAGATTTCACCCTTCTGCAAGTTACGAATTACAGAAACAGAGAACATATGGATGAAATTACATAGCACCAGTACCTGGTTATTCATCTTGAAGGAAGAAACACGGTTCGATATCATATGTGGAGACACCACACACCACTTATCACTAAACGGAAACGGAATCATTCAACTTCAACAAGACTGTGTTATAAATAATCCAACACTATCTATAAATTCTAACAACAAAATACAAAGAAGGATAAAATCTTCCTTCATACCAGAAAACAATGTCATCTCAAGGTTTTTAAATTCAAGCACCCAATTAACACCGAATATATCAGGTGTAGCGATTCCACAGCTGATTAAAGAGGTGAACAGCAATGACTTAGCAGAACTGAACAAGGCCATAAAATTCCAACAACAACGTATAGACAACATGCCTGACCTAGATATCCATGACCCTCATCACTACGGCAGCATATACGGGCTTGCAATCATCATAATAGCAATTGGACTTTACCTAAAATACAACAAACAATTAACATGCTACCTAAAGCGGAAGAGTATGAAACCAATGCCAGCTCCAAGACGAGGCAACCGAAGGGAAGAGCGACAGGACAGCATCGAGTTACCATCACTCAACAATGAAGGGGGAGAATGTACGGAGTACATCTAAAAAAACCACAAATTCATAAACATAAAAATAATAATTTCATTCACCTCAACTTATAACCTGAGGTGACAGAATTCCATATGAAACTTAATTTAATTGCATGAGTGAAAATGCAATTGTCAGCATTTGATGCAATTCATTCACCTCATTGCAATAATTGTTTGCTTATTGCTTATTTAAATTTCTTAATTTCTTTCTTCTTTTTTGTGTCATTAATGATGTTCAGTTAGTTATTGGACGTAAATAAATTTTGTTATTTGAACCAGTATCATTTTTCTTTATTCCTAACTAATTCAACACCAACCAAAAACCCTGAATGAAGCAATACAATTAGCTTCAGAGGTATCCGATACAACAGCTTCCGCAATCATACATCATTACAATGCACGGTATGGATCTAGAGGCAACACAAAGGGGGAGTATAATAATTGCTATAGAACAGGCCAAAACAATGTAAACAGAAGACCCCAGAATGATACATTTAGATATCCACAAAATAATGTGCACAGACAGCCTCAAAATAATTTCTATCAACCACGAAGATAAACAAATTACGGGAACCAAAATAGGACCCGCTACGAATGGAACACAGCAAATAGGAGTACAATAAGAGTTAATCATTTGCAACATTCGGAAAACGAAGAGACAGTCCCCGAAGCTCATCATTCGACGGATTTAGAGTAAACATAGAACCACGAATATCAAGAATTTATAATCTTAGTAATAATCTGACAAATTACATCGTAGTGAAAACCAACATAACCTTAAGCCTAAACAAATTTTTAATTGATATTGGTGCTGACATTTCGATACTAAAACAGAGTAAAATTAATCCTAACATAATCTTAGACAATAACACTTGTAAAATGATAGGAGTAACAGACTCAGAGACATTTTCGTTAGGAACAACTAAAGCAAATTTAAAATTTGAAGACGTAAAAATCTTCCAAGAATTCCATATAGTAAAGAATCATTTTCCAATATTAACAGATAGTATATTAGGAAGGGATTTCTTAATACAAAATAATTGCAAAATAAATTATGAGAATTTCACGATTTCAATCACTAGCTCCGACCGAGATATAATAGTACCCATAGTAACAAAGCTTCCAAAAATAGAGAATATAAGAGTACCAGCAAGAACTCAAATCATCCAAGCCCTAGACCTAGAAGTCTTAGAAGATAGTATTATACTAAATGAGGAAATTCAAGATGGCATTCTTCTAGCAAATTAAATAATACCAGCTAAGGGTATTGCTCATATAAAAATCCTAAACACATCAGAGCAAAATATAATTTTAAATAAAATATCTCCAAAAATAGAACCCCTGAAAAATTATAACGTAGCGCATTTTAATAAAAACACTCAATCTAAATCAGATAGACTAAATAAATTAGAATCAGAAATTAACTTAGATAACATTGATTCATCAGCAAAGCACTCAATTTTGGAAATCTGAAAAAATTTCTCGGATATATTCAACTCATAGGCGATAAACTAACTACAAATAACTTCTATAACCAAAATATTTCAGTATTAGACAATAGCCCAGTCTACATAAAAAATTATAGATAACCTCAATCGTAAGTTAAAGAAATAGAAAAACAAGTAAATAAACTTATCGATGACCAAATTATTGAACCCTCAGTAACTCCTTACAATTCTCCACTATTATTAGTAGTGTAGCGTTCCTCACGCTACCTTTTATTTTCCTTCTTTTTTTGCATAACACCACTCAATGCTTCAGTCTCAGCTCCTCGTCACATTTTTTTTTTCTTTCGAAATTTCTCCTGTCAAAATTCTCTTTTACATTTTTGTCTAAACGTATAATTTCTGAAAAGGGGGACAAAAGTTTTATGTAATTTTTTCGAAAAGTAGCCCTTTGCTACTTTTCCATTGGGACATTAATAACTGAAAAGATGGAAAGGTTTATATATACAATTTCGAGAAGCAGCCCTATGCTACTTCTCCATAAAGCATGAAACCCTGAAAAGAAGAGATAGACAAAGCATCTCAAAAAAGAAAGAATTTAATTCGGGCAGAACTCGCACGAATTATATTCCTTCTTATAAACCCTGAAAAGAAGAGAAAGCATCGACAACAAAAATATTGCCAA
Organism: Dioctria linearis; assembly: GCA_963930735.1. Taxonomy (NCBI): domain Eukaryota; kingdom Metazoa; phylum Arthropoda; class Insecta; order Diptera; family Asilidae; genus Dioctria; species Dioctria linearis. The sequence goes on along the minus strand of OZ005740.1, from coordinate 111,144,842 downwards.
AGGAAAAATTCTAAAATTGTGCAAAACGCGCACAAATCATAATTTTGTCACTCAAAATTTACCTCTATTCACCAACTTACAAGTGTCGGGAAACGGCAATTCGCCTAGCTGTAAAACATCGCGTGATACCATCACGCAATGTATTACAGCAAGCCCGCCTAGAATTCCTAGAAAATACTCGCTCACAACACAAATTCTGCTTACCAAAGTGCAGGCAAATGATACACGTACACCCGTACGTATTCAACAGCACCGTTGCCCGAAGAGATTTCGGCAGTCGACTGAAAGAAGAACAACCAAATAAAAAAATGTTCGCTTGCCTGTGTCTGAGCGAGGAACGGCTACGATGAAGGGAGACGGCGAAAAATCGAGGAGTTGGGCATTAGCTACGCTGTGAGGAGGATCGTGCACGGAGTGCTTGGTACATTACTCGGTCTTAGTTTGCTTGTCTGCGATAGCAGTGAAAATTAGTTTTGGCGTGAAAATTTTTCCTAGGAAAGAAAGAAAATTTCTATGAACATTCATGAATAAGATAGAGTGTGAAAGATTTTGCTTACCTGCAGTAGCAGTGAAAATTAGTTTTGTGCGTGTAAAATTTTCCTAGGAAAGAAAGAAAATTTATATGAACATTCATGGATAATATAAATTACATTTTCCGTCAGATTTCGCTTACCTGCGATAGCAGTGAAAATTAGTTTTGTGCGTGTAAAATTTCCCTAGGAAAAAAAGAAAATTTATATGAACATTCATGGATAATATAAATTACATTTTGCGTCAGATTTCGCTTACCTGCAATAGCAGCGAAAATTAGTTTTTTGAAAATATGTTTGTGCGTAATTTTTTTCTATGAAAGAAAGAAAATTCTTATGGACATTCATGGATAAAACAAATTACATTTTTGCGACGGATTTCGCTTACCTGCAATAGCAGCGAAAATTAGTTTTTTTTTAAATTTAGTTTGTACGTATTTTTCCTGTGAAAGAAGGGAAATTTTATGAATATTTACAAATCATATAAATCATATTTTTGCGAAAAATTTTGCTTACCTGTGATGGCAGTGAAACTTAGTTTTGTGCGTGTAAATTTTCCTAGGAAAGAAAGGAAATTTTTATGAACATTCACGGATAATATAAATTACATTTTTTTGCGACGGATTTCGCTTACTTGCAATAGCAGCGAAGTTAGTTTTTTTTTAAATTTAGTTTGTGCGTATTTTTCCTGTGAAAGAAGGGAAATTTTATGAATATTTACAAATCATATAAATCATATTTTTGCGAAGGATTTTGCTTACCTGCGATGGCAGTGAAACTTAGTTTTGTGCGTGTAAATTTTCCTAGGAAAGAAAGGAAATTGTTATAGATTGGCCAGTAAGGCATTAGTGTACACCTGAAAGCACCCAAAAGAGGTGAAAAGGGTAAAAAAAAGAGGTCAATGTACCCACCAACTCAAAGTGTAGAAGAGAAGCATCTGACCCGGTTTGGGACGCAAGATACATCAAAAGGGTGCACCCCACAGTTCCGGTTTGCAGCAGCGAGGGTACTCGTCGCGTAGGGTAGTATACCTGCAACTAAGTAAGTTTTGTCTAGTTTGTTACTCACTTTCTTTATAGGTACATGTACCTTCGCATGACATTATTTAATCAGTTATAAGTATACATTGGAACTTTCAGTTTAGATTGGCTAAGGTATTATTAAGGTCAGTTAGTAGGGCAACGTAGGGTAGGTTACGGCTAGGGCAAAGAAAGGGAAGAACAGAGAAGCGGATATTGTAAGATGAACGACGGATATTGAGAGAACAATAAAGTAATTTCTTTTGGCACTGCGTCCTCTGAATTTCTTGTTTCCTAGCATGCAACCGTGGTATTGCTTTTGTTTTGTTTTCTTCAACACACGCATTCGTAGGCGATAATAAGTGAGTAAGCCTCAGACATGGGAGGTGGGAGACCGATGGAGCGCCACTAGAGCACGCGCACACACCCAACGGGAGCGTTGGTGCTAGGAATTTTATAGCGACTGTGACGTCTTAGCGATGGGCGATGGGCCCAATCCAATTCCGGTCGGGACTTCATCACCATCTGAAGTCCACGCACTCCCTCTCTCTCTCTCTCTCTCGGCGTCGTACCTTCTCCGGGTGGTCAAACATTTGTACGGCGTTGTCCTTTCATTTTATTTTATTTCAGCACATCGCATCGCTAACATTATTTAAATTTCATCACCTCCAGGTCTTTAATTTTCAGGTTGCACCAGTGGAGGCGAGCCAAGTCGAGTTGCAAGGAGTTCTATGTCCGTCTGTCCGTCTGAAGTCCGTAACAGGTTGGATAATTTTCTTTTCGTTTAAGTATATGCACAGCTTTCAAGCACTGAAGGGATGTGGGTGGCAAGAACCACCCCAAACCGGCTGATCGCTAGCGGCAATATGCTACGCGGCCATTCACACATATCCCTGAGGTGATTTTGCAGCAAGAGGCGTCTAATGCAGCACCTGTCCACCTTCATTGCAAGATGAATGTGGATGGGGCTGACAGCGGGCGCGCTCTTTGCTACAAATGGCACCCAAGTTCGTTTTTTTTTGTTTTATTGGTCTTTAGTCAAGCTTCTTTTGACTAAGACGTAATTCTTTTCCTCAGTATTTTTTTCTTTTTCGGTTCCAAAAATGTTAGTAAGTTTCTAACTTTGCTATCCACCTCCAGTCAAATCATGTTTTGGTAGATCTATCGACACTATACTATATAAATTATTCCGTTAGTTTCATATCGTTTTGCTCCGTCTTCAAGTTATCCAGTAGTTATTTTTGTTCACTTCTTCTTATTCCAATTCTGCGAAATAAGTTTTATAATGCTCATTGCAGTTCGTTTCACATGAAAGTCTTTTCGTCAGTTGTAAAACCTTTAGCTTGCTGAAACGAGTTGTCTTGATATGCTGCCAAAGGCCTGGTCTACGCAGAGCTACCTTTTTCTCCCGTAAAGCCCGTTGCTTTCGTGGTAGTCCATTTTGGCTCTCGTTAGATCCGGCGTTGGTAGCTGGTGAGATGGCTCGTGATTTCGCTCCATTGGTGTATCCACGTAGATCTCTTCTAGTCGCATTCAAACAATTTATGTATTTCTATTTCTTTTTGAATTTTATAACCTTCACGACGAAGTTCCATCTTCTTCGGTAGGTAGCAGGTTTTGTACGCTAGGCGTACTTTTCGAGGCTAAAGCTTCAGCCCGTGAACACTGGGGAGATGATCAATCATCGTGAAAGGATTTCCACATTTAAAGAAGCATGGCCATATCTCAGCTCCGTCGTTAAGTTGGTGAACGGCGTTCACCTGCTGATTCTACGGTATCCTTGGCAATGGGCTTGAGTTGGCAAGGCTTACAATTATCACATCGCTTTGAAAAGCTGGTCCATGTTTTTTTTTTATTTCAAATTTTCCTACTTCTTCTTCAGTGCCCGTCGTAAGACATCAGAACTGGTAATGCATGATGGTCGGATGATCAGTGGACAGCGAACGTTGTATGCGAAGCATGCTTTACGAGTCTCAGCTCAGTTCACATCTGCTGGTTCCAGGAAGAAGACAGTATTTTTTTTATCTACATTTGTGGCAGTAATTACAGTGATTCGACGGCTGATGGTTTGTTTTTATTTTATTTTCTTTTACAAAACAGCTACTGACTCTTCCTGAGTACCAGTAGCCACTGAACAGTCAATTGTCTGGTCCTGATTTAACTTGGCTCCCTGCCTCAGTAAATTGATGAACTAAATTCATCTCTACGACACCGGTCTTTGCTCGGGCAGTGGAGTCGGCCAACTTGTCTTAATTCCTTCTTCGCTAACTAATTCCATGTTTGTGACCTGTCCAAGGGTGGACGGGGAGGGTTGGAGAGAGAGAGATTGAGAACGAATTTCTGTCGTTACGGCATCGAATTGCTAAAGTTTTGGTGTGTGTGTGTGTTCGGGTGGGTTGCTTCGGGGCCCACCCGCCTTCTGCTTATGAAGTAGTAGTTTGAACAAGTGTAAACGCACAAATTTGATAGGTCTACGACTTTAAATTTACTATAGGATTATTATTCGACATTTCTTTTGGATTTATACCATTTTAAACATACGAATTCTACATACGTCTTTGAATTTATTAGAGAGTATTAATTGGCATTTTCTTTTGGATTCATACAAGTATAAACGCACAAATTTGATAGGTCTACGGGTCTGAATTTATCATAAGATTACTAATTTTCCTTATTTTCCTTGGGTTTATATACTTATATAGGCACAATTATAATACACGCAAGTTATACAGATCTTCTTCTCTAGATTTATAATAAATCTACTATTTTGAACTTTCTTTTGGATTGAGATAATTATATATACAAAGACCATACACGCACAAAGTATAGGTACTTCCTCTATAGATACATATATATAATCAAATTATTATTTTGAAATTTCTTTCGAACATATATCTATCCACATACGCACGACTCTAATACTTACAAGTCATAGATCCTCCTTTCTGGAGGCATCATACAGTTGATATTCTATATACGTATATACACACTAGTTACAGATCTTCCTCTAGATCTATTATAAAGTTAGTTATTCTGAATCTCCTTTTGAAATTATATGGCCATATACGAACCAATTCATTTCGCACAATTTATGGATTTTTCTCTTTGAATTTATTATAAAGGTAATATTTTGAAAAAAAATTTTCTCTTCGATTTTGTACCTTTGTTACGCACAAATATCCCACACGGCACAGTCCGCATCGTAGCACGTGAGATCCAAGCATTTCGTTGGGTACCATAAGGGCATCGTTGTGACCTGCGTTCCCTTCAAACACATCTCTGGTTAATAATTGTATCATACTAGCACTTCTTCGTCGACTTATTTTCAGCATACACATACTAGCCAGCACATCTTCCCTAGCTTCGGGTATTGGTACAATTGTCACCCTATTTTCCTATTATAAGTCATCAGTTTTAATTGACTGAATATGGACTTTACATACCTATCACCAGACGAGTTGGCGGTCGAGTATCTCGTGCGAAATATCGATCCCTCTCACGAGGACGCCCGGGAGCATCTCCAGAAGGCTTTTGAAACCGAGCAGTTAGATCCTAGCAAAGAAGCGCAAAGGTCACACGTGCACAAGAATCCCTCGCGGGAGGTCGACTATATCAGCAGCCGAGTGGAGGCTTTGAGGTATGACCTCACTGTGCACCCTATTCGAACGGAAGGGGATCGGACTCGCTATCGTAGTCAGATCATCCACGACGTCCCTTTGTTGACCTGTGAAAGAGAGATTAGAGCGGACTAGGCGAACCTAGATGACCCTTATGCTAGAAGAGAGGGCTCCAGGATGCGAAGGAAGAAATTAAAAATTTACGGCTTTATTGACAGAATTAACATATATTTGCTTAAATCCATAACAACGCGTACTTAGGCGCTACGGTGCTTCATGCACTCCACAATTTGGATTGTGGCTGACACTTAATTAAGAGCCCTCTTCAGTACTAAGGATAACCTTGAGATCGAACAAAGCTTAATATTACCGATTTCTATATATAGTTAAGTTAGTGTTGTGCCAAAATTAAGCAGGGGCAGCCCAAAGATAAAGATGATACATATATTTGTTCGTAGTAAAAATCTAAATATAATATAAAACCGATGTACTCACATTCATATACATCCCTGAATGTTGAAGCGCTCCAGCATCCGGTGAGTACCTGTGTGGGAAAAACTAAACACTTTAATTTTTAAGGGTTATCATCTATTCTAGGTTGCCGTGCTCCACTTGCTTACTTTTGTAACAACTTGGCTTATTACTTCTAATCATATCATTATATTTGCAAAAACTGTAATTCACGTAAATTATAGTATTTATAAAAATATTATCTCGCATTACAAAATAATGACTAACACTAAAGAAATGAGTAAAATAATAATACTATGAGCTGTACTTCCGAAAGCGACTATATTTTTGACAATTTTCAGTAATATGTCAGGAAAGAGATGTCTGTCTGTCGGTTCTTATTATCGCCTCATGATGTAGATTATTATATCTTCCTTTCCGTTTTCAAATAGATATCAACTAACTTACTTCATTGTCATGTGTTTTGTGTGTGTGTAAGATTATCAACCATATAAATTGAAAGCTTTATGGTTAATTGAATTTCATGGGGACCGAGCTATAATTCATGACAGTCTGTACGAGATCTCCTTAATCTTAATTCATTACTGCCTAATATACGGATTAATCTTTAATAGTCTACGTTCCTTCTACTTTTCACTTTTTGTATTAAAATCACTTAAAACATATAATATTTATAGCATACATATACACTTCTGTATGTGGCCCCAATTTTATATATGTGTAACCGCATAATACGAGTAGTTAAGTCATCCTAGTCTTATAGTTAAGCACTACACTAAATTATAGAGCTGCCATTGTGTACGATAGTCATTGTCTATCACATGCCCGTGACGAAACTGTGGGCTGAACCAAGGGCGTCCCCTTCATATTCTAAAAGTCTGAAAGTTTCTCGAACATAGCTCAGGAAATCTCATTATTTAGATGACAAGATTATTTATATGTCAGATCTGGTTTTACTATTAGGAAGCCACCTCGAACTATGATTGGGTTCTTCTCCTTTCGCTAGATCTCAATCTCGAATTTCGACTAATTAGTACACCTATAATATATGTTCATTTTATTGTATAGCCGTGAAATTACTGACTTGGTTTGGTTTGTTTGTGCTACTACATTTGTCCATCCGAATCCCAGTGCTGATGCTACCTCCTTTACGACCTTATGATGGATAGCTCTGCAATGACGACTGTGTGGATTTCCGGATCCTCCGACTGGATCAATGATGGGTGTTGTCTCGGAGAGTAACGTAGCATCTCCTTTCTTTATATTGTTTTGGGGGGTTTTGTCGCCGACGCCTTGCCCTACGTCTATGTCGTGTCTAGCTGCAGGCAGTCGGATTTATTTTGTACTGACTCTCTTGAAGAGGAATAATTCTCGAAAAATAATTATGTGGGTGTAGATTCTTTATGGGGTTTTTTGTATCAAATAGAAATGAATTTGATATCGTACTCCTTAAAAGTAATTAAAAAAAATAAAAAGAGTGCCATGGGTCCATAGCGTCGTGGTCTGATACAGTAAAATGCATCTTGCGCCGGCTTCGAAAATAGAGAGAGACAAAAAATATTTGAGATCTGTGTTCTTGTAGCTACATACATACAAAATGCATAAATTGCAATTTGTGTCGTATGGAGCTCATATTGTGTGATTTGAAAGAATGAAAAAAGAATAAAAACAACTGCTTTTGCTACTGGGGCTGCGTGGGCTTCACCGAGATAAGGGCTTGACAGATTTTAATCGTATCTCCATCGGTTTTTGCTAACGTTAAGGGTTTTGCCCTTTATATGGAGCGATTTCTGTGATTTTCTTCACAGTCTTGCTAAAATGGAATTCGGAGAAGTAATTGGACCGCGTGCTCCCTATACGTCTGTTCCAGGCCCCATTGTGTTAGGGTGCTGGCTATTTCCGTACAGAGTGTGGCTCTCCGGTGGAGGGGATTAATTCGGCTGCTGCTGCGCAGGGATGGGCGCCCAGATATTTGTATCTAGTCCGCTCCTCCCGAGGTGGATAGCTTTCACTGGGTGGAGCTCTGCCTATCTCCTCATAACGGGAGCTCCTGGGTGCCTTTAGGTAAGTTTATTTTGTGGTGAACAATAACTCTTCATTCGTTCTAACTACGGTTTTTTTTTTTTTTTTTTTAGTAGCTACCCTAGTATTGCCGGGAGAGGTCGGCTGGTGTGCCTGCCTGGTATGTAGGACCCACCCGAGCTACATGCTGCATGGCGATGACGTGGTCGCTTGAGCCAACAATCCTGCTCAGTTTGACTGGGATGTCCCAGGTGCAGTGTCCAGCCCGGTTTCGAGTGTAGAGAACTGGGACGTGTCGCCTGCTAAGGAGGATTGGGGTCCTCCAGGTGAGGAGCTTGGCACTGGCCGAGATGGCGGGGATCTTCCCGCTGGTTCTGAGGAAGACTGGGACGCTCTCCCGCCTTATGAGGGCTGAACTGGGTAATTTCTCCTTTCATTTGAATTTCTCTTTCTTCTTTCCTCTTGCAGCAACCACGTTTGTCTTGACGGCTCCCCGGGGCAAAAGAGGAAGAGAGAGAAAAAAAATTTTTTTTTGTGTAGTTTACTTTATAAAATAAAAAAAATTTAAATTCTAGATCTATTTTTTCTGTGTTGTTATCCCTATATCTATTGTTTTCAGGTAGCTACTTATATGGCTTGTGGTTCTTCGCAGGGAATTTGAGAGTTTTTGTTTTTGTATAGCGGTTTCGGTGTTGAGACTGTTGTCGGCTTTGTTTTCTTTTTTTGCTTCGAGAGAGCTGAATACTTGGTCGGTTTTTGGTTGGGTCTTTGCTCTTGCTTTGCAAAAAGAAAATATACATATGTATATATAATTTTTGGTTGTTTTTACCGGAAAGTATAATGCTTTCATATTTTTCTAGGCGTTCGCTAATTCTAATTTGAAGTTTTTTTTTGTGTAATTTGGTGTATGGTTTCCTTAATCTATTATCTAGCTCTACTTACTTATTTATTTGTTTATTTATATCTACTTTTAAAGCATATTTTCCTTTATTTTTTTTTTGCATATCTAACGCCTTTTAATTTTTTCTTGGTTATCTTATTTTTTTCCTTTATTGTATTATTTTTATTTACTATTTCTCTATTTATAATGTTAGTACTTACTTTAACTTTTCATTTTATATCTATTTAGCATAGTTGTTTATGTTATTGTATTTTAATATATTATTTGCTAAATAATTATCTTTTGTATTGCTTAATGTTACTGCTTATTTTTTTATTAAATTAAATCTTGATTATATCTTAATTGGTTATATAGTTGTTTTAATTCTACTCTTTTATGCTTTTCTTTCTTCTATTTTCTTAATTCCTAGAGCTTTTAATCTATTTTGTTGAGAACTTCCGAATTGTGTTTTCTTTTGAAATATATTTTCTTTCTCTTAATGTCTAGTTTTTATTTCACTTATTTTCTATCAGCCAGTGTAGTAAAAGGAGAGAGGGATGTGCTTGTAACAGGACAATGGCAGAAAAAGGGCAAAGACAAAAATGGGTATTGTGGTGCTTCACTTATACTATTTGTATAGATCTTGCTCTGGGGAGATTTTGAGCACCTTTTAACTTTTCTGGGGTTTCGCATAAACCGGTTCCATGGGGGTGTTTTCAGCTGTGGGCTGTTGTCTGCGTTTAGCAACCCATACCATGAATGCCGGTATGACATATTTTGCTATTGCCACCACTGAAACAATTAGCAACAAGAGTCCTGTCATTGATAAGGATGTAATTGAGAGTATATGAGAAATCTTGGTCTTTGGTCCAAAGTGAATGTTGTTCACTTTGGTACGGATTTCGTCTAGAGATTTTGTATCTAGGTGGATACGTTGGTTTGTGTCATCTCCGAGGAGTAATTTTAGTTGTTTTCTCTAGGTCTTTAGGAGCGGATATCTTGGAAATATATCCTGCCAACTCATCCTGAGTTTGATATGTGCCTGGGAAGTAGGTTGGTTGGAAAACTTTAAGCGGATGCAGGTTTTCTGCTTCGTAATACAGAGCTTGAGGCCCTATTTGCAAGGAACATGGTTCGTTGACTGTCATGATTCCTTGTCTTGTAAGACGATGAGTAAGTAACTGTTGAGTACAAGTTATATGTACTATAGTAGTTTTGGTTAAGGAGTACAGCCACGAATTTGGTCTATTGAGCTTAATTATTGTATCTCTTGGTGTGATTGGTGTGTTCAGCTTATCTACACACGTATCTTCATTGATTCCCTTTGAAATTTTTTTGAAAGATCTCAGGTTTTCTGGCTGAGATGCTCCAAGTTTCGTGGTAAACCGATAAGCTTCCGAGATCCCCAAATAGTACTCCCGTGTTATTTAGGGGAGTGATTGAATAAGGTTCCTCAGCGCGGGCTCCTATCGTGGTCAGGAACAGTCCGTAGAAAATTATTGACTGCATTGTTGTGTAGGAGAGGACAGGATAGGGTATTAAAATGGGTTTTTTGTTGACTTCGTAGCTTACATGCTATTATATATATACCTTAGAATTACTTAGATTATATAGACACCATGTTATTCGTAGAAAGGTTTTAGGCGATTGTTGTGTACCGTCACCTCTCGTTTACGAATTTTAATTGTTGTGTTAACTGGGCTGGGGATGCCGGTTACCGTATAGTGTCCTACCCAAATCTGGGAGAGCTTATGTTTACGACTTTCGCTCTTGAGTAGAACCTTATCTCCTCTGTGAAATGTGAGGGGACGTACAGCTTTGTTATAGTAATTTTTCGAGCGTTGTTTACTCATCAGTAGATTTTTCCGTGCCATGGCGTAAGACCTTTGAAGCTTATACCTGAGAATATGGTAGTAGCTCTCGTGATTATACACGGGGTCGGGGTCTCATTTTAAGTTGGACGGAACGTCCGCTGTAAAGCCGTAGAGGCAGTCCATGTAAGTTAATTTTGCCCCTTCGTGTACACTGTTATTGTACACGAAAGCAGCGGTTTGCAGATAACTATCCCATGATCTGGGATTTTCGTCCACTATAGTTCGTAGATATTCAATCAATGGTCTATGTGCACGTTCGAGGGCTCCATTTGATTGGGGATGATAAGCTGAGGTTTGCAGCTTATTTATCCTGAGGAGTTTGCATACCTTTTTGAATAGGTCACTCAGGAAATTACTTCCCTGATCGGTGACTATTCTTTTGGGAATGCGGTAGCGCGTGACGATTTCGTCGAAGAAAATTTGCGCTACCGTTATAGTTTCCCCATTTGGTATGACATACCGATCTACAAACTTCATGAGGTTATCCTGAAACGTTAGTATATATTTGTTTCCGGATTCAGTCTCCTCTAGTGGGCCGACTATATCTAGATAGATTTTATCGAATGGTTGTTCCGCTATGTCTGTAATCACCATTGGCATTTTATACTGTGGTGAGGCCATCATGGTTTGACATTTGGCACACCGCTTAATGTGCTTTTTGATGTCACTAAGCATGTGCTCCACCAGTACTTTCTTCGAATCCGTTTATATGTTTTTATCACTCCCTAGTGACCGCCAAAGGGCGAATCATGGTAATCTTTTAAGATTAATTAAATCTCCTCGGGGCTTGTGATAATTTCAGGGGGACGAGTTTCGTCTATAATTGGCGGATTGGTACTAGGTGGACTGTGACGGTCTGCGGCCTCTTCTGGATGATGAGTTTGTTCTTTTTGTTTGGCCTGGTTTCGTGTATGGGCTCTGGTTACTGCATTGCATTGCAGACACTCCTTTTGGTCCGATGAGTGTTTTTTCTCCTCTATATCCGAGTCCATTTAGTGGTGGACTATAGCTTCTACCGTGAAGGTTGTAGTTTCTTTGTCTCTGTCATTATCCCGTGGAATGCGGCTTAAATCGTCGGCATTCGTGTTGTACTTTCCGGGCTTATATTCAATTTTATAACTGAACTCGGAAAGTTTATGGTGAAATCTCACCAGACGGGAAGTGTGGTCCTTAACATTGAAAACACCCTTGAGTGGTTTGTGATCTGTATAAACCGTGAACTCTCGGACTTGCAGATAACACCTGAAATTTTTAGTCGCCCAAACTATAGCCAGTAACTCTTTCTCAATCGTGCAATAGTTACGCTAAGCTTTGTTCAGGGTACGGCTGGCGTAGACAATGGGCTGGTCACTTCCTACCTCTCCTTGAGAGAGAACTGATCCAAGAGCCTCGCTGCTGGCATCTGTGGTAAGGTTAAAAGGTTTTGAAAAATCGGGATATATTAAGAGTGGAGGGGAAATTAAAGCGTTTTTTATGCTTTGAAATGCCTCTTGGCATTTCTCAGTCCATTTAAACTTTACATCCTTTCGCAGTAGGTTTGTTAGAGGACGTACTGTTTTCGAAAAGTCGGGTATGAATTTTCTGTAGTAATTGGCAAGGCCCAAAAATGATTGCACTTACCTTACTGTCTTAGGAATGGGGAAAGTTTGGACGCATGCCGTTTTGCTAGGGTCAGGTAGTGTTCCTTGGTTAGAACATTTGTGTCCGAGATACACTACCTCGCGCCTGAGAAATTTACATTTCTCAGGTTGAAGTTTCAGGTTATTTTCTCTTAACTTGTCAAAGACTTTGCGAAGCTTTTCGTTGTGGTCTGCCAGACTTTTTCCATAGATGGCGATGTCATCTAAGTAGACGAAATATTCTAGGCCTTGTAGGCCAGTTAATATGAAATTCATTAAACGCTGAAATGTGGCCGGGGCTCCTTTGAGCCCGAACGGCATGCGTTTGAATTCATAATGCCCGTAGTTGGTACTAAAAGCCGTTTTTGCTCGGTCGGTCGGATCGACGAGTACCTGATGATAGCCATTGGCTAGATCTAGGGTGGTAAAATATCGTGGGTGGCCCAGTTGATCGAGCATATCCTCAATCCGTGGTAGGGGGAAGGCGTCGCCAATCATTTTTTCGTTCAATTTACGGAAATCAACGACGACCCGCCACCTTTTCTCACCATCTGGTCCCGCTTTCTTGGGGGGACCACTAGCAGTGGCGAATTCCATGGCCTTTTGCTGGGCTGGACAATATCGTTGTCCACCATCTCTCTGAATTGTTCATTTATGACATTTCGCTGTGTCTCTGGTAACCGGTACATCTTTTGGTTAATAGGTGCTTGGTCTTGCACCAGAGGGATGTCGTGGGTGATGGCATTGGTATGTGTAAGCCTGTCACCTTTTAAAAAGAATATGTCATCATATTCGTAACAGAGATTTGTTATTGAGGATTTTTCCTCAGTATTTAAAGTTTCATCTAGACTGAGTTCTTGCTCTAATCTGGTGAGGCGGCGCTTAAGACTGGTGTCTTCTTATTCGACATCGTTTGGGAACAAGTACCTTATGTAGGGTGGCCGTCTGATCGGCGCTTATTGCCCTGTTTTTATTACTCATTATTCTAGACTTACTTAATGATTTTATGTTTTGATTTTACTTCTTAACCTACTTGTTTTATATATGAGAGGCGCTGGGCCAGCGCCTGACGTTGGGGTTAAATGTAAAATGGTGGTCACCATCACCGTCATTTTGACTCATGGGATTCGAAGGATGGGCTGTTGTAACATCTTTATCTGGCTCTCGTTTGATGGGGACGACAATGTAGTCTTTAATGGGAACCAGATTTAGGTATCACGCTGTTTAGAACTACTTGTGAACTGTGTGTGTTGAGGATTCCTATGGGGACTGCCTTTAACCCAGATGAGAGTAAGCTGTTTGCTAAGAAGACTCCGTCGTCTATTTCTTTCGACAGACTGAGCATTTCTTCCTGCAACTGCAACGAAACTTTGATTACGATCTGAGAATTTGCTGGTACGCACACAGGTTCATTTAAATTCACCTGATGCTGGCCAGTCTTACAAGCCAGATTTTTGGTAATCAACTCACCCTTATCGCGCTCTTGTTTATCACAGCCGACTTCTTCTGAGTGAGAAGCTTTGAGAACACTTGGGGTAGAAGGTGTATCCCCGTCTTCTGGATTGGTTTCCGTGCGAGGAAATCGCAGAGCCTTTTTGGGCCGTTAACATTACAGTTTTTGGCTAGGAAGTCATTTCCTAGCAAGCCGTCGTCGGAAATACCTGGGATGTTTTTTACCACCTGAAAGTTGCAAGGTAATTTGGTTTTTAGCATGAAGTTTCCTTGGCAACTTCATAAGGTTTTTCCGGTTCCAAAGGGGCTTTGAAGCGTTAGTTTTTTGGTGGGATTTATTAGCTCGCGAGATGTGAGAGCTGTTTTCTTAATTATACTGATCTCAGCGCCGGTGTCCACTATTAGCTGGGCCTGACCATTTAGACCTATGTCTATAGGAAGTCTGGCGGTGGGCACACTGAAGTCGGGCGGCTGAGAAGATCCTTGTTTATTGCTGGTAGGGTTATAGTCGAGCCGGGGAGTTTTGGGTCGACTCTTTGTCGTTTCCCTGTTTTTTATCCTCCCATTTTTGCTTTTGTCGACATTCGTCGATCTTGTGTCCGCGGCGACCACAAAAATCACATTTTTGTCTTATATTAAAGACTCTGGGATCTTTGGTATTGTTCGTGTCTGTCCGTGGCGGACTGTGGGTGGTCCTCGTGGAAAACGAGTTGCAGACTGTGCTTCGTTGTTTCGACAGTCGCGAAAGTCATGCCCGTAACTTCTACAGTTAGAGCAGAAGGGGGTGTTTTTGCGTTTTAAACACTCCGTGTAGGTGTGTCCCCGCTTCTGGCAGAAATTACAAGTGATGTTTTGTACCAGATTTTGTGTATCCGGTTGTCTAGAATCCCTTCGTGGAAATGGCGGGCGTAGCGGTTGAGCATGTACGGATGGGGGATTGTTAAACTGTCGGGGCTCTTGTGCTCGTGGTGATGCATACATGGGTGGCTGTGGTGCTTGATTGTAAGGAGTTCGGCTATGAGCTCGAACTCGAAGACTTAGATCTATTGGTGCCATTGGATATGGCTGTTGTGTTAGTGGCGTTCGGACGAAAACTGTTCCCGCTTGTAGCTTTTCCATATCTAAAGCCTTTTGTATCAGCTGCTCTAGATCATTTTCTACCAGAGTGAGGAGGTACTGGCATAGGTGGGGATTATTCACTCCACTTTTGAAGGCATTCTTGGCGAAGTCCGCCAACTGTCTCTTCACAGCTGGGGCTGCCGTTGCGCCGTACTTCAGTACCGCTGCCTCGTTGCAAAGCATCAACAACTGCTTCACTCTTGTTGTGAAGGCAGTGAGAGTTTCCAACGGGTTTTGCCTCATTGTGATCAATTTGTTGACCAACTCTTGGTATGATTCTCGTGATAGGTATGTTCTGTTCAGACATTCCTCCACCTCACTAAAGTAGTTGGAACGTCCGAAGCAAACAGCTGATAGGCATCGCCACGAAGCCTTGTGGGCAAGATGTGTAAGAAGGCTGCTTTTTCTTCCTCACTTAAGCACTGTAAGGCCTGTTTGCAACAGCCAATAAATGTTTGCAGCTCACGACCTAACTGTGGGGCATTTTCACCCGAAAACAGAGGAACTAGTTGTGCCGTGAGCTTGGCCACCTTTGCATAGTCTACCATTGTGATTATTTTTTTATTTGTAGGCTTGTAGGGTAGTCTGCTTGTGCCTTGTCGAGTTTCAGGGCTGGTTTCTGGACTTGATTCCGTGAAGGATATTTCTAGCCAGCCACTAAGGAGATTTTCGGCGGTTGTTTGGTCAGATGCGTCACCACTAATATCACTGTCACTTTCAGCGCTTACAACTACACTGGCTGAGCTCTTATTTAATCCTAGTGAACGTGAAAGCCCGGCGAATTCGATAAGCTCCTGTTTGAATCGCTCTGTATCTTTTTTAAATTTTTCGATTTTTGTCAGCCTCTGCTCTCTGCCTTGACTTAATCTGTGGTCAAGAGCGTCGCAGTGCGTCACAGTGAGCTTATCGGATTTACACGCCTTTTCTAACAACTTATCTAAAAAATTATCAAGACTTACTTTATTTGCTACGCTGGGATCAGTTAAAATGGTACCACTTCGAAGGCGAGCTCCAGCGGCTTGTTGCTGTTGGGGTATGGGTATGTTGTCCTGGCTACCTGATTCTGTTCGGTTGTCTTCTGAGGCGTTGTCTGTACCTTCCCGGAGGTGTTGTGAATTCTCACCTGGGAATTGCTCCGCGTCGGATGAAGGTGTAGAGTTTTCCTCTTGCTTGTACGTCCCGCGTTGTCCAAAAGGGGGGCTTCCAGCCTTCTTATGGTATTCCCTTCTGGATTGTTTCTTGCTACTAGGGGGGCTCCTGCCGTCTTAATTTACTTGGCTTAGATTGAAAGGGGGCTTATGCCGACTTCGAGATCCCTTTCAATCCTGGAACGAAGTTTCTATTTTCTGGTGCTTCTGATTGCTGCCGGGGGCCCTAGGCCTACTTATTTCCCCTGGATATGGTTGAAAGGGGGGCTTAAAGCCTTCTTCGAAATCCCCTTCAACCCAGGAACGATGATATCTTCCTTCTGGCGTTGGTTTTGAATGGGTGTCCGTTATCTCTTGTCCTTCTTGGTGCTGGAAAAGAGCTTCTGGTGTTCGGTGATGAATTCCAATCTGGAGGTCCAAGTCTCTTAATGTTGTCTTTTCACTCTTAATGGGGTGAACGCTTGCTCGCCTGGAGCAGAGGCACCTACAGATGATATCTACCCCGAGCGTTGGGGGTGACGTGGCCTTTTAGTTTGGCTAGTGTCACAGGTTCCCCGTAGATTTGTGTAAGATCAAGGCTTTTCAAGCGTTTACAATCGTTTTGTCTTGCCCAAGCTTCCTTGATCCTACCGGCTGCGCCAATTGTTATATATTTTTGTATCGCTCACCTGTGAACTTGGTTCACTTCCGCTCACTAATAATCCAGTTCGGGGTTCTTGTTTCACAAAACACTCTGTTGTATTTTTCTATCTCTTCTTTAATTCTTTATTTTGTTTTACAAGACGTAGCTATTCTATAATTTTCCTATTCTTAAAATACACATCTTTATTATAACTACACAACCGAATTTTCTTTTTATTAGATCTTTATTTTGAACTACACAACCAAATTTTCTTTTAATTAGATCTCCTTTTTTTGTTTACTACGCAACCAAATTTTCTTTTTATTAGATCTCTCTTTTTTTTGCTACCCGACTCAAACCAACAAACCAACAACTCTTTTTAGAACGACCGACTTAACTCTTAAAAACCGACTCCTATTCCCAGACCTGAGATTGCGCCGCTTTTAATTCAACTCAACTCTTGATCACATTCATCGGGTTCAAGAGCCGTTGTTCAGGATCGAAAATGCTAAATTGCATTTTCTTATCCTGAGAAAATTTTACTTTTTCAATTCTGGACTTGTTCAAACATGTCCAGAATTAATTGCTTCGGGTGATGGATTCAAAAATGTAATCTAACACTTTTAAAAACATCAGCCACCGTCCCGTCGTTTGAAATCGCGGCGCGCATATACATACAATGCATTTATGCGGCGCGCGTTTCTTATCGTGTAAACTTTTTATCGTAATATGTATGTACGTATGTACATACATGTTGGATTTTTTCGATGCAATTTGTACTGAAGGTACGATTTGCTTTTTGATTTATTTTTTAATTAAATTGTTGAAATGACAAATTTTGCTGAAGGCAAAAGTGAAACTGAAAGTTTTGTTTTTCCCAAGTCGTTTTATGGGAAAAATTTTATGAGTTGTGTGGAATGTGAAGAAAATTGCTAATGCAATTTTCTTCACCCTTTTAGGGAGATAAACTAATTGTGCATGATTAGTTTATTGGAATTTATGATTTATGATTTTATTTTTAAATGCCCAACTTAGGTTTTTCAGATATATAGGGCTTACTAATTATTTTTTGGAAAACTTTACATGTTAGGTCCTAGGGTTTTATATATCTATCTCTATCTCTACATATTTATACATATATGTACATATGGTACATATATGTACCTAGGTTTTTTTATACATAACACTAGAGACCGTAGTAGTATGACAAAGAGTCCTGCTTTTAGATGGAAGCTATACTTCGATGGTACCTCCCTCAGGTCTAGATGTGACTGAATTTATTTTTCGAGTAGAGTCACTAGCCTTGCTAGAACAAGTGCCTTACTCCGAGCTATGCGCCGGTTTCCATTCGCTCGTCACTGGAAAAGCCGCGAATTGGTACTGGCTGTACCTACGAGACTACCGTTCTCATTCCTGGACGGAACTACGCGCGGAACTTCTTCGGGAATGCAGAAATCAGGAGGATGATTACGAAATACGTAAACTAGTAGAGGATCGAACACAGGGTCCCCGAGAACCTTTCAGCGACTATCGCTTGGCGGTTCATGCGCTGGTATCAAAACTGTCTCGCCCGATTCCTGAGGAGGAGCTGGTGGAGGTCCTATGGAGGAACATGAAGCCGGCTTTACAAGAGGCATTTCTGCTGCACCAAATAGCGAAGCGAACGTTCTCGACCTGAGAGACTTGTGCTGCAAATTCGAAAAACTTTGGTCCCAGACCAAGCCACAGTCTAGAGAGTTATCGCCACGGCGATTAGTTCACGAATTATATTCGGATAGTCAATATCTGTCAAACCAACCGGAAGCTGAAACACATGATGTGGTAGCAGCTCTCAAGCTATGCCACAGGGAGATTATCAACCACCACCCAGACCAAGACTCATCTGCTGGAACTGTGCTGCAGAGGGACACGCCCATCACGCCTGTCTGCGACCACAGCGAATATTCTGCTTCTGCAAGTACCTAGCCTGCTCGTCAGGAAACCTAAGGCGGAGTCAGAACTCAGTGGGAACTCCGCGTATTCTGACTTCGGTCCAGATTTCAAGACGTTCCACCAGCGAAGCGGCAACCAATACCGAACCAGAGCGCTTCCGCTAGGTCAGCTGCGTGGGGGTGATGGGTGTGCCCCGCCCAAGGGCAGCCACATAGAATTCCATGATTCACCTGAGCAGAACCTGCTTTCAGTATTAATCCCAGATCTTACTAAACCTGATCAGTCACCTACGGCACCAGCAACCGCACGCAATGTGGGTGTCCGAATCATTCAGACCCTACCAGTGGAGGAGCCGTGGACTCAGAGCCCTGCAGTTGTACATCCTCTGAAAGTACACCATCAGACTTCGTCACCGATTCAGACAGCCATGCCAGTGAAGAACCGTTTTCCCTTATCACAACAAACCTTACCACTGTGCCAGTTTGCTAATCCAGATTTCACGCGGCTGTATTTCATACAGTGTGATGCAAGCACGACGGGAGTGGGCAGCGTATTATTCTAGCGATCTGCTGACGGAGCTGAACACCCCATCGCGTTCATGTCGCAAAAATTGAATGCGCTACAAAAAAATTATAGCATTACCGAGTTAGAGTGTCTGGCGGCAGTACTGAGCGTCAAACGCTTCCGACCATATGTTGAGAGCCTGGAGTTTACGATCATCACCGATTATGCTAGCCTTAAATGGCTCATGGACCAAAGAGATCTATGTGGCAGGCTAGCACGGTGGAGTCTTAAACTCCAAGCCTTCACCTTCAACATCGAATATAGGAAAGACAAAGAAAAGGTGGTGGCTGACGCTCTGTCCCGTTGTTTCGTTGAGGAGTTGGGAAGTTCTATTATGGGGAAGGACGCTTGCGCTTTCGCCATTGAATCAGTCGTTCTAGACTCACGAGCATATCTTGAGACTTCTTACGTCGAGCTAATTCAGAGAATAACCTCTAACCCTAATGCATTTGATAACCTCCGAGTTGCAAATGGCAGGGTGTACCTCTCATTTGCCTCTCCCAAGAACATTGTGGGAGCCAGTCAAACCTCATGGAAGCTTTGGGTGCCTTAAGGGCGCACCACCAAACTGATTGACGAGGAACACTGCTCACCAATATCCGCGCATTTTGGGATTGCTAAAACTCTTGAGAAGCTGCGTCGTCAGTACTATTGGCCGTCTATGGGGCTCGACGTACAAAAATTCGTCAATCAGTGCGAAGTGTGTAAAAGCGTGAAGCCGTGCAACTACTCTCTTAGACCATCTTTAGGAGAGCGACGATACACAGAGCTACCTTGGCAGCGCGTGTTCTGCTATTTCTTGGGTCCTTATCCACGAAGCAAGAGAGGAAACAGGTACATCTTCATCATCCTTGACCACCTAACCAAATTTGTGCTATTGAAAACAATGCCAGAAGCCACCTCTGTGCGGGTCCTAAGCTACTTAGAGCAAGAAGTATACCACGTGTTCGGGGTCCCTGAATTCCTTCATTCTGATAATTGAAGCCAGTTCACTTCCAACCTATTTATCCAGTCGTTACAGAAGTATAGGGTCGAGCACTGTCTCTCTCCATCCTATTCTCCCCAGTCTAACGCGTCCGGGCGAGTTAATCAATCAGTACTCGCCGCGATTCGCGCTTATATCGGGGATGATCATCGGAACTGGGATGAACACCTGAGTGAGACAGCGTTCGCTCTCCGGAACGTGGTGTATGATTCCACCAAGTGCTCCCCGTACTTCACGATGTTCGGAAGACACCCTGTAACACATGGTAATTCCTACCAATTATTGCGAGATCTGACCTCGAACACGGATGGGGCCCCTGAAACAATCCCAGTAAATCAAAGAGTGCACTTAGTGCGGGACCAGATCAAAACATATCTGGCTGAGGCGTACAAAAGATACTCCGCGGGCTACAATCTCCGAACCCGCGTGAGAACCTTTCAGCCAGAGCAGGTCGTTTTTGTACGAAATCACGCGCAAAGTAGCGCAGTCGATCGTTTCGCTGCCAAGCTGTCACCTAAGTTCATCAAAGCGACGGTGATAGAGCGCATAGGCCGGGTTTCATACCGTCTAAAGAACGACAAGGGCCTCCCGATAGGAGTTTATCACGCTCAAGACATAAAGTCTTGACCAAAGGTGACTAGGCAAGCTTCACTTGTGAACTAGAGGTTATCGCAAACCCTCTTACTACTTCCCCAATAGTGGGCGATAAACCTCTTTCATTGTGTTACTAACCCCTTCTGGGTTAGCCTTCATTTGAAGGATTTTACTTTCCTGCCCTTTCTTCGATTATCTTCCAACTAAAAGGTATCCGAGCGGTGCCTGGTGTGGCTGAAGTCTCAGTGGAGTGTAGTCTCAGTGGAGTGTAGTTTTTTCGTGTATTATCTCTAAACTATCTAGTTTAGATGGTCCCAGTCTTTGTCACTAACTCCTTCTGGGTTAGCCTTCATTTGAAGGATTTTATTTTCCTGTCCTTTTTCAATTTTCTTTCAATTAGTCTGGCGTGTCAAGTAGTGTCGTGTGAGCGGAGTCGGTGGAAATTACGTTTCTAGTGAAATACCTTTAAACGAACGAGTTTAGAGCGTCACCTCTCATTGTGCCTAACCCCTTCTGGGTTAGCCCTCATTTGAAGGATTTTGCCTTTCTGTCCCTCCTTCAATTTCTTCCTAGTAGAGCGGTGTTCGAGCGTGAGTGTGTGTGGATGAGGTCCTGGCGAAATTTATTTTTATATAGCACAACACCTCTAAACCAACAAGTTTAGATAGTCTTCATTTTGTTACTAATCCCTTCTGGGTTAGCCCTCATCTGAAGGATCTTACTTTTTGTCTCTTTTTACGATGCGATGCGGTATCGGATTTTCAGTCCATATTGAACACAGGATTTCCTTGGTCCTGTGTGAGTTGATAGATGAGTTCTATCTGTTTACGAAGCGATTTCCTTGCTTGGGTGTGGGGATTTCCGGAGTGTCGCCACCGGATTCAGTAGAACACAGCACGATAAGTAGTGCCGTGTCTCCGACGCATTGGTGGACTCGACCCTAGTAGTCCGGTTTCCCAGTGAATAGTTCGCTGCGCCTGATCCTGGTCAGCTCATCAGCCGAGGTGAGTTGGTAGACGACGTCTACCTTTAGAGTTGTCCCCCCCTCGACCGAGGCGGATCGGAAGCATGGTCGCAGATTTCTTCCTCCTAGCACGTGTCATTCCCTCTTGGTTGTTTTGGCGTATGCCCGGCTTGAGACCCTTGTGGGTCGTCCCCACGTTGGGCGCTGCTATCAGTAGCTCACTTCCCCCCCCCCCCCCCCCCCCGCCTTTTTTTTCACCTCCCTAGGTCCGTTTTTTTCTCGGTGTTTTGTCCCCACGCTGTAGCGTTCCGCCCTCACGCTACCTTTTATTTTTCTTCTTTTTTTGCATAACACCACTCAATGCTTCAATCTCAGCTCCTCGTCACATTTTTTTTTATCTCTCGAAATTTCTCCTGTCAAAATTTTCTTTTACATTTTTGTCAATACGTATAATTTCTGAAAAGGGGGACAAAAGTTTTATGTAATTTTTTCGAAGAAAAAACATCGAGAACAAAAATATTGCCAAACGAAGAATTCTAAAATTGTGCAAAACGCGCACAAATCATAATTTTGTCACTCAAAATTGAGATCTATTCACCAACTTACAATAGTCGGGAAACGGCAATTCGCGTAGCTGTAGAACATCGCGTGATACCATCACGCAATGTGTTATAGCAAGCCCGCCTAGAATTCCTAGAAAATTCTCGCTCACAACACAAATTCTGCTTACCAAAGTGCAGGCAAATGATACACGTACACCCGTACGTATTCAACAGCACCGCTGCCCGAAGAGATTTCGGCAGTCGACCGAAAGAAGAACAACCCAATAAAAAAATGTTCGCTTGCCTGTGATTGAGCGAGGAACGGCTACGATGTAAGGAGACGGCGAAAGATCGAGGAGCTGGGCATGAGCTACGCTGTGAGGAGGATCGTGAGCGGAGTGCTTGGTACATTGCTCGGTCTCAGTTTGCTTGTCTGCGATAGGAGTGAAAATTAGTTTTGGCGTGTAAATTTTTCCTAGGAAAGAAAGAAAATTTCTATGAACATTCATGAATAACATTGAGTGCGAAAGATTTTGCTTACCTGCAGTAGCAGTGAAAATTAGTTTTGTGCATGTAAAACTTTCCTAGGAAAGAAAGAAAATTTATATGAACATTCATGGATAACATAAATTACATTTTCCGTCAGATTTCGCTTACGTGCGATAGCAGTGAAAATTAGTTTTGTGCGTGTAAAATTTCCCTAGGAAAAAAAGAAAATTGATATGAACATTCATGGATAATATAATTTACATTTTGCGTCAGATTTCGCTTACCTGCAATAGCAGCGAAAATTAGTTTTTTGAAAATATGTTTGTGCGTAATTTTTTTCTATGAAAGAAAGAAAATTCTTATGGACATTCATGGATTTTTTTTTATATTATTAAGCCAAGCTCAGGGGATACCCTATGATGCAAAGCACAGCATGGCAGGAAGGAGATAGGGAAAGGATTAGGGGATGTGAGGAGAGTGGCGGAGGTGCCGATGTGTGTCGCCCTTAAACTTCCGCAGATTGTATGCCGGAGGAAAAACAGAAGATGGTAAGCTGTTCCACATTCGCACTGTTCGGGATAAAAAAGCATCTCGGAATTTTACTGCACGTACGAAAGTAATTTGAAGGGTTAAAGGATGTGCGCGGTTTGCAGCGCGAGTATTGCGTGCAGGAATCATTCTACAAGGGATTAGACTAGATATTTCATCAGAACATTGACCATGCATATAGCGATAAAGGAGCGAAAGGCATCCAACATTGCGGCGGTGCTCGAGTGAGTCGATATGACAAGTTATTGCCAAATCGCCAATGAGCTTGAAGGCTCTCTTTTGGACAATATCTAATGAAGCTAAGGCTGTGCGACCAGCCCCGGCCCATATATGGGAGTTGTATTCCATTCTAGGTCTAATGTAGGACTTGTAGAGGAGCGCTAGATTTGACGGACTGAAATATTTCTTACACCTTTTCAGAAATCCAAGACATTTCGATGCTTCTTTGGCAACAGAGAAGATGTGATCTGCCCAGTTTAACTTACTGGAAATATTAATGCCAAGAATGCTTAGTGACGGTGAATCAGAAATTAATGCTCCATCAAAAGAAACGGGTGTGGTTAAGTTATGATCTTGTTTTAATGAGATGAGACAGCTTTGAGTCTTAGATGCATTGAATTCGACGCGATTCGCTTTGCCCCAAGCGAGGATACTGCTAAGATCGTTATTCAATGATCTAGTCATGCAATCTCGTTTAACACATGCGGCATTCCCCCTGGATTCCGCAAGAGTGTCAAAGGAGTAAGCGAAATCAAGAGTACTGTCATCTGCGAAACTATGGATGGGATTGAAAGTAAGGGAAAGCAGATCATTAATGAAAACTAAAAAGAGAGTTGGAGAGATAACAGAGCCTTGAGGCACACCGGCATTTATGGGATGCGGTTCGGATGTAACGCCATCTAATACAACACGTATTTGGCGACTAGATAGGAAACTTTCAATCCATATTAGAAGAGGAGGGGAGAGACCAAGTGCTTTAAGTTTGGCTAAAAGGGCTGGATGCCAGACTCTATCAAAGGCTTTTGAAATATCAAGAGCAACGATTTTAGACTCACCAAAATTGTGAAGACTACGGTTCCAACGTTCCGTAAGAAAGGTCAGCAAGTCTCCAGATGAGCGTCCAGCTCGGAAGCCATATTGGCGATCGTTGATGAGATGATTAGTTTCTAAATACTTCATTAATTTTGAGTTAATGATAGATTCAAAAACCTTTGAAAGAATCGAAGTGATGGCAATTGGTCGATAATTTGAGGGATCGCTACCCTCTCCTTTCTTAGGAATAGGCTGAACGTGAGCTAGCTTCCAAGCAGTTGGAAATTTTCCTGTCGAATAAGACAAGTAGAAGAGTTTGCGCAGAGGTTTAGCCAAGGATGAGGCGCAGCTTTTAATTAACAGGGGCGAAAAACCATCAGGACCTGCGGCTTTGGAGACGTTGATCCCCTTAAGGACCCTGAACACATCCCTCGTACGAACGTGTATTGGCTCTTGTACACATTCACACGGGCGATGCAAAACAGGTGTTTGTGAAGTTGGTGGAAGACGAGAATTTGAAGCGAATCTAGCAGCTAAAATATTAGCTTTATCCAGGGAGTCAACAATCACTTCACCATTATTGAGTAGTGAAGGTATAGAGGAACTGGTGAAATTGTTCCTGATGGTTTTGACCAGGGACCAGAAACCTTTGCTACCTTTGCGGCTTGTCAAGATTCTTTGTCTAATATTCTGGTCAAAAAGAAATTTTTCTCTCTGGATAATGGACTTGCAGGTGTTCCGTACAGTCTTGTAGACTTGTTTCATTTCCGGACATGGATGCAATTGATAGGCGCGAAAAGCAGACTCTTTCGCTTTTATAGCTTGGTTGCACTTATCATTAAACCAGGAGCGATCATGCTGTTGTTGAGACCTGCTGTAAGAATACGGAATGTATTCACGCATGCCAAGATTTAGTATGTTACTAAATTGTAATGTGCATTCATCAACATCCCTCGAAGCAAAACAGACCGACCAATCAATTTCTTTAAGATACTTATTGAGACTTTCCCAATCAGCATTCTTATAGTGCCAAAGAAGCCTACTTGTAGGTGGAGCAGTTGGGCGGCACAGGTTTGAGGTGGTAAATTGAGCCATGTTTAAGCAATGGTCTGAATTTCCGAGAGGGGAACCGACTGAGATGGAATATTTGTCCGGATGAGATGTTAGAAACAAGTCGAGTAAATTAGCTTTATCTCCAGCTGCATCAGGAATTGGCGTTGGTGCATCCACTAGCTGTTGCAAATTAAATGATTCACAGAAGAGTTCAACGAAACGGCCCGCAGGACTTGTGGTAGAAGAATGTCTGAGCCACGGTATATTATGAACATTAATATAATAATAATTACAATAATAATACAAATTACATTTTTGCGACGGATTTCGCTTACCTGGAATAGCAGCGATAATTAATTTTTTTTTTAAATTTAGTTTGTACGTATTTTTCCTGTGAAAGAAGGGAAATTATATATATATTATAAATCATATTTTTGCGAAAGATTTTGCTTACCTGCGATGGCAGTGAAACTTAGTTTTGTGCGTGTAAATTTTCCTAGGAAAGAAAGGAAATTTTTATGAACATTCGCGGATAATATAAATTACATGTTTTTGCGACGGATTTCGCATACTTCTAATAGCAGCGAAGTTAGTTTTTTTTAATTTAGTTTGTGCGTATTTTTCCTGTGAAAGGAGGGAAATTTTATGAATATTTACAAATCATATAAATCATATTTTTGCGAAAGATTTTGCTTACCTGCGATGGCAGGGAAACTTAGTTTTGTACGTGTAAATTTTCCTAGGAAAGAAAGGAAATTTTTATAGATTGGCCAGTAAGGCATTAGTGTACACCTGAAAGCACCGAAAAGAGGTGAAAAGGGTAAAAAAAAGAGGTCAATGTACCCACCAACTCAAAGTATAGAAGAGTATCAGCTGAACCTTTAGCAGGAGTGTTATTTATTCATAAATCGGCGTAATAGCCTAGCGTTTTTATCGGCATAATAGCCAGAAGTTAATAGCCTAACATTTCTATCGGCGTAATAGCCAGAAGTTAAGTCGGCGTAATAGCCTAAGTTTTTTTATAAATCGGCACTTCTGCCTACCATTCTTCTCATATAAGAAGCAAGCGCACTACATGGCGACCCTGCCAAATCGAAAGCTTGACATTTCAAAAGAAGACCTGCCAAATCGAAAGATGGACATTTCAAAAGAAGACCTGCAAATCGAAAGCTGGAAAATAAGAAGGAAGAGCTACCAAACAACAATATTGACTTGAAGGAAGCCTTAAAAAACCCCACTGCTGGATCTAGGCCCATTTCAATAGAGGAGTACCGAAAGAGAAACAACACCCTACAGCATATTGTACCGCAGAGGCAATCCCTAAAAAAGGTTAAGACTAGAGGAGGTAAGTTAGTCAAGCACGTAAGGAATTGGCAACCTGTATCGACTAGCAACCCTGGCCGTCACAACAAGAGAAAAGAATATCTTCATAACACAAATTGCAATCAAAGTCAACAAAAACAAGAAAGATGGGAAAAAACCAATCAAAGCAGGAAGAATTAATTATTAACAACAATGCAGTTGGGATGATGACCGTAAATAACAGTGAAATAAAATCAATAATAATTGTATTAGTAGTAATAGTAATTATAAAGATAGCTTACGAATATGTAAAGAAAAGATTTTTGAAGAAAATAAATAAAGAGATAACTACTGCAACAGTTTAAAACAATGTCTTTTAAAGAATTAAGCACCATAAATAAAGATTTGAAAGCTATTTTAGAGAATTTTAATAAGACACCAAATAGGACGTATACTGCTGGATATATTCTTAATAAAACAGAAGAGATAAACAAATTTAAAGAAATATACAGTAAAATAGAAGACATACTGAGTAGAAAAACCAAAGATATTACAGGTAATTCTCCAGAAAACTCGGACCAAGAAACTACATTAAACATGGCTCTCTTTGATATTGCCAATGCTTTAAAAATAATTCTAGAATTTAATGGAGAACCTACAAATTTGAATAATTTTCTAAATTTGATTGAACTCCTACACGATACCTTAAAGGATGATGACGAAAAAAAGAAATTAATAAATTTTATAACAAAAATAAGGTTATCGGAAAGAGCGAGGAATAAATTAGCTAGTACAAAAACTCCGCAAAATTATGAGCAATTAAAATCTACTTTTCACAAGATTTACAAGCTAACCAGAAATCCATTAAATATACAAGCAGAGTTATCAGGTATTCATCAAGGAAATCAAAATGTACACACTTTCTCCTCCATATATCTCAGCAAGGTGAAACAAACAGAGAAATCATATCTAAATTAAATGAACAAACCGG
Organism: Dioctria linearis; assembly: GCA_963930735.1. Classification (NCBI taxonomy): domain Eukaryota; kingdom Metazoa; phylum Arthropoda; class Insecta; order Diptera; family Asilidae; genus Dioctria; species Dioctria linearis. The sequence goes on along the minus strand of OZ005740.1, from coordinate 111,117,472 downwards.
ATTACATGCTTTCAAGAATGGTTTAAATGAACCAATTAAATCTACTATTTTTGCAGCCCAACTGTACGGAGTACATCTAAAAAAACCACAAATTCATAAACATAAAAATAATAATTTCATTCACCTCAACTAATAACCTGAGGTTGCAGAATTCCATATGAAACTTAATTTAATTGCATGAGTGAAAATGCTATTGTCAGCATTTGATGCAATTCATTTTCCTCATTGCAATAATTGTTTGCTTTTTGCTTATTTAAATTTCTTAATTTCTTTTTTCTTTTTTGTGTCATTAATTGTAATAATTCATTGTCAGCAATTTAATATTCTAAATTTGCTTTAATTTATTAATGATGTTCAGTTAGTTATTGGACGTAAATAAATTTTGTTATTTGAACCAGTATCATTTTTCTTTATTCCTAACTAACTCAACATTTGGTCCTTCGAGCATAAAATCAGTGAAAGTCCACAAGTGGAGACACTATAAGCTTAATAATAATTCAACCCTGAAGAACTAGTTGTCCTCAGGTATACAAAGTGATCATCCTCTGGAACAAAGTGTCTTGAGGCTCTGATTATATTATAAAACCGTTGAGGAACAAGTGTCCTCAATACTCTCTTTTTCAGATCATCGCAACATTCGTACAATCCTCCTAAAATCGGCAGTGAGCAGAACCTCAGTACAATTAACATCTGAATACTAACGAAGAAAAATGGAAGCATTTGTTAAACAACAAAGCAACCAAATCAAGATCATTCAAAAGGTCAACAGTCAGATAACGAGAGACTCTACTGCAAGGAAAACTAAAGAATACGGCGAATCCCGCTTATTGATCATCAACAATGCCTGGAACGAGGTTGAAAAACTAAATGCACAGATTGAAACATACAAGGGTCAAAATCCGCAACATAAATACTTTGCAGAGAACTACTACACTAAGATAGAAACACTGTATGAACAATCAAGGGATCTAATAGAAGATATAATTCGAGATGGCATTGAACGAAAGAAGAACTCTGAGACAATCGCAGAGCAATTACGATTGATGAAAAAACAAGCAGCTATTATCGACACATTACAGCGATGCATCGCAACTATTGAAGGTGAAATTGAAGCAGCAACTTCAACTGCATACCTTGTGCAAAAAATTAAACTCCTAAATGACTATTGGGAACACATCGTAGAAAATCACGGAAACATAATGTCACTAGGCAAATTCAAAGACGAATATTTTGATGAAGGCGTATTTCCTAAAATCGAAGACCGCTACCAATCAACCCTCATAAAACTACAGGCAAAACTAGAAATAGCAACATCAAAGCCTACGTTTCAACAACAGCCCTTAAGCAATCAGAATACGGACAATAATACGAAACTGAGATTGCCACGTATAAATATACCTAATTTCAATGCGGACTATTTGAAGTGGCAATCATTCAGAGATCTATTTTCTGAATTAATTCACAAAGACGAAAAAATGGCCAATGCTGGAAAGTTATTCTATCTAAGAGCAAACATGATCGGAGACACGAATGAACTAATACAACACCTGAGCATAACAAACAAAAATTACGAAACTGCTTGGAATATACTAAACAAAAGATATGATAATATACGAACATTGGTGTCAGCTCAACTACGAACATTACTTAACCAAACAGAACTGTTAAAGGAATCTGCAGAAGGGCTCAAGAAACTGCATGACACATCCACAGAATGCTTAGAAGCAATCAAGAACCTAGGAATTGATATCGCAAACTGGGACTCCTTAGTTATATACCTACTCACGCAGAAATTAGATAAGGAATCACGACGAATCTACGAACAAACTCTAAAAAATCCAAGAGAAGTACAAACAATACCGGACTTTTTAGAATTTGTGGAAAATAGGTTCCAAGGCTTAGAAGCTATTGAACCTAATAAACAAGTTCAAGGTACTAAATACTCGGAAAGAAGGGGAACTGAAATGAAAATGCATCATGGTGCAATCGGAAGACAAAGCTGTGTCTTCTGTAAGGGCGATCATAAAATCTACTCTTGCGATAAATTTACAAAGTGAAACACATATCAAAGAAACGAACCAATTCGCAAATCTAGGTTGTGCATAAATTGTCTTGGCAAGGCGCACTCAGCAGGATCTTGCAAAAGTTGGAGAACGTGCAAGATATGCAGTAAAAAGCACCATACGCTGCTACATCAAAACTCAGCAGATCTAAAACCAGTAAACTTCCCAAACTTTAAACACCAAGAAAACAAAAGGCAGAACGACCCAACTGCTACATCGGACATAGTTACACATTTACACAAATTGGACATTCAGTTCTATTAGCAACAGCAATGATCCATGCCATAGGTAAAAATGGCAGTGTAATAAGTCTAAGGGCACTAATTGATCAAGGAGCTCAGGCTAGCATCATCACAGAAGATGCCGCACAACAGCTACAACTAAAAAGAAAACATATTGAAGCATTAGTAACTGGAATCGGAGAAGCAAGGAAAAATGTTAATACATGCACGGCGACGTTAACTATCAAGCCAAGATTTCCATCCCCGTTTTCATTAACAGCGACAGCATTAGTGCTAAAAATACTAACGAAACTGTTACCATCCGAAAATATTCAGCCAACTTCCTGGTCGCATACAAAGAATCTCATTTTAGCAGATCCTAAATACGACGTACCAGGGCGAATTGACTTAATTCTAGGAGCTGATGTGTTTGGAAAAATTATAATGGCAAACGTATTGCACGGACCACCTGGGTCTCCAGTAGCACAGCAGACAGAATTAGGTTGGATCTTGTCAGGAGAGGTACATAGCAATCTATCATCAACCCAAAGAATACAATGTTGCATATCAGAGGTAGATATTAATGAAGATCTACGTAAATTCTGGGAGATCGAGGAAGTAGCCAATGAGAAAATTCTGACTAGTAAAGATTTGGTCAGTGAAAATCACTTCAGAAACAATTACCGAAGAGGTCCTGATGGTCGATATATTGTAAGAATACCGTTCAAAGAAAACCCAGAGCAAGCGGATCTAGGAAACTCTAGAGAACTCGCCCTAGCAAGGCTATTCCAAATGGAGAAAAAATTTAAAACCAACAAGACATTTGAGATTATGTACAAGGATTTTATGAAAGAATATCTCCAACTTGGGCACATGGTCCCAGCCACAACCACTGTAGGCAAAAAAACATTACTTACCGCATCATTCTGTAATAAAGAGTGACAGCACAACGTCCACAACGACCACAGACACAACAGACTTTAACATCAATATTAACGAGATGGCGAAAACATAAGATAGTTTTTACGGCAGACATTGAAAAAATGTACCGCCAAATTAAGATCGATATCCGAGATCAAGAATATCATAGGATTCTGTGGCGAAATTCTCCAGATAAACCGATAAGAGAATACAACTTAACAACCATTAAATACGGCACAGCAGCAGCACCATTCCTACCAATACGAACGCTTCATCAACTCGCCAGAGACAATTCAAAAGGTTACCCTATAGCAGAAAGAATTATCCTCCATGACACGTATGTAGATTATGTGGTTTCCGGAGGAAATTCAATAAAAGAAGCCATACAAATGAGTAATCAACTAATAAACTCATTAAAGGAAGGTGGAATTAACTTGCGTAAATGGACTAGCAACAGTAGAGATCTATTACACAAAATTCCATGGCAATTAAGAGAAGCATCATCAGAGCTTGATCTAGATCAAGAAAAAACAATTAAAGCTCTGCAACTGATAAATTTAGAGTACCTACAAGTTCAAACTAAGGGCGAACAAATTACGTCTACAAAACGAGAATTATTATCAGAAGCTGCAAAAATCTTCGATCCCATTAGATTACTCGCACCCGTAACCATAAAGATTAAGTTACTCTTCCAAGAATTATGGACTAAGGAACTAGAATAGGATGAAAGGCTGCCTGAGGAAATAAAACAAAGATGGATAAGGATAAAAATGGAGTTACCTAATCTAACAAAACTACCAATTTCCAGATGGATTGGATATATCCGGGATGCTTGCCATTGCGAACTGCATGGTTTCTGTGACGCTTCTGAGAAAGCCTATAGTGCAGTCATTTATAGCCGAATAATTCAGAAAGACAAAATTACGGTAACACTATTAACAGCCAAGACAAAGGTTGCACCACTAAAATCAAAACTTTCATTACCACGTTTAGAAATGTGCGGAGCATCTCTACTCGCAAGGTTATTAAAAGAAACCAGAGAAAGTTTAGAAATTCAAGATCTATCATATTTTGCTTGGACAGATTCTAAGATAGTAATATCATGGATAATGGAAGATGCACATAGGTGGAAAACATTCGTAGGAAATAGGATTTCGGAAATCCAATCCCTAACAGAAAATAAACGTTGGTTTCACGTAAAGTCTGCTGAAAATCCTGCAGATATAGCATCACGGGGAATTTTTCCATCTCAATTAGAGGAAAATTTGCTGTGGTGGGAAAGCCCACGATGGCTAAGAGACGAAAAAATCAACTTTAATGAAAACGAAACAAGTAAGACAGATCTAGAAAGGAGAAAAATTGCTATTAATACAGTAACACACTAAAAAGAGGAAGGAATAATATACTCTATACTTCAAAGATATTCCTCACTAAAGCAAATGCAGAACATTTTAGCGTACTGTATACGTTTTACCAAGAACCTCAAGAGAGCAGCGGATCGCAAAACTGGCCCTCTCGAGGTCGAAGAACGTGAAAATGCATTGATATTAACAGTCAAAGCAGTACAACAAAGGCACTTTAACGAAGAACTGATTAAATTAAAGGCCAAAAAGGAAATAAACAAAACAAGCCGATTAATTTCCTTATCACCATTCGTCGACTCAAGGGGAATAATGCGTGTTAGCGGCAGGTTAGAAAATGCAAACCTTACAATTGATCAGAAACATCCTATGATACTGCCATACAAAAATGAGTTGACAACACTCATCATCGATGACGCACACATGAAAACACTCCATGGAGGAAATGCATTAACACTGGAAGTTGTTCGCCAAAAATGTTGGATATTGGACGGATTAAAGTCTGTCAAGGGACACATTCATAACTGTATCAGATGCCATCGATACAAGGCTCAAATGTCCCAACAAATGATGGGAATGCTACCAAAAGCCAGAGTGGCACCCAGTCGTCCATTCACGCACACTGGAGTCGACTACGCCGGTCCCTTCGAAATGTTAGTGGTCAAAGGAAGAGGAAACAAGACCTGCAAGGGATACTTGGCTGTATTTATATGTCTAACGACCAAAGCCATTCACATCGAAGTAGTGTCAGACTTAACATCAAAGGCATTTATCGCAGCGTTCAGAAGACTAGTTGGAAGAAGGGGCCCAGTATCGCACTTATACAGCGATAACGCTACTAACTTCGTAGGAGCAAGTAAAAAAATCAGTAACTTGCACCAAGAAGAGAAATACATAACGGAGCTCAACAAGGCAAGGAAAGAAGTCGACACCCAATGGCATTTCATTCCTCCTTCATCCCCGCACTTTGGAGGTCTCTGGGAAGCCGGAGTAAAATCAATTAAACACCATATGCGGCGAGTAATTGGCGAAACAAGATTAACATACGAAGAAATGTGTACCCTAATGGCACAAATTGAAGTGTGTCTAAACTCACGGCCACTATGCCCCCACTATCAGAAGACCAAGAAAGTCTTGATGTTCTAACACCTGGGCACTTCCTAACAGGATCAGCTATGTTAACAGTACCAGAAAAGGGCTATCTAGATACTAATTACAGGTGGGATCGTCTTCAAAGGATGAACCAAGATTTCTGGAGTAAATGGCCAGTGGAATACATCGGTAGACTCCAACATAGGCTCAAATGGAATCAAAGGCAACCAAACATAACAATCGGGAAGCTGGTTCTAGTTAAGGATGAAAAACAGCCACCCTCAAGATGGGCTCTTGGTAGAGTAATCGAGACACATTCTGGACCCAATGGACTAATAAGGGTTGTGACTCTAAAGATGAAAAACGGCAGAATTAAGCGCCTAATATCAAAAATATCATTGCTGCCCGTAATAGACAACGAAGGTACATCGGACCCCACTATCAATGTACCAGAAAACCTCGATGGTGATAGTGACCCAGAACAAACAGTCAAATCTATAGCAACGAATGTTACTATGATAAATCAGGAAGTATCCCATAATCAAAAACGATATAATCGAAAACGACGCATCAATTTGGGCACCAAAGAACAAGCCAACTTGAAGACTAGTCGACATTAACAAGTACCTGGAGGCTCAAGATCATCTCGATCACACAGACTAAACAGCTGGAGCTATTTAGCCATTATGGCTCTTTTCTTTGTAATAGCACTCGCTGAATATGTAAAGAAACCATATGAATTAACGAAATTCGACAATCACGAAGGATTGTATTTTGACGACATCTCTGAAATCCAACTTTATTCCAGTGAATGGAACCTCCTCGTGTATTATGACCTCACAATTTATTGGAAGGAATTCTATGAAATAAAAATCTCCATACTAAGGCTCAGAACTCTGTGCGAAAAAGAAATACGTATCTCACGACTCTTATGTAGTGCCACAAGTGAACAACTCAATCATCAAATCTTAGTGGTGGAACATATTAATGAACTATTATATCAGCAGAATGATCATCATCAAATTCGTAGAAGAAGAGCGCCCCTAGAGTTCATCGGAACAATATCTAATAAATTATTCGGCATCCTCGACCAAGAATTCGCAGATAATTATGAAAAACAAATACATGAAATAAAAAAGGATGAACATCTCGTAAGACAACTATTGAAAAATCAAACATCAATAATGGAGAATACAGTAAATGTGATGAAGAAGAATCACAATTCAGTACAAAATCAAATTAGCATGATAGAAAGTCAGATTGAAGCTATGACTGTTAAATTAAACCATTCACAGTATGAAACATTAGTTAGCGAATCATTCTATTCGGCAGCAATTTTGATTACATTGAGCATGATTTCATTTCAAACCATTCAAAGAAGGATTCTAGCCGTACTAATGGATACAAAACAAGGGCTTGTAAACACATTAATACTCACATCCACACAACTAAATGATCAAATCAAGATTATACGAGAACATATTCCGCAATATGTTAGATTACCCGGAGATGGAAGTAAAACTTCACTAATGATCATCTATAATTCAATCCACATGAGAGTAAGAATTACGGAAAACAACGCTCTATTAGACATACGAATCCCACTGCTAAATACAGCGGCATATCATCTTTATGAACTAATTTCGATTCCAGTAATTCATGACGAGAAATATATTTACATCGAGCCATCCAGCAAATACATAGCTGTGAATCGTCCACGAGATCGTTTTAATCCTATGAGAAAGGAAAATTTGAAGGCCTGCCAAGGGGTGACCGATAATCAAATCATCTGCATTCTAAAACAACCAATATTCACAGTAAAGTCCAATCAAAGTCGTTGTGAATTAGAGCTTTTGAGTAACGAACGTAAGATTTCACCCTTCTGCAAGTTACGAATTACAGAAACAGAGAACATATGGATGAAATTACATAGCACCAGTACCTGGTTATTCATCTTGAAGGAAGAAACACGGTTCGACATCATATGTGGAGACGCCACACACCACTTATCACTAAACGGAAACGGAATCATTCAACTTCAACAAGACTGTGTTATAAATAATCCAACACTATCTATAAATTCTAACAACAAAATACAAAGAAGGATAAAATCTTCCTTCATACCAGAAAACAATGTCATCTCAAGGTTTTTAAATTCAAGCACCCAATTAACACCGAATATATCAGGTGTAGCGATTCCACAGCTGATTAAAGAGGTGAACAGCAATGACTTAGCAGAACTGAACAAGGCCATAAAATTCCAACAACAACGTATAGACAACATGCCTGACCTAGATATCCATGACCTGCATCACTACGGCAGCATATACGGGCTTGCAATCATCATAACAGCGATTGGACTTTACCTAAAATACAACAAACAATTAACATGCTACCTAAAGCGGAAGAGTATGAAACCAATGCCAGCTCCAAGACGAGGCAACCGAAGGGAAGAGCGACAGGACAGCATCGAGTTACCATCACTCAACATTGAAGGGGGAGAATGTACGGAGTACATATAAAAAAAAACCACATAAAAATAATAATTTCATTCACCTCAACTAATAACCTGAGGTGACAGAATTCCATATGAAACTTAATTTAATTGCATGAGTGAAAATGCAATTGTCAGCATTTGATGCAATTCATTCACCTCATTGCAATAATTGTTTGCTTATTGCTTATTTAAATTTCTTAATTTCTTTCTTCTTTTTTGTGTCATTAATGATGTTCAGTTAGTTATTGGACGTAAATAAATTTTGTTATTTGAACCAGTATCATTTTTCTTTATTCCTAACTAATTCAACACCAACCAAAAACCCTGAATGAAGCAATACAATTAGCTTCAGAGGTATCCGATACAACAGCTTCCGCAAACATACATCATTACAATGCACGGTATGGATCTAGAGGCAACACAAAGGGGGAGTATAATAATTGCTATAGAACAGGCCAAAACAATGTAAACAGAAGACCCCAGAATGATACATTTAGATATCCACAAAATAATGTGCACAGACAGCCTCAAAATAATTTCTATCAACCACGAAGATAAACAAATTACGGGAACCAAAATAGGACCCGCTACAGATGGAACACAGCAAATAGGAGTATAATAAGAGTTAATCATCTGCAACATTCGGAAAACGAAGAGACAGTCCCCGAAGCTCATCATTCGACGGATTTAGAGTAAACATAGAACCACGAATATCAAGAATTTATAATCTTAGTAATAATCTGACAAATTACATCGTAGTGAAAACCAACATAACCTTAAGCCTAAACAAATTTTTAATTGATACTGGTGCTGACATTTCGATACTAAAACAGAGTAAAATTAAATTTAACATAATCTTAGACAATAACACTTGTAAAATTATAGGAGTAACAGACTCAGAGACATTTTCGTTAGGAACAACTAAAGCAAATTTAAAATTTGAAGACGTAAAAATCTTCCAAGAATTCCATATAGTAAAGAATCATTTCCCAATATTAACAGATAGTATATTAGGAAGGGATTTCTTAATACAAAATAATTGCAAAATAAATTATGAGAATTTCACGATTTCAATCACTACCTCCGACCGAGATATAATAGTACCCATAGTAACAAAGCTTCCAAAAATAGAGAATATAAGAGTACCAGCAAGAACTCAAATCATCCAAGCCCTAGACCTAGAAGTCTTAGAAGATAGTATTATACTAAATGAGGAAATTCAAGATGGCATTTTTCTAGCAAATTAAATAATACCAGCTAAAGGTATTGCTCATATAAAAATCCTAAACACATCATAGATAACATTGATTCATCAGCAAAGCACTCAATTTTGGAAATCTGTAAAAATTTCTCGGATATATTCAACTCACAGGCGATAAACTAACTACAAATAACTTCTATAACCAAAATATTTCAGTATTAGACAATAGCCCAGTCTACATAAAAAATTATAGATAACCTCAATCGTAAGTTAAAGAAATAGATAAACAAGTAAATAAACTTATCGATGACCAAATTATTGAACCCTCAGTAACTCCTTACAATTCTCCACTATTATTAGTAGTGTAGCGTTCTGCCCTCACGCTACCTTTTATTTTCCTTCTTTTTTTGCATAACACCACTCAATGCTTCAGTCTCAGCTCCTCGTCAAATTTTTTTTTCTTTCGAAATTTCTCCTGTCAAAATTCGCTTTTACATTTTTATCTAAACGTATAATTTCTGAAATTTTCTCGAAAAGTAGCCCTTTGCTACTTTTCCATTGGGACATTAATAACTGAAAAGAAGGAAACGTTTATATATACAATTTCGAGAAGCAGCCCTATGCTACTTCTCCATAAAGCATAAAACCCTGAAAAGAAGAGATAGACAAAGCATGTCCAAAAAGAAAGAATTTAATTCGGGCAGAACTCGCACGAATTATATTCTTTCTTATGAACCCTGTAAAGAAGAAAAAACATCGGCAACAAAAATATTGCCAAACGAAAAATTCTAAAATTGTGCAAAACGCGCACAAATCATAATTCTGTCACTCAAAATTTACCTCTATTCACCAACTTACAAGAGTCGGGAAACGGCAATTCGCCTAGCTGTAAAACATCGCGTGATACCATCACCGCCTAGAATTCTTAGAAAATTCTCGCTCACAACACAAATTCTGCTTACCAAAGTGCAGGCAAATGATACACGTACACCCGTACGTATTCAACAGCACCGCTGCCCAAAGAGATTTCGGCAGTCGACTGAAAGAAGAACAACCAAATAAAAAAATGTTCGCTTACCTGTGACTGAGCGAGGAACGGCTACGATGTAGGGAGACGGCGAAAAATCGAGGAGTTGGGCATGAGCTATGGTGTGAGGAGGATCGTGCACGGAGTGCTTGGTACATTGCTCGGTCTCAGTTTGCTTGTCTGCGATAGGAGTGAAAATTAGTTTTGGCGTGTAAATTTTTCCTAGGAAAGAAAGAAAATTTCTATGAACATTCATGAATAACATTGAGTGCGAAAGATTTTGCTTACCTGCAGTAGCAGTGAAAATTAGTTTTGTGCGTGTAAAACTTTCCTAGGAAAGAAAGAAAATTTATATGAACATTCATGGATAATATAAATTACATTTTCCGTCAGATTTCGCTTACCTGCAATAGCAGCGAAAATTAGTTTTTTGAAAATATGTTTGTGCGTAATTTTTTTCTATGAAAGAAAGAAAATTCTTATGGACATTCATGGATAATACAAATTACATTTTTGCGACGGATTTCGCTTACCTGCAATAGCAGCGAAAATTAGTTTTTTTTAAATTTAGTTTGTACGTATTTTTCCTGTGAAAGAAGGGAAATTTTATGAATATTTACAAATCATATAAATCATATTTTTGCGAAAGATTTTGCTTACCTGTGATGGCAGTGAAACTTAGTTTTGTGCGTGTAAATTTTCCTAGGAAAGAAAGGAAATTTTTATGAACATTCACGGATAATATAAATTACATTTTTTTGCGACGGATTTCGCTTACTTGCAATAGCAGCGAAGTTAGTTTTTTTTTTAATTTAGTTTGTGCGTATTTTTCCTGTGAAAGAAGGGAAATTTTATGAATATTTACAAATCATATAAATCATATTTTTGCGAAGGATTTTGCTTACCTGCGATGGCAGTGAAACTTAGTTTTGTGCGTGTAAATTTTCCTAGGAAAGAAAGGAAATTGTTATAGATTGGCCAGTAAGGCATTAGTGTACACCTGAAAGCACCCAAAAGAGGTGAAAAGGGTAAAAAAAAGAGGTCAATGTACCCACCAACTCAAAGTGTAGAAGAGAAGCATCTGACCCGGTTTGGGACGCAAGATACATCAAAAGGGTGCACCCCACAGTTCCGGTTTGCAGCAGCGAGGGTACTCGTCGCGTAGGGTAGTATACCTGCAACTAAGTAAGTTTTGTCTAGTTTGTTACTCACTTTCTTTATAGGTACATGTACCTTCGCATGACATTATTTAATTATTTATAAGTATACATTGGAACTTTCAGTTTAGATTGGCTACGGTATTATTAAGGTCAGTTAGTAGGGCAACGTAGGGTAGGTTACGGCTAGGCCAAAGCAAGGGAAGAACAGAGAAGCGGATATTGTAAGATGAACGACGGATATTGAGAGAATAATAAAGTAATTTCTTTTGCCACTGCGTCCTCTGAATTTCTTGTTTCCTAGCATGCAACCGTGTTATTTCTTTTGTTTTGTTTCCTTCAGCACACGCATTCGTAGGCGATAATAAGTGAGTAACTTCGGACATGGGAGGTGGGGAACCGATGGAGAGCCACTAGAGCACGCGCACACACCCAACGGGAGCGTTGGGGCTAGGAATTTTATAGCGACTGTGACGTCTTAGCGATGGGCGATGGGCCCAATCCCATTCCGGTCGGGACTTCATCACCATCTGAAGTCCACGCACTCCCTCTCTCTCTCTCTCTCTCGGCGTCGTATCTTCTCCGGGTGGTCAAACATTTGTACGGCGTTGTCCTTTCATTTTATTTTATTTCAGCACATCGCATCGCTAACATTATTTAAATTTCATCACCTCCAGGTCTTTAATTTTCAGGTTGCACCAGTGGAGGCAAGCCAAGTCGAGTTGCAAGGAGTTCTATGTCCGTCTGTCCGTCTGAAGTCCGTAACAGGTTGGATAAATTTTCTTTTCGTTTAAGTATATGCACAGCTTTCAAGCACCGAAGGGATGTGGGTGGCAAGAACCACCCCAAACCGGCTGATCGCTAGCGGCAATATGCTACGCGGCCATTCACACATATCCCTGAGGTGATTTTGCAGCAAGAGGCGTCTAATGCAGCACCTGTCCACCTTCATTGCAAGATGGATGTGGATGGGGCTGAGAGCGGGCGCGCTCTTTGCTACAAATGGCACCCAAGTTTGTTTTTTTGTTGTTTTATTGGTCTTTAGTCAAGCTTCTTTTGACTAAGACGTAATTCTTTTCCTCAGTATTTTTTTCTTTTTCGGTTCCAAAAATTTTAGTAAGATTCTAACTTTGCTATCCACCTCCAGTCAAACCATATTTTGGTAGATCTATCGACACTATACTATATAAATTATTCCGTTAGTTTCATATCGTTTTGCCCCGTCTTCAAGTTATCCAGTAGTTATTTTTGTTCACTTCTTCTTATTCCAATTCTGCGAAATAAGTTTTATAATGCTCATTGCAGTTCGTTTCACATGAAAGTCTTTTCGTCAGTTGTAAAACCTTTAGCTTGCTGAAACGAGTTGTCTTGATATGCTGCCAAAGGCCTGGTCTACGCAGAGCTACCTTTTTCTCCCGTAAAGCCCGTTGCTTTCGTGGTAGTCCATTTTGGCTCTCGTTAGATCCGGCGTTGGTAGCTGGTGAGATGGCTCGTGATTTCGCTCCATTGGTGTAACCACGTAGATCTCTTCTAGTCACATTCAAATAATTTATGTATTTCTATTTCTTTTTGAATTTTATAACCTTCACGACGAAGTTCCATCTTCTTCGGTAGGTAGCAGGTTTTGTACGCTAGGCGTACTTTTCGAGGCTAAAGCTTCAGCCCGTGAACACTGGGGAGATGATCAATCATCGTGAAAGGCTTTCCACATTTAAAGAAGCATGGCCATATATCAGCTCCGTCGTTAAGTTGGTGAACGGCGTTCACCTTCTGATTCAACGGTATCCTTGGCAATGGGCTTGAGTTGGCAAGGCTTACAATTATCACATCGCTTTGAAAAGCTGGTCCATGTTTTTTTTTTTTATTTCAAATTTTCCTACTTCTTCTTCAGTGCCCGTCGTAAGACATCAGCACTGGTAATGCATGATGATCGGATGATCAGTGGACAGTGAACGTTGTATGCGAAGCATGCTTTACGAGTCTCAGCTCAGTTCACATCTGCTGGTTCCAGGAAGAAGACAGTATTTTTTTTATCTACATTTGTGGCAGTAATTACAGTGATTCGACGGCTGATGGTTTGTTTTTATTTTATTTTCTTTTGTGGGTATCTCATTACAAAACAGCTACTGACTCTTCCTGAGCACTAGTAGCCACTGAACAGTCAATCATCTGCTCCTGATTTAACTTGGCTCCCTGCCTCAGTAAATTGATGAACTAAATTCATCTCTACGACACCGGACTTTGCTCGGGCAGTGGAGTCGGCCAACTTGCCTTAATTCGTTCTTCGCTAACTAATTCCATGTTTGTGACCTCTCCAAGGGTTGGAGAGAGAGAGATTGAGAACGAATTTCTGTCGTTACGGCATCGAATTGCTAAAGTTTTGCTGTGTGTGTGTATTCGGGTGGGTTGCTTCGGGGCCCACCCGCCTTCTGCGTATGAAGTAGTAGTTTGAACAAGTGTAAACGCACAAATTTGATAGGTCTACGACTTTAAATTTGCGTTCCCTTCAAGCACATCTCTGGTTAATAATTGTATCATACTAGCCCTTCTTCGTCGACTTATTTTCGGCATACACATACTAGCCAGCACATCTTCCCTAGCTTCGGGTATTGGTACAATTGTCACCCTAATTTCCTATTATAAGTGATCAGTTTTAACTGACTGAACTGACTTTACATACCTATCACCAGACGAGTTGGCGGTCGAGTAGCTCGTGCGAAACATCGATCCCTCTCACGAGGACCCCGGGAGCATCTCCAGAAGGCTTTTGAGACCGAGCAGTTAGATCCTAGCAAAGAAGCGCAAAGGTCACACGCGCAGAAGAATCCCTCGCGGGAGGTCGACTATATCAGCAGCCGAGTGGAGGCTTTGAGGTATGACCTCACTGCGGACCCTATTCGAACGGAAGGGGATCGGGGTCGCTATCGTAGTCAGATCATCCACGTTGTTCATAGGGTCCGACGGTTGCACAATACTTCTCCGTCTGCGCGCTCGGAAGTCCAGGAACAACTTTCGGCATTGGAAGATCTCCTGAATTCGGTCGAGACAGCCCGGCTTCCATTGCAGGGTCGGGTGCCTGATGAGGAAGGCGCTCGTGGCCTGGAAATCCCATCCGCCAGCGTGACAGATTCCAACCTTGGAGGGGCTGGTCTAACGGGTGTTTCTTCCAAAGCTCCAACTCGATTCATCTACTCGACAGTGAGTACTCCCAAGCTTAGCACAGGGAGTCCCCGCTTCAACCCAGGTACGCCGGGTCCCAACTTTCCATTTCCAGGTGGGAGGAATGCCCAGCAGAATCCTACCAGCAGTCACACTGCGCAGCGGCCGCAGACGGCCTTTCTGGAGGGAAGACCACGCTTCCGTTCGGTGAACGAACGTTTAGAGGCCTTGCACACGGGACCAAACCGAGGTGCAGGAGCAGATGCCCCACCAAGTCATGATCATTTTGATTCACGACCACCCAGACCACCAGGGTTAGGAGTCTCACCGTTGAACGCGTCAACATATCATCGACAGAGTACTGCTAGTGTTTTATATTTTTATATCGCTCACCTGTGAACTTGGTTTACTTCCGCTCACTAATAATCCAGTTCGGGGTTCTTGTTTCACAAAACACTCTGTTGTATTTTTCTATCTCTTCTTTAATTCTTTATTTTTTTTTACAAGACGTAGCTATTCTATAATTTTCCTATTCTTAAAATACACATCTTTATTTTAACTACACAACCGAATTTTCTTTTTATTAGATCTTTATTTTGAACTACACTACCAAATTTTCTTTTAATTGGATCTCCTTTTTTTTTACTACACAACCAAATTTTCTTTTTATTAGATCTCTTTTTTTTTTGCTACCCGACTCAAACCAACAACTCTTTTTAGAACGACCGACTTAACTCTTAAAAACCGACTCCTGTTTCTGGACCCGAGATTGCGCCGCTTTTACGTTTTCAATTCAACTCAACTCTTGATCACATTCATCGTGATCAAGAGCCGTTGTTCAGGATCGAAAATGCTAAATTGCATTTCTTATCTTGAGAAAATTTTACTTTTTCAATTCTGGACTTGTTCAAACATGTCCAGAATTATTTGCTTCGGGCGATGGCTTCAAAAATGTAATCTAACACTTTTAAAAACATCAGCCACCGTCCCGTCGTTTGAAATCGCGGCGCGCATATACATACAATGCATTTATGCGGCGCGCGTTTCTTATCGTGTAAGCTTTTTATCGTTATATGTATGTACGTATGTACATACATGTTGGATTTTTTCGCTGCAATTTGTACTGAAGGTACGATTTGCTTTTTGATTTATTTTTTAATTAAATTGTTGAAATGTTGTGGAAATTTTTAAGTAAAACGACTTGGGATGTAAACTGAAACTTTTGTTTTTCCCAAGTCGTTTTATGGGAAAAATTTTGTGAGTTGTGTGGAATGTGAAGAAAATTGCTGATGAAATTTTCTTCACCCTTTTAGGAAGATAAACTCATTGTGCATGATTAGTTTATTGGAATTTATGATTTTCTTTTTAAATGCCCAACTTAGGTTTTTCAGATATATAGGGCTTACTAATTATTTTTTGGGAAAACTTTACATGTTAAGTCCTACGGTTTTATATCTCTTTCTCTATCTCTACATATTTATACATATATGTACATATGGTACATATATGTACCTATGTAGGTGTTTTTGATATATAACATTCCTTCCCCCCGGGAAAAAGAAGAAGAGGAATAATTCTCGAAAAATACTTATGTGGGTGTAGATTCTGTCTGGGGTTTTTTGTATCAAATAGAAATGAATTTGATATCGTACTCCTTAAAAGTAATTAAAAAAAAATAAAAAGAGTGCCATGGGTCCATAGCGTCGTGGTCTGATACAGTAAAATGCATCGTGCGCCGGCTTCGAAAATAGAGAGAGACAAAAATATTTGAGATCTGTGGTCTTGTAGCTACATACATACAAAATGCATAAATTGCAATTTGTGTCGTATGGAGCTCATATTGTGTGATTTGAAAGAATAAAAAAAGAATAAAAACAACTGCTTTTGCTACTGGGGTTGCGTGGGCTTCACCGAGATAAGGGCTTGACACGTTTTAATCGTATCTCCATCGGTTTTTGCTAACGTTAGGGGTTTTGCCCTTTATATGGAGCGATTTCTGTGATTATCTTCACAGTCTTGCTTAAATGGAATTCGGAGAAGTAATTGGACCGCGTGCTCCCTACGTCTGTTCCAGGCCCCATTGTGTTAGGGTGCTGGCAATTTCCGTACAGAGTGTGGCTCTCCGGTGGAGGGGATTAATCCGGCTGCTGCTGCGTAGGGATGGGCGCCCAGATATTTGTATCTGGTCCGCTCCTCCCGAGGTGGATAGCTTTCACTGGGTGGAGTTCTGCCTATCTCCTCATAACGGGAGCTCCTGGGTGCCTTTAGGTAAGTTTATTTTGTGGTGAACAATAACTCTTCATTGGTTCTAACTACGGTTTTTTTTTGTTTTTTGTTTTTTTTAGTAGTTACCCTAGTATTGCCGGGAGAGGTCGGCTGGTGTGCCTGCCTGGTATGTAGGACCCACCCGAGCTACTTGCTGCATGGCGATGACGTGGTCGCTTGAGCCAACAATCCTGCTCAGTTTGACTGGGATGTTCCAGGTGCAGTGTCCAGCCCGGTTTCGAGTGTAGAGAACTGGGACGTGTCGCCTGCTAAGGAGGATTGGGGTCCCCCAGGTGAGGAGCTTGGCACTGGCCGAGATGGCGCGGATCTTCCCGCTGGTTCTGAGGAAGACTGGGACGCTCTCCCGCCTTATGAGGGCTGAACTGGGTAATTTCTCCTTTCATTTGAATTTCTCTTTCTTCTTTTTTTAAATAATATTTTCTTTCCTCTTGCAGCAACCACGTTTGTCTTGACGGTTCCCCGGGGCAAAAGAGGAAGAGAGAGAAAAAAACAATTTTTTTTTGTGTAGTTTACTTTATAAAATAAAAAAAAATGTAAATTCTAGATCTATTTTTTCTGTGTTGTTATCCCTATATCTATTGTTTTCAGGTAGCTACTTATATGGCTTGTGGTTCTTCGCAGGGAATTTGAGAGTTTTTGTTTTTGTATAGCGGTTTCGGTGTTGAGACTGTTGTCGGCTTTGTTTTCTTTTTTTGCTTCGAGAGAGCTGAATACTTGGTCGATTTTTGGTTGGGTCTTTGCTCTTGCTTTGCAAAAAGAAAATATACATATGTATATATAATTTTTGGTTGTTTTTACCGGAAAGTATAATGCTTTCATATTTTTCTAGGCGTTCGCTAATTCTAATTTTATGTTTTTTTTGTGTAATTTGGTGTATGGTTTCCTTAATCTATTATCTAGCTCTACTTACTTATTTATTTGTTTATTTATATCTACTTTTAAAGCATATTTTCCTTTTCCTTTATTTTTTTTTGCATATCTAACGCCTTTTAATTTTTTCTTGGTTATCTTATTTTTTTCCTTTATTGTATTATTTTTATTTACTATTTTTCTATTTATAATGTTAGTACTTACTTTAACTTTTCATTTTATATCTATTTAGCATAGTTATTTATGTTATTGTATTTTAATATATTATTTGGTAAATAATTATCTTTTGTATTGCTTAATGTTACTGCTTATTTTTTTATTAAATTAAATCTTGATTATATCTTAATTGGTTATATAAGTAGTTGTTTTAATTCTACTCTTTTATGCTTTTCTTTCTTCTATTTTCTTAATTCCTAGAGCTTTTAATCTATTTTGTTGAGAACTTCCGAATTGTGTTTTCTTTTGAAATATATTTTCTTTCTCTTAATGTCTAGTTTTTATTTCACTTATTTTCTATCAGCCAGTGTAGTAAAAGGAGAGAGGGCTGTGCTTGTAACAGGATAATCGCAGAAAAACGGCAAAGACAAAAATGGGTATTGTGGTGCTTGACTTATACTAATTGTATAGATCTTGCTCTGGGGAGACTTTGAGCACGTTTTAACTTTTCTTGGGGTTTCGCATAAACCGGTTCCATGGGGGCGTTTTCAGCTGTGGGCTGTTGTCTGCGTTTAGCAACCCATACCATGAATGCCGGTATGACAAATTTTGCTATTGCCACCACTGAAGCAATTAGCAACAAGGGTTCTGTCATTGATAAGGATGTAATTGAGAGTATATGAGGAATCTTGGCCTTTGGTCCAAAGTGAATGTTGTTCACTTTGGTACGGATTTCGTCTAGAGATTTTGTATCTAGGTGGATACGTTGGTTTGTGTCATCTCCGAGGAGTAATTTTAGTTGTTTCTCAAGGTCTTTAGGAGCGGATATCTTGTACATATATCTTGCCAACTCATCCTGAGTTTCATTTTTGCCTGGGAAGTAGGTTGGTTGGAAAACTTTTAGCGGATGCAGGTTTTCTGCTTCGTAATACAGAGTGTGAGGCCCTATTTGCAAGGAACATGGTTCGTTGACTGTCATGATTCCTTGTCTTGTAAGACGATGAGTAAGTAACTGTTGAGTACAAGTTATATGTACTATAGTAGTTTGGTTAAGGAGTACAGCCACGAATTTGGTCTATTGAGCTTAATTATTGTATCTCTTGGCGGAATTTGAGCTCTGATGCTACAGCAACAGAAATTCCTGGGTCTGGGTTTGACTTGCCACATGGGAAAATCCGATATCAGGTATTAATGAGTGGTCTGCGTCCACCCGTATGGGAAAACATTTAATCTGTTGGATTTTCATCTTGGGTATATTGAAAATGGGAAGTGTGATTCGAATCACCAATTTTTCCTGTAATAAATGGGTCTTGATTGCCGCTGTTTGATACAGAACTGATAAGCAGTCCTGCAGATTGGGAGAAGTGGAGTGAGATTTGTGATAAATCTCTAGAAAATGATTTGGGGAAATTAAAAGTGGATGAATTTGATTATTTCTACTGGACACTATTATGTACAGTAGAGCTTGTTGTCTAAATTCCAACTTTATCATTTGTAGTGTCAGACTAGAGACGATTTCTTGCCTTATTTGATCGTCTGTTGTGTTCCACAGATTGTTAATCTGGTTGGTTATCTGACGCTGTCGTTCAGACAGGGAAGATAGGGGTTTCTGAATTTGTTCAAACGTGATTTTTATTACGCTGATCTGCTGTTTTTCCAGATCAGCTAAGGTTTGAGTATTTACCTCTAATTCGCTTAGTCGGCTGTACACCTCTTGCTCGTTTCCACTATCCATCGCATCGGGAGTGATTGAATAAGGTTCCTCAGCGGGGGCTCCTATCGTGGTCAGGAACAGTCCGTAGAAAATTATTGACTGCATTGTTATCTAGGAGAGTATAGGATAGGGTATTAAAATGGGTTTTTTGTTGCCTTCGTAGCTTACATGCTATTATATATGTACCTTAGAATTACTTACATTATATAGATACCATGTTATTCGTAGAAAGGTTTTAGGCGATTGTTGTGTACCGTCACCTCTCGTTTACGAATTTTAATTGTTGTGTTAACTGGGCTGGGGATGCCGGTTACCGTATAGGGTCCTACCCAAATCTGGGAGAGCTTATGTTTACGACTTTCGCTCTTGAGTAGAACCTTATCTCCTCTGTGAAATGTGAGGGGACGTACAGCTTTGTCATAGTAATTTTTCGAGCGTTGTTTAGTCATCAGTAGATTTTTCCGTGCCATGGCGTAAGACTTTTGAAGCTTATACCTGAGAATATGGTAGTAGCTCTCGTGATTATACACGGGGTCGGGGTCTCATTTTAAGTTGGACGGAACGCCCGCTATAAAACCGTAGAGGCAGTTAATGGGAGTTAATTTTTTTCCCTTCGTGTACACTGTTATTGTACACGAAAGCAGCGGTTTGCAGATAACTATCCCATGACCTGGGATTTTCGTCCACTATAGTTCGTAGATATTCAATCAATGGTCTATGTGCACGTTCGAGGGCTCCTTTTGATTGGGGATGATAAGCTGAGGCTTGCAGCTTATTTATCCTGAGGAGTTTGCATACCTTTTTGAATAGGTCACTCAGGAAATTACTTCCCTGATCGGTGACTAATCTTTTGGGAATACGGTAGCGCGTGACGATTTCGTCGAAGAAAATTTGCGCTACCGTTATAGCTTCCCCATTTGGTATGACATACCGATCTACAAACTTCGTGAGGTTATCCTGAAACGTTAGTATATATTTGTTTCCGGATTCAGTCTCCTCTAGTGGGCCGACTATATCTAGACAGATTTTATCGAATGGTTGTTCCGCTTGTAGCGTATACCCCCTTACGCTACTTTTGTTTGGCTTCTCTACGTCTGTAGAGAAAACCCCTTGATTTCCCAGAGTATGTAATTTAGTCAAATTTATTTATTTTTAAGAAGTAGCCCTATGCTACTTCTTCATATCAAAAAATTCCTACAAAGTCAAAATTTATTTATTTTTAAGAAGTAGCCCTATGCTACTTCTTCATATTAGAAAATTCCTGAATAGCAAAAATTTATTCATTTGCAAGAAGTAGCCCTATGCTACTTCTTCATATTAGAAAGTTCCTGAAAAGTAAAAATTTATTCATTGCAAGAAGTAGCCCTATGCTACTTCTTCATATTAGAAAATTCCTGAAAAGTCAAAATTTATTTATTTGTAAGAAGTAGCCCTATGCTACTTCTTCATATTAGAAAATTCCTACAAAGGTAAAACCTTATTAATACACACCCGCATACAGGTGCAAATCTAAAAGAAATAACAACAGCTGCAGAATAACTTCAGTTGAAAAATTCTAAAATGCGCAAAATGAGCACAAAATACAATTTTTCGGATAAAGCTTACCGCTAGTCAACAACATCCAAACGACGAAAACGGTAATATGCCTAGCTGTAATGCATCGGACGATGCCACCATACAATGCAATACAGCAAGCCCGCCCGAACTTCACAGAAAATTTCGGCAGACAGCACACATTTTGCTGCTACCAAACGACAGGCAAAAACGATACACACACACCCGTACATACAGCAAGCAGAAATTTCGATTTCAGCTGAAACGAACAAAAAAGTGTGCGTCTGTCGGTGGCTGGAGGCAAGGCGGCTGCGATGTTGGTAAGCTGGGAGTTAGTTAGTCAATTTTGAACGAGCGATGAGAGTGGCGACAGGCGCAAAGTGCTTAGCGTCGAGGTTTCTTTTCCTGGAAGTTTTTTTTGTGATGTATCTGAGTACAGTAGTTTTGCGGGAATCGTTTTCGTGGTTACTTACCTGCATCGTCAGTGATTTTTTTTCTTTTGTCGTGATTATCAACGCATTTCCGCGAGCTGAAAAGGATTATTTTTGTTTAAATAGTGAAAATTCCCGCACTGAAAAGGAAAATTTGATATATATATCTATTAGTGAAAACCCCATTAAGAATAAGGAAATTTAGTGGTTACCTACCTGCATCGTCAGTGAATTCGTCGTTATTTTCTTTCACGCATTCTCTCGAACTGAAAATATAAACTCTATATATATTAGTGAGAATTCTTTTAAGAATAAATAATTTAGTGATTACTTACCTGCACCGTCAGTGAATTCGTCGTGATTTTCTTTCATGCATTCTCTCGAACTGAAAAGAAAATTTTATATATATTAGTGAGAATTCTTTTAAGAATAAATAATTTAGTGATTATTTACCTGCATCGTCAGTGAGTTCGTCGTTATATTCGTTCACACATTTACTCGAACTGAAAAGAAAAATGTTATATATATTAAGGAAAATTCCATTAAGAATAAGGAATTTAGTGATTACCTACCTGCCGTTAGTGAATTCGTCGTTATTTTCTTTCACGCATTTTCTCGCACTGAAAAGGAAAATTTTATATATATATATATTAGTGAAAACTCCATTAAGAATAAGGAAATTTAGTGGTTACCTACCTGTCGTTAGTGAATTCGTCGTTATTTTCTTTCACACATTTTCTCGAACTGAAAAGAAAATTTCATATATTTTAGTGGAAATGCTATGGAGAATAAATAATTTAGTGCTTACTTACCTGCATCGTCAGTGAATTCGTCGTTATTTTCTTTCACACATTTTCTCGAACTGAAAAGAAAATTTCACGTATTTTAGTGAAAATTCTATGGAGAATAAATAATTTAGTGCTTACTTACCTGCATCGTCAGTGAATTCGTCGTTATTTTCTTTCACACATTTTCTCGAACTGAAAAGAAAATTTCATATATTTTAGTGAAAATGCTATGGAGAATAAATAATTTAGTGCTTACTTACCTGCATCGTCAGTGAATTCGTCGTTATTTTCTTTCACACATTTTCTCGAACTGAAAAGAAAATTTCATATATTTTAGTGAAAATTCTATGGAGAATAAATAATTTAGTGGTTACCTACCTGCATCGTCAGTGAATTCGTCGTTATTTTCGTTCACACATCTTCTCGAACTGAAAAGGGAAAATTTCATATTTTTTAGTGAAAATCCTATGGAGAACAAATAAGTTAGTGATTATTTACCTGTATCGTCAGTGAATTCGTCGTGATTTTCTTTCACGCATTCTCTCGAACTGAAAAGAAAAAATGTTATATATATTAAGGAAAATTCCATTAAGGATAAAGAATTTAGTGATTGCTTACCTGCATCGTCAGTGAATTCGTCGTGATTTTCTTTCACGCATTCTCTCGAACTGAAAAGAAAAACGTTATATATATTAAGGAAAATTCCATTAAGGATAAGAAATTTAGTGATTATTTACCTGCATCGTCAGTGAATTCGTCGTTATCTTCGTTCACACATTTTCTCGAACTGAAAAGAAAAATGTTATATATATTAAGGAAAATTCCATTAGGAATAAGGAATTTAGTGATTACTTATCTGCTTCGTCAGTGAACTCTTCTTTATTTTCTGTCACATTTTCTCGAACTGAAAAGAAAATTTTATATATATTAGTGAAAATTCTTTTAAGAATAAGTAAGTTAGTGATCATTTACCTGCATCGCCAGTGAATTTGTCGTTATCTTCGTTCACGCATTTTCTTGAACTGAAAAGGAATATATATTTTCGTTATATTAGTGAAAATTCTACTAAAACCAAATTATTCAGTGTTCATTTACCTGTATCGCTGGTGATTTTCTTTTGTGGTTGTTTCCCACGCATTTCCTCGAACGGGAAAAAGAATATATTTACGTTCACCTGTACCACTTGGAGTTGATCATTAAGGCTAACTAGTGACAAACGAAAAGGGAAACGATGAGGAGTTAAATGGGCAGCCGCAGTCTCTTAATCATTGCTCGCTCAGTAAGGAGGAGACCCCGAATTGGTTAAATCGTATACATGTAAGTCCAAGGTGGACCTTAAGGTTAGTTGAATTATTGTTATTACATTTTCTTTTCTTCTTGATCTTGATTTGTGAAACTAAATTGTTTAACTTACCTTTGAATATATCTAGACAACAGAATTAAGTAAGGTCAGAACAGGAAAGCGCTTTTAGGGCTAGGCTTAAGCTATCTATACGATGTACATAATATATGTTATTGTCTGAAGTCAAAAAAAGAAAAAACAAAATTAGACAAAGAAAGCAGAGAAAAGGAAGTACGTAGGATATATTTAAGGTTCTGGTGTGTGTAATCGGGTTTCCTCGCTCGCTGAAGTGAGATAAATTTTAGTTAATAAAGGAATCACATTGTTTGAAGTGGATAACGCCTGAAGTTCTTTGTTCTCCTTTCCCTTTTCTTTTGGTTTACCTAATTACTCTGGCAGCTTTCCCTAGTCCAGTCTTTACTTCTCTCTTCTAGTGGACTTAATACAATGGAGTAGGTAAACACCTGGCAGGGAGGTGGTCGCGGACAAGATGGCGGACAGCACCCACGCATCGGCATATCAGCCCTCGTAGTTGGGGATTAAATGGGGCTGAGCAGTTCGAAACGGCTTTGGAGGCTTAGCCAGGGTGGATGGGGGCGATTGGGCCCAACATTACCCAAAGCCGGAGTCTCAACAACATCAGAGACCCCTTTCAACTCTCTCACTCTTTCTCAATCGTCCATATGCCAGCGTTGTAAGCTCTCCGGGTGAATTAACACTTGTTCGGCGTTGCTGAGGTCTTCTATTCTCCTTCTTTTTGCAGCATATAAATAAAATCAATTTTCTTCTTTTTAGGCTTTCAGGTTCCACCAAGAGAAGGAAGCCTGCATCAGATCTTTTTTTTTCTGTCCGTCCGTCTGTCTGATCAGTTATGTTGACGATTTTGCACAGCTTAACAACCATTGAAGGGATGTGGGGGCAAGAACCACCCCAAGCCGGCTGATCGCTAGCGGCATATTTCCTGTGCAGCCACCCACACATATCCTGGATATGATTTTGTAACAAAGAGGTGTGGGATGCAGTATGTATCTACATTCAGGTACAAGTGAATGTAGGTATATCTGTCGGCTGACAAGCTCTTCGTTACAAATGGCGCCGAAGCGGTTTTTTTTGCTTTAAGACCTTATTTTTATTTTTGATTTTCTGGTCGCTCATTTGTGCTTCGTTACAAATGACGCCCAATTTCGGTTTTTTTTATCTTTAGTCAAGCTTCTCTTGACTAAAGCTCAACTACTAGTTCACGTTTTATTTTTGATTTTCTGGTCGCTCATTTGTGCTTCGTCACAAATGGCGCCCAATCTTTGGTTTGTTTTTTTTCTTCGCATTTAGTGAAGCTTCTCTTGACTAGAACGCAATTGCTATTTTAATGTTATTTTCTCAATTTTTTGTTGTGTTATTATCACTATTAGAACTTTTCGTTGTTTTGTATTTCAGTATGTTTTAAGCTGACGCAAGTGATTTGCCTGGCGGATACAAGGTGCTGGGTCTACGCAGAGCTCTTCTTGCTTCCGTGGAGTGCGTTACTTCCATGATAGCTCCTTTTTGGCTCTCGTTAGGCCCGACCTTTGTATCGCGGCTGGGTCACTCGACCATGGTTCTGGCTGTATGTGCGATCGTAAACTGTCTTCGGTCAAGTCTAAGTCAATTTCTACCTTAAATTTAATAGTTTCTTTTGTCTAAGTGCTCACCTCCTTGGCAGCAAGCGAGTTTTGTGCGCGAGGCGTACCACCTTTGAAGCCAAGCTTCGGCTCGTGGACACCGGGGTGATGACCACTTGGAATTTTATCTCCTATCTAAACTTTCGAAACTTTCCAGTTTCTAGCATTGAAGTGCTCTTCTCTTCAGTGGTATATATGCGGGCTTTGGGCTTGCGGGCACCACTGGGAAGCGAAGCTTCGGTTCGCGGCCACTGAACAGCTGACCACTCGATGCAGGCCTACCTGAAGAACGGCACGTCTGTCTCAACTCAACAAGTTGATGAACGACGTTCATCTATTGTGACCTTGTCCTTGTTGGGTTGATGCAGCCTGGCAGTTCAAATGATCCTTTTTCTAGCTTTTCGCGCTTGCGTGGCGCTCCCCTCCCATGGCTCCATTTCGGGCTGCTTCGATCACTCTGACGGGAGGATGGCTGTTGAGTATCCTCTAGATTGGTATCCGACTTGGAGTGATCGATGCAATGCCGGGACGGTGATCTTGGAGCGGAGTCCCACACGAGGTGAAGGTGACCTTTTTTTTGTCTTTTGTCATTCCCCATCAACCTTCCCTAACTTCTAGTGATGGGAGGCTAAGTCGATCAGTAGTCAGTTAGCGTTGTATGCGATGCATACGTTTTTGAAACTATTTCCGTTCACTTCTGCTGGTTCCGAGAAGAAGCCCGTATTATCTCTTTTTAGTTTTAGTTGGGTTGTCCCGTATTATCTCTTTTTAGTTTTAGTTGGGTTGTCCCGTATTATCTCTTTTTAGTTTTATTGGGTTGTCCCGTATTATCTCTTTTTAGTTTTAGTTGGGTTGTCCCGTATAGATTTATCTCCTTACAAAAATCACCGCTACGGCTTCTTACTCGAGTACCAGCAGCCACTTGATCACCGACCTCTCACTTTTCCTTGATCTGTTGACTTCAGTCTCTTGCCAAGTTGATGAACGATGTTCATCCTGACGATTTTATCCTTGGTTAAGGGAGTACTTGTCGCGATCATGCAATGTAAGACGGCAACTCGAAGTTCCGTTCTTCGACATTGTAGTAAACCCCTTCCTATTTAGATAAATGCTCATTTGCTTGGTGGGAGTACAAGCTTAGTGGGCGTGGTTCAGCATACCCCTCTTAGAAGTTTTGCTTAGGCTTGTTACGCGTTTATGTTCAGACAGCCACCAAGTTCATGACCATTTTCTAGCAAACATTGTATAAATATAGATAGACCGAGAGTCTTGCGATTGGCCTGATTCAGAGCGACGACACCTTGGAGAGTGGTGGACGGCGAGGAGAGAGAGAGATAGAGAGAGAGAGAGTTAGAAGGAAAACAATTTTTTGTTTGTTTTTTTTTATTTTTCAGCAGTGGTTGAAGCTTAGTGATGTTTTTTATTTATCTTGTGTGTGTTGGAACGAGTGTGTTTCACCTCTCGTCGTGCCGTCACGCCGACGCCCTTCATGACGAGAAAATATCGACGCTTAATTTTATTATTGACGCTATATATATTTGTTTCGTAAGTTTTATTCATTGACTCAATTTTAACTGTTAGTAGAGTAATACACTGTAGTGTTATTGATTTTTCTAACGTACACGTATCTTGTTACCAATATCACCGTCGTTTTTTTTTGCGTTTATTTTTAAAATTTATTTATATTGTTATCGTTTCAATTGTCCAGTTCCAGGTGAGCCACTTCGATGCAACCCAAGTAGTGCGTGTAGTGAGCGAGATCTTATTTTTTTTGTCTAGGCATTGTACATATAAAAATTATTTTTTTTCTTCTTCTTCGACACTGCGAGTAATCCAATGATCAAAATAAGTATAACCAACCTTGTTTTCTTCACGAGCTATGGAATCACTGTCGCGTTTGTTAGGTTTGTATGTTATCCGTACTACCGTAGAAGCCATTTGCCTAGTCGGATTGTCAGTCGGACTAGATCTGTTTTATTTTATGAATGGTTATTATAGGCTAAGGTTTATTTTCTTTATCAGGCACGCAGTAATGCCATTCCTTTTCGCATTCTTTCAAGGTGCCTTTAGTAAATCCTCCTCTTTGGAATTTTTTTTTCTCTTCTCAGGATATTAAGTCTTGATCAAAGTTGATTAGATCTCGGTAGCCCTAATAAGGCATCCGGCAAGCTTCACTTGCAAACGATAGGGTATCACATAGCCCTCCTACTGCCTCATCAGTGGTGGGTGATACACCTTTTGTATTCCAACCAGTTATCCCCTCCCCTGTCTGACAATGTTTCAAACTCAACCCACACGGTACCCTACGCGTAGGAAACTACGGTAGGAGTTCCGCTTGCATAGCCCTTCTGGATTAGCCTCGATATGAGGATTTAATTCTTTCCTGCCCTTCTTCAATTTGCTTCCAATCAAAAGGTTTCCGAGTGGTGTTTGGTGTGGCTGAAGTCTCGGTGGAGCGTAGTTTTTTTTGTGTATTATCTCTAAACTATCCAGTTTAGATGGGCTTAGCCTTTGCTACTAACCCCTTCTGGGTTAGCCTTCATCCGAAGGATTTTACTTTCCTGTCCCTTCTTCAATTTTCCTCGCAGTAGAACGGTGTTCGAGCGTCAGCGAGTGTGGCTGGAGTCTCAACGAAATTTGTTCATATAGTGTATTATCTCTAAACTATCAAGTTTAGATGGTCTCAGCCTTTGCTACTAACCCCTTCTGGGTTAGCCTTCATCTGAAGGGTTTTACTTTCCCGTCTTTTCTTCAACTTCGTTAGAGCTTGAACCCGATTGCTGCATTTCGCGGTATTTCCATCGTCCTGAGTGAGTTGATAGATGAATTCTATCTGTCACGAAACAATTTCCTCTCTTGGAATTGTGGGAATTTCCGGGGTGTTGCTACTGGATTCAGCAGAACACAGATCGATAAGTAGCGGCATTTCACCGACGAAGTCGTAATCTCGAGCCGAACATTCCGGTACCCAAAAATCAATCGCTGCACCTCTTCCTGGTCAGTTCATTGGGCGAGGCGAGTTGGTAGACGACGTCTATCGGTAGATCAGTCCTCCCTCGTCCAAGACGAGCTGGGATCAGGGCCGCCGATGGGATCCGATTTTTCAATAACCCAGGGTATAGTGTATGCCCGGCTTGAGACTCTTGTGGGTCGTCCCCACGTTGGGCGCGTTGTGGGTGGATCTATTCCTTTTAGTGCATATCCTGACATATGTCTCGTGTCAAAGCCCGGCTTGAGACTCTTGTGGGTCGTCCCCACGTTGGGCGCGGCTGCAAAAATATTCATAGTTCACCTCCCGAGTCGACCTTCATGTTTTTTTTTCTTTTCTTTTCTCTCTTTTCTCTTCTTTCCTCGTTTTGCCCGGCATGAGACTCTATTCTCGGTGGGTCGTCCCCACGCTGTAGCGTATATCCCCTTACGCCACTTTTGTTTGGCTTCTCTATGTCTGTAGAGAAAACCCCATGATTTCCCAGAGTATGTAATTTAGTCCAATTTATTTATTTTTAAGAAGTAGCCCTATGCTACTTCTTCATATCAAAAAATTCCTACAAAGTCAAAATTTATTTATTTTTAAGAAGTAGCCCTATGCTACTTCTTCATATTAGAAAATTCCTGAAAAGCAAAAATTTATTCATTTGCAAGAAGTAGCCCTATGCTACTTCTTCATATTAGAAAGTTCCTGAAAAGTAAAAATTTATTCATTTGCAAGAAGTAGCCCTATGCTACTTCTTCATATTAGAAAATTCCTGAAAAGTCAAAATTTATTTATTTGTAAGAAGTAGCCCTATGCTACTTCTTCATATTAGAAAATTCCTACAAAGATAAAACCTTATTAATACACACCCGCATACAGGTGCAAATCTAAAAGAAATAACAACAGCTGCAGAACAACTTCAGTTGAAAAATTCTAAAATGCGCAAAATGAGCACAAAATACAATTTTTCGGATAAAGTTTACCGCTAGTCAACAACATCCAAACGACGAAAACGGTAATTCGCCTAGCTGTAATGCATCGGACGATGCCACCATACAATGCAATACAGCAAGACCGCCCGAACTTCACAGAAAATTTCGGCAGACAGCACACATTTTGCTGCTACCAAACGACAGGCAAAAACGATACACACACACCCGTACATACAGCAAGCAGAAATTTCGATTTCAGCTGAAACGAACAAAAAAGTGTGCGTCTGTCGGTAGCTGGAGGCAAGGCGGCTGCGATGTTGGTAAGCTGGGAGTTAGTTAGTCGATTTTGAACGAGCGATGAGAGTGGCGACAGGCGCAAAGTGCTTAACGTCGAGGTTTTTTTTCCTGGAAGTTTTTTTTGTGATGTATCTGAGTACAGTAGTTTTGCGGGAATCGTTTTCGTGGTTACTTACCTGCATCGTCAGTGATTTTTTTTCTTTTGTCGTGATTATCAACGCATTTCCGCGAGCTGAAAAGGATTATTTTTGTTTAAATAGTGAAAATTCCCGCACTGAAAAGGAAAATTTGATATATATATATATTAGTGAAAACCCCATTAAGAATAAGGAAATTTAGTGGTTACCTACCTGCATCGTCAGTGAATTCGTCGTTATTTTCTTTCACGCATTCTCTCGAACTGAAAATATAAATTCTATATATATTAGTGAGAATTCTTTTAAGAATAAATAATTTAGTGATTACTTACCTGCATCGTCAGTGAATTCGTCGTGATTTTCTTTCACACATTTTCTCGAACTGAAAAGAAAATTTCATATATTTTAGTGGAAATTCTATGGAGAATAAATAATTTAGTGGTTACCTACCTGCATCGTCAGTGAATTCGTCGTTATTTTCGTTCACACATCTTCTCGAACTGAAAAGGGAAAATTTCATATTTTTTAGTGAAAATCCTATGGAGAACAAATAAGTTAGTGATTATTTACCTGTATCGTCAGTGAATTCGTCGTTATTTTCTTTCACGCATTCTCTCGAACTGAAAATATAAATTCTATATATATTAGTGAGAATTCTTTTAAGAATAAATAATTTAGTGATTACTTACCTGTATCGTCAGTGAATTCGTCGTGATTTTCTTTCACGCATTCTCTCGAACTGAAAAGAAAAAATGTTATATATATTAAGGAAAATTCCATTAAGGATAAGGAATTTAGTGATTGCTTACCTGCATCGTCAGTGAATTCGTCGTGATTTTCTTTCACGCATTATCTCGAACTGAAAAGAAAAACGTTATATATATTAAGGAAAATTCCATTAAGGATAAGAAATTTAGTGATTATTTACCTGCATCGTCAGTGAATTCGTCGTTATCTTCGTTCACACATTTTCTCGAACTGAAAAGAAAAATGTTATAGATATTAAGGAAAATTACATTAGGAATAAGGAATTTAGTGATTACTTATCTGCTTCATCAGTGAACTCTTCTTTATTTTCTGTCACATTTTCTCGAACTGAAAAGAAAATTTTATATATATTAGTGAAAATTCTTTTAAGAATAAGTAAGTTAGTGATCATTTACCTGCATCGCCAGTGAATTCGTCGTTATCTTCGTTCACGCATTTTCTTGAACTGAAAAGGAAAATATATTTTCGTTATATTAGTGAAAATTCTACTAAAACCAAATTATTCAGTGTTCATTTACCTGTATCGCTGGTGATTTTCTTTTGTGGTTGTTTCCCACGCATTTCCTCGAACGGGAAAAGGAATATATTTACGTTCACCTGTACCACTTGGAGTTGATCATTAAGGCTAACTAGTGACAAACGAAAAGGGAAACGATGAGGAGTTAAATGGGCAGCCGCAGTCTCTTAATCGTTGCTCGCTCAGTAAGGAGGAGACCCCGAATTGGTTAAATCGTATACATGTAAGTCCAAGGTGGACCTTAAGGTTAGTTGAATTATTGTTATTACATTTTCTTTTCTTCTTGATCTTGATTTGTGAAACTAAATTGTTTAACTTACCTTTGAATATATCTAGACAACAGAATTAAGTAAGGTCAGAACAGGAAAGCGCTTTTAGGGCTAGGCTTAAGCTATCTATACGATGTACATAATATATGTTATTGTCTGAAGTCAAAAAAAGAAAAAACAAAATTAGACAAAGAAAGCAGAGAAAAGGAAGTACGTAGGATATATTTAAGGTTCTGGTGTGTGTAATCGGGTTTCCTCGCTCGCTGAAGTGAGATAAATTTTAGTTAATAAAGGAATCACATTGTTTGAAGTGGATAACGCCTGAAGTTCTTTGTTCTCCTTTCCCTTTTCTTTTGGTTTACCTAATTACTCTGGCAGCTTTCCCTAGTCCAGTCTTTACTTCTCTCTTCTAGTGGACTTAATACAATGGAGTAGGTAAACACCTGGCAGGGAAGTGGTCGCGGACAAGATGGCGGACAGCACCCACGCATCGGCATATCAGCCCTCGTAGTCGGGGATTAAATGGGGCTGAGCATTTCGAAACGGCTTTGGAGGCTTAGCCAGGGTGGATGGGGGCGATTGGGCCCAACATTACCCAAAGCCGGAGTCTCAACAACATCAGAGACCCCTTTCAACTCTCTCACTCTTTCTCAATCGTCCATATGCCAGCGTTGTAAGCTCTCCGGGTGAATTAACACTTGTTCGGCGTTGCTGAGGTCTTCTATTCTCCTTCTTTTTGCAGCATATAAATAAAATCAATTTTCTTCTTTTTAGGCTTTCAGGTTCCACCAAGAGAAGGAAGCCTGCATCAGATCTTTTTTTTCTGTCCGTCCGTCTGTCTGATTAGTTATGTTGACGATTTTGCACAGCTTAACAAGCATTGAAGGGATGTGGGTGGCAAGAACCACCCCAAGCCGGCTGATTGCTAGCGGCATATTTGCTGTGCAGCCACCCACACATATCCTGGATATGATTTTGTAACAAAGAGGTGTCGGATGCAGTATGTATCTACATTCAGGTACAAGTGAATGTAGGTATATCTGTCGGCTGACAAGCTCTTCGTTACACGCTATGTCTGTAATCACCATTGGCATTTTATACTGTGGTGAGGCCAACATGGTTTGACATTTGGCACACCGCTTAATGTGCTTTTTGATGTCACCAAGCATGTGCTCCACCAGTACTTTCTTCGAATCCGTTTATAGGTTTTTATCACTCCCTAGTGACCGCCAAAGGGCGAATCATGGTAATCTTTTAAGATTAATTGAATCTCCTCGGGGCTTGTGATAATTTCAGGGGGACGAGTTTCGGCTATAATTGGTGGATTGGTACTAGGTGGACTGTGACGGTCTGCGGCCTCTTCTGGATGATGAGTTTGTTCTTTTTGTTTGGCCTGGCTGTCTTGATTTGTTCCACTTTCCTGAATGTTTCGTGTCTGGGCTCTGGTTACTGCATTGCATTGCAGACACTCCTTTTGGTCCGATGAGTGTTTTTTCTCCTCTATATCCGAGTCCATTTAGTGGTGGACTATAGCTTCTACCGTGAAGGTTGTAGTTTCTTTGTCTCTGTCATTATCCCGTGGAATGCGGCTTAAATCGTCGGTATTCGTTTTGTACTTTCCGGGCTTATATTCAATTTTATAATTGAACTCGGAAAGTTTATGGTGAAATCTCACCAGACGGGAAGTGTGGTCCTTAACATTGAAAACACCCTTGAGTGGTTTGTGATCTGTATAGACCGTGAACTCTCGGCCTTGCAGATAACACCTGAAATTTTTAGTCGCCCAAACTATAGCCAGTAACTCTTTCTCAATCGTGGAATAGTTACGCTAAGGTTTGTTCAGGGTACGGCTGGCGTAGACAATGGGCTGGTCACTTCCTACCTCTCCTTGAGAGAGAACTGATCCAAGAGCCTCGCTGCTGGCATCTGTGGTAAGGTTAAAAGATTTTGAAAAATCGGGATATATTAAGAGTGGAGGGGAAATTAAAGCTTTTTTATGCTTTGAAATGCCTCTTGGCATTTCTCAGTCCATTTAAACTTTACATCCTTTCGCAGTGGGTTTGTTAGAGGACGTACTGTTTTCGAAAAGTCGGGTATGAATTTTCGGTAGTAATTGGCAAGGCCCAAAAATGATTGCACTTATCTTACTGTCTTAGGAATGGGGAAAGTTTGGACGCATGCCATTTTGCTAGGGTCAGGTAGTGCTCCTTGGTTAGAACATTTGTGTCCGAGATACACTACCTCGCGCCTGAGAAATTTACATTTCTCAGGTTGAAGTTTCAGGTTATTTTCTCTTAACTTGTCAAAGACTTTGCGAAGCTTTTCGTTGTGGTCTGCCAATATTTTTCCATAGATGGCGATGTCATCTAAGTAGACGAAACATTCTAGGCCTTGTAGGCTAGTTAATATGAAATTCATTAAACGCTGAAATGTGGCCGGGGCTCCTTTGAGCCCGAACGGCATGCCTTTGAATTCATAATGCCCGTAGTTGGTACTAAAAGCCATTTTTGCTCAGTCCTTCGGATCGACGAGTACCTGATGATAGCCATTGGCTAGATCTAGGGTGGTAAAATATCGTGGGTGGCCCAGTTGATCGAGGATATCCTCAATCCGTGGTAGCGGGAGGGCGTCGCCAATCGTGTTTTCGTTCAATTTACGGAAATCAACGACGACGGGCCACCTTTTCTCACCATCTGGTCCCGCTTTCTTGGGGACCACAAGCAGTGGCGAATTCCATGGGCTTTTGCTGGGCTGGACAATATCGTTGTCCACCATCTCTCTGAATTGTTCATTTATGACATTTCGCTCTGTCTCTGGTAACCGGTCCATCTTTTGGTTAATAGGTGCTTGGTCTTGCACCAAAGGGATGTCGTGGGTGATGGCATTGGTATGTGTAAGCCTGTCACCTTTAAAAAAAAATATGTCATCATATTCGTAACAGAGATTTGTTATTGAGGATTTTTCCTCAGTATTTAAAGTTTCATCCAGACTGAGTTCTTGCTCTAATCTGGTGAGGCGGCGCTGAAGACTGGTGTCTTCTTGTTCGACATCGTTTGAGAACAAGTACCTTATGTGTTGTAGGGTGGCCGTCTGATCGGCGCTTATTGCCCTGTTTTTATTACTCATAATTCTAGACTTACTTAATGATTTTATATTTTTATTTTACCTCTTAACCTACTTGTTTTATATATGAGAGGCGCTGGGCCAGATGGATCTGCGGGAGTTGCTACCGGCAGATCGTTTGTGTGCTGGCCAGCGCCAGACGTTGGGGTTAAATATAACATGGTGCTCACCATCGCCGTCATTTCGACTCATGGGATTCGAAGGATGGGCTGTTGTAATATCTTTATCTGGCTCTCGTTTGATGGGGACGACAATGTAGTCTTTAATGGGAACCAGATTTAGGTTCACGCTGTTTAGAACTACTTGTGAACTGCGTGCGTTGAGGATTCCTATGGGGACTGCCTTTAACCCAGCTGAGAGTAAGCTGTTTGCTAAGAAGACTCCGTCGTCTATTTCTTTCGACAGACTGAGCATTTCTTCCTGTAACTGAAACGGAACTTTGATTACGATCTGAGACCTTTCTGGTATGCACACAGGTTCATTTAAATTCACCTGATGCTGGCCAGTCTTACAAGCCAGATTTTTGGTAATCAACTCACCCTTATCGCGCTCTTGTTTATCACAGCCGACTTCTTCTGAGTGAGAAGCTTTGAGAACACTTGGGGTAGAAGGTGTATCCCCGTCGGGTTTAATTTCTTCTGCCAGTGTCTCTTTGTTGACTGTGTTTTGTGAACACGGGTTGTCCGATGCGGTTTCTAATGGAACAGCAAACTCTTCTGGATTGGTTTCCGTGCGAGGAAATCGCAGAGCCTTGTTGGGTCCGTCAACATTACACAGTTTTTGGCTAGGAAGTCATTTCCTAGCCAGCCGTCGTCGGAAATACCTTGGATGTTTTTTACCACCTGAAAGTTGCAAGGTAATTTGGTTTTTAGCATGAAGTTTCCTTGGCAACTTCATAAGGTTTTTCCGGTTCCAAAGGGGCTTTGAAGCGTTAGTTTTTTGGTGGGATTTATTAGCTCGCGAGATGTGAGAGCTGTTTTCTTAATTATACTGATCTCAGCGCCGGTGTCCACTATTAGCTGGGCCTGATCATTTACACCTATGTCTAGAGGAAGTCTGGCGGTGGGCACACTGAAGTCGGGCGGCTGAGAAGATCCTTCTTTATTGCTGGTAGGCTTTATAGTCGAGCCGGGGAGTTTTGGGTCGACTCTTTGTCGTCTCCCTGTTTTTTATCCTCTCATTTTTGCATTTGTCGACATTCGTCGATCTTGTGTCCGTGGCGCCCACAAAAATCACATTTTTGTCTTATATTAAAGACTCTGGGACCTTTGGTATTGTTCGTGTCTGTCCGTGGCGGACTGTTAGGTGGTCCTCGTGTAAAACGAGTTGCAGACTGTGCTTCGTTGTTTCGACAGTCGCGAATGTCATGCCCGTAACTTCTACAGTTATAGCAGAAGAGGGTGTTTTTGCGTTTTAAACACTCCGTGTAGGTGTGTCCCCGCTTCTGGCAGAAATTACAGGTGATGTTTTGTAGCAGATTTTGTGTATTCGGTTGTCTAGTATCCCTTCGTAGAAATGGCGGGCGTAGCCGTTGAGCATGTACGGATGGGGGATTGTTAAACTGTCGGGGCTCTTGTGCTCGTGGTGATGCATACATGAGTGGCTGTGGTGCTTGATTGTAAGGAGTTCGGCTAAGAGCTCGAACTCGAAGACTTAGATCTATTGGTGCCATTGGATATGGCTGTTGTGTTAGTGGCGTTTGTACGAAAACTGTTCCCGCTTGTAGCTTTTCCATATCTAAAGCCTTTTGTATCAGCTGCTCTAGATCATTTTCTACCAGAGTGAGGAGGTACTGGCATAGGTGGAGATTATTCACTCCACTTTTGAGGGCATTCTTGGCGAAGTCCGCCAACTGTGTCTTCACAGCTGGGGCTGCCGTTGCGCCGTACTTCAGTACCGCTGCCTGGTTGCAAAGCATCAACAACTGCTTCACTCTTGTTGTGAAGGCAGTGAGTGTTTCCAACGGGTTTTGCCTCATTGTGATCAATTTGTTGACCAACTCTTGGTATGATTCTCGTGATAGGTAGGTTCTGTTCAGACATTCCTCCACCTCACTAAAAATAGTTGGAACGGCCGAAGCAAACAGCTGATAGGCATCGCCACGAAGCCTTGTGGGCAAGATGTGTAAGAAGGCTGCTTTTTCTTCATCACTTAAACAGTGTAAGGCCTGTTTGCAACAGCCAATAAATGTTTGCAGCTCACGACCTAACTGTGGGGCATTTTCACCCGAAAACAGAGGAACTAGTTGTGCCGTGAGCTTGGCCACCTTTGCATAGTCTACCATTGTGATTATTTTTTTATTTGTAGGTGTATAATAATTAAAAGACTCCTTTTGATGTTTTAAAAATACTGAATATTTATTCCCCAGATCTCGTCAATTTATATAAAAATTTAAAATAAAAATTTGCTGGGAAAATAATCTTTCTCATGAGAACTGCAGACGGCAATTTCACGTAAGAATTTGCAAGCTTGCATTTCCCAGGCGCAGGCAAGTGAAATTTGATTACTTGCGCATGAAAAGTATTCCCCAGACGCAATGTGAGATTTTGAAGCTTAACTGTGAGAAATGAATTATTTGCTTTCTGTAGGTATGCATGTATATATGTACATGCATCTAATTCGTAGGTAATTATTCATCCTACCCCCTTGGGTTGCTATGCAACACAAAGTCTTCGTTGATCGTCATATGGGAGCGTGCTGCTGGTATTGGAGGAGATATGGACAACTGATTTCGGGTATGCTTGCATCTCAAATAGGTGTAGTAGCTGCATCCTGCAAGTAGTGCGCATAGAAGAACGTAACTGATGGTGTAATGATGAACGTCATGTAGTGTTGCTCCTTGTTGAAAAATTTCCCTTTTCTTCAGGTCTTGTATTTGGTTGATCAGGATATCGAATTCGCGATCATTGGATTGCAGATGAAGCTCTGGAGTGCCATGTTTTTCTGGCATGTCTTTGTGGCTCTTTGAGAAATCGCTTAGGTTCATTTGTGGTATGAATGATGACACTACCTTACTCAAATAGCGGCCATGACCAGTAATCGTCATGGATGATTGTTTTATTGAGCAGTCTGGTCGTAGCTGTAGAACACCGCTTCCTTTGAGGGTTATTTGCATCACTTGTGTTCCACATGCGATATTGAATGTCGTCCCCGAATCCATGCAGTACAACCAATTGTTGCGGGTGTGAAGTTGTGTCCACACACTCAATCGATTGGAGGATCGCAGTTGACAATCTGATAGTGATTTTTGA
Source organism: Dioctria linearis (assembly GCA_963930735.1). Lineage (NCBI taxonomy): Eukaryota > Metazoa > Arthropoda > Insecta > Diptera > Asilidae > Dioctria > Dioctria linearis. The sequence continues at coordinate 111,079,706 of OZ005740.1, read as the reverse complement.
TGATTTAACAAGCTCATCTCACATTGGCTTATGTTGGCCTTTAAGTTAAAAATCGGATGATTCTGGTAGCATAAGTATTTCTCCTCGTTTAGCTGTTTACAGCTATTCAATTCTCTTTGCGTGAGGGGATAATATCTGTCTCTGGGCAAGCTTACAATTAGATATTCCGACGAAGGTTTGATTAGGAGAAATCCGTTTTCATGTGGAATCGGAACCGGAATTAACTTAAATAGTTGGAAATATTCGTTGTGTTGTAACGGTATCTTGATATCGAACAGTATATATGACTCCGTCACCTTAGTTGCGGCTGACATTATATTGTACACCATTAATGCGTCATCCGGGTTATTTCCAGGTATGGATAAAGTAGATGGAAGGTGTTGCTTTATTATTGTAAGTTGCTCCCGTAGCTGTGTTGGAGTAATGAGCAAGGGGCTGATTTTACTGTGGTGAAGATCTATGAGAACGCTTAGTAAAGCATCTTGCATTCGCTGATAGTTTTGTAGAACTAAGCTGGTCAGCAGGGAAAGTGCAGTAAAGGCTTGCGTTGCTTCCTTCTCATGTTGTAGGTTACCTATATAGTTGCTATATGCCTGAATGTGGTCTTGTATCACCTTAAATTGACGTTGGATTGCTTCTTCCTTCCGCTTTAGGATGTTGGTTGTGGATTCCAGTATAGATGTTTGGTTTCTTAATAAGTAAAGCAAGTGGTTTTCATTCGTACGAGACCTTTCAATTTCTTTTTCAATATGCTCGGCATAAGATGCATCGAGAATTCCAAAAAGTGTGTTTGCGACACTTCCCACTATTTCAAGGGGTGCCCTTCTTCTGCGTTCACTGCTTCGTTTATGTAGGATCTCATTGGATTCCTCGATGTGCGTAAGATGATGTTGAAATTGCGAAAGTATTTCCAAGCAATGATTTCTTCGAATGGTTGTAGTATTACAGAGATTGCGTATTTCACCTATACATTTCCTGATCCCTTTTTAACTCGTTCCAATAGTTGTCGAGGTTATAATAGGTTATTAGATTCCATTCACTATTCATTAATTGTGCTTGTCCTATTTTTTCGAAAAAAATGCCTGGGTGACTAGTGAATGGGTCTGCCTTCACAGGTTCTTTCATAGAATGCCCTAGTATGGGAAGGATGAGTGAAGTCAACATCAGCAGCCTTAGACTAGTGGATGTTTTGACTGGACTCGTGCTATGCTTATTATCATCTGACGTTTCGACAACTTTAGTTGTCCTTTTCCTCTTCACAAAGTCTGAGTTTGCCCGATTGGAATTAATTGGCAAAAATCTTCCTCGGAGGGGATGATAAGGTCGCTTTGATCTCTTTGGAGTTTGTTTGCTCTCGAAGTCTCTTGAGGTCTTGACCAAGCTTTGTTTGGAGCTCAAGAGACATGTTGTTAATTCGGTTGATTTATCGGTAGGAGAATTTGAGCTTCTTTCTTCAATGTTGCTGCATTCGGAATAATGTTCTTCTTCTGGTAAGGGACAAAGGTTGTGAATCGATCTTTTAAGAACTCCGGAGGCTGTTTTAACATTCACGACTCTTGTAACATTGTCCGTGCCATCGAAAGTTTCTATCACTCTGCCTAAGGGCCATTTTAATGGTGGTAGGTTTTTGTCCCTCATTAACACTAGAGTTCCTGGCTTCAGGTTCGGTTTTGCTCCCTTCCACTTATTTCGTGTCTGAAGTTCTTGAAGGTATTCTGCTGACCATCGATGCCAAAATGTTTGCTGGATGTGTTGTATTTGCCTATATCTGGTCAAATTGTTGAATTTCTGGTCGCTGATGTCTGTTTCCGCAAATGTTGTCAGTGGTTTGCCTGTCAAGAAATGCCCTGGTGTTAGCGCTTCAAAATCGTTAGGGTCTGCTGACATGGGTGTTAATAGCCTGGAATTAAGAATGGCTTCGATTTGCACGATGATAGTGTGGAGTTCCTCGTAAGTTAGATTTGCATTTCCTACTTGGCGGGTTAAGTGATTTTTTGCAGATTTCACTGCCGGTTCCCAGAGACCCCCGAAGTGAGGTGATCGTGGAGGAATCGGCTTCCATTCAATATGGTTCTGGGCACATAGCTGCGACAGGGATGATTGTAATTTTTGTGAAGTGAACATGTCCTTTAATTCCTTTAATTGTTTTCTTGCACCTAAAAGGTTTGTTGCGTTATCACAGAAGATAGTGGTGCATAAACCTCTTCGAGCTATGAATCTCTTTAGGGCATTGAGGAAGGCTTCAGCGCTGAGATCGCTAACTAGTTCCATGTGGACTGCCTTTGTAGTGAAACAAACAAACACGGCAATGTAAGCCTTTGTCGGGGATTTTCCGCGTACCTTGAAGTGAATCATTATAGGGCCACAAAAATCGACGCCTGTGGTGTGAAACGGTGTTGAGGTCCTCACTCGTTCCTTTGGTAGGTCTCCCATTATTTGTTCTAGAACCTTTGGCTTACACCGAAAGCATCTTATGCACTTGTGAACCGTTTTCTGGGCAAGTCTTCTGGCGTCTATGATCCAGTATCGTTGTCTTGCAATTGCGATTAATGTTTGAGGAGCCGCATGCATGTGTTGTTTATGCAAATGATCGAACAACAACTCATTAAACTTGTGTCCCTTGGGCAACAGTATTTGGTTTTTTGCTTCTTGCGCAAGATCAGAGTGTTTTAGTCGACCTCCTACTTTGATGATCTGGGTAGTTTGGTCTAGGTATGGAGTCAAGTGTTGAATGGGGTTACCCGGATCTAATGCTTTATTTTTCTTTAACTCCAAATATTGACGGTAAAGTGCAGATCTCTGTACATTCTTGATGACTCCGCTTAAAGCCTTGTCCAACTCTGTGATTGAAAGTTCTCCCGTTTTCCTAGACTACTTTGATGTTTTACAATTCTGTGTGAACCTGATACAGTAGGCAAATATTCTTTGCATCTTTAGAAATGAGTTTGAATGGTTCACTAATTGTAGCATATCGGTGTATTCATGCTCCTTTATTTCTGTAGATAGTACCGATTTCTTCGGTTTTGTCTCTGGAACACTGTCAGGCAATTTGAATGAAGGTTTGGGCGAACTTACTTCGGGATTGGCTAAAAATGCTGGTCCTTTAAACCATAGTCCTGACTGCACTAAGGAATCAGGCAGCATGCCTCGAGAAATGATGTCGGCAGGATTTTGAACTCCATCTATGTGCCTCCACTGGTTCGTTTGAGTCAGTTATTGTATTTTCTCTACCCGATTTGCCACAAACGTAGTCCATGTGTATGACGGCGAGGAGATCCATGAGAGTACAATAGTGGAGTCAGTGTAATAAACGATTTTTGATAACTTGACTGATAAACACTGACACACTCTTTCAGCTAGTTCCGCCATCAGTAGTGCTGCACAGAGTTCCAATCTAGCAAGTGTCATGGTCTTCAGTGGTGCTATCCTTGATTTTGCACACAAGAGCCTAACCCTAATTTGGCCGTGATGATCTGATGATCTGAGGTAACAGCAGGCTCCATATGCGTATTCGCTGCTGTCAGAAAATGAGTGAAGTTGCACATCAATTGGTTTGGACAATATTACATGTCGAGGAATCTTTAAGGTTTTTAGTTCAGACAAGCGTTTCTTAAATTTGTGCCACTTCTCTTTATATTGTGCGGGCAATTCTTCATCCCAGGTGCATTTGTCCTTAAATAATTCTTGCACAAATAGCTTCCCTAGCACTGTGACGGGTCCTATCAATCCAAGAGGGTCGAAAATACGAGTTATGTCGGACAGTACTGTGCGCTTGGTTAGTTTATCTGGCTTATATTCTGCGATGTGATATTGAAATGTATCTCTGTTTGGCTCCCAGACTAATCCTAGTGCCTTAGTTACCTCAGTTTCATTGATGAGAATCATTTTCTCTTTGTGATCTTCTGGTACAGTTTGCAATATCTCGGTGTGATTGGTGCTGAATTTTCTTAATTCGAAGCCTCCAGATCGTAGTAGTCGTATTAGGTCGTCCTTAAGGTTTATTAGCTCTTTTGTTGAATTAGATCCTGTCAAGATGTCGTCTACGTAGGTGCTTCCAAGAATGACATTTGCTGCTTCTGGAGCTGAGTCGTATTCAGCCAGAGCTAACTGGTTTAAACTTCTGGTTGCAAGGAATGGAGCCGCGGCGGTTTCATAGGTAACAGTGTTTAATTGGTACATTTGAAGTGGTTTCTCTTTGGAATCACGCCACAATATGAGCTGAAACCTTTTGTCGTTTGGATGTATTTCAATCTGACGATACATTTTGCAAATGTCTGCCGTCATCACGTACTTGTGAATCCTGAATTTGCTTAAGATGGAAAATAAGTCCGGCTGAACTGTTGGCCCTACCATCAAAATGTCGTTGAGCGATTTCCCTGATGTTGTTTTAGCTGATGCATCAAATACCACCCGAAACTTAGTGGTGGTGCTGTCAGCCTTCGTGACGCAGTGGTGTGGCATATAATACTGTATATGAGAAATGAGTTCCCTTGCGATGGGCTGCATGTGACCAAGAGCTTCATATTCTTTCATAAACTCTATATACTGTATTCTAGTGTTTTCGTTCTTATACAGTTTTCTCTCTAAGGCGAAAAATCGCTTAGCTGCGACGTCAAAGGATGACCCAAGGTTTGACGGTTTTTCCCGGAATGGGAGTTTTACGGTATATCGTCCCGAAGTTGATCGTTGAGCGGTGGTTTGAAAGTGTTCTTCACATTCTAATTCCTCTCTTGACATGTACCTAGGAGGCGAGTCGTGATTTTCTATTTCCCAAAATTGTTGGAGCTGCCTTTCCAATGCTGTGACTGAAGGTTGAGTTGCGATATAGCAACTCTGCCTGCTCCTTGTTTCTTCTTGTATTCTTCCCGAAAGTATCCATCCAAACCTAGTATTCTGGAGCAACGGCAGGTCATTATGTAATCTGATTTGCCTCTCTTCCAGTAACTGAAGAAATAACTCTGCCCCCAACAACATATCAATAGACTGAGGTTTGTGGAATGCAGGGTCTGCTAATTGTATATTGTTGGGAATATTTCAGCTAGTTGTTTTGATATTCTTTGAAGGTTGTTGTTCCGTGATAGTTTTTAAAATCACTGCGTTTATGTCAGTCGAAAAGTCATTTAGCCTCGAATGAATCGTGAGGTTAGTTTCGTGCCGTGCGTTTGTTTCGAGACCTCCAATTCCACTTATGGGTAGAGAAATTCGACGGCGTTGCAGACCTAGCGTTTGTACTAATCGTTCACAAACGAAGTGAAGTTGCGAGCCTGAGTCTAACAGTACTCTGCAGTTCACAAGAATCCCTGAAGCGCTGCTAACTCTTATAACAGCGGTTGCTAGCATAACTTGGGACCGTTTTGTAGACATTTGACTCATATTTGTTGCACTGGATACTGATTGCATAGTACTCTGTGTTATTTCATTGGGTTGAAGGTTGCTGACAGGTTTCCTTCCATGTGGTAAGGTTGACCTGCGTGGGTCATTTGAGCTGGCAGAGCTGGTGATATTAGTATGCCGTGGTGCAGACTTGGCCCTTTCTAATTCCGAATCATGAATTAATGTATTATGATTTTTGTTACAATTCCTGCAGCTGCTTGATGAGCATTCTTTAGCCTTGTGACCCACTCTCAGACAGTTTGGGCATAAGTGCAATTGTCTGACAAGTCGAATTCGATTCTCTAAGGGCAAGTAGAGGAACTTGGTGCACTTGTAGAGTTTGTGTTCTGCTTTGCAAACAGGACACTGGGGTGCTTGAGCTGAAGCTGTAAATGTGGATGTCTTCTTGCGCTCTTCCCTCGTGTGAACTGCTTCTAACATTTGAAATCTTGACTCTAAGAACTTTAAGAAGTCGCTTATATCTTGCAGCTCTCGAGGAGACTTCAGCGATTGTTCATAAAGTCTCCTCGAATCTTTGTCTATCTTCTGTAATAGTAGGTGCAGCAATATAGGACTCCAGTCGTTAATATGAATGCCCAGTTTCTCGAGGGCTAATAGACATTCTTTGGTGCAGTCATGTAGTCTCTTGATTCCTGAAGTCGTCTCTGTGGTGAGACATGGCTGGCTTAACAGGTCATTCAGAATTGCCGTTACGATAGTTCTTGGATTGTCGTAGCGCTCTATGAGGATTTTCCATGCCATAGCATAGTTGTCTTCTGTGGCTTGAAGATGTTTTATTAGTCGATTGGGCTCAGCTATTAGGTTTGCCTTTAGGTAGAACATTTTTTCTGCTCCACTCAATGGTCGGTTATGTATTAGTTGCGTAAACAGTTCTTTGAATTGAGTCCACTTGGTGTAACTTCCATCAAATGTAGGAAGGGTAATTTTTGGCAGCTTGACATTGCTGTTACCGCCGAGAGAAGTGTGTTATTCACTGACACGGACTTATGGAAGTAAGTAGAGAAATTTTCCTTACTTCCCCGCGTAAACTTCTAAGCGAATCAATAGTAGGTATAATAAATAGAATTCCGACACTTTATTTTAAGAGTAACTTTATTGATTAATATTAATAGTTCTGAACGCGGGCTAAAGCAACTTAAGACTAAATTCTATTTACAGTATTATACAGTTCTGAGTTTCATTTCTTATCTGAAAAATTATGCTTACTTAGCTACTAAATAATCAAGACTTTAGCTACAGGAAGATCCCGAGTAAACATCATGCATTCCGATTACCATAGCATATAATTAAACGAAATATGATACTCTGGCGGAGCATTGCGATAGTGCAGAGTAATGTTATTTAGAAAATAATAAGCTCACGTTGAATAAAGGAAAATATTTGGATCACAAACAAAAATATTAATTTCTTTTGCTACCTTGCATCTTTTATCCATAACACCTCCCCCCATAAGAGGAACAATATTTCTTTAAAAATTTGTTTCAAAACATTATCATAATTACAAATCCAAATCTTGATCTTCGATTCTAAGGACGCGCGAAGTGCGATGTCCTTCTAATGCTGGTCTTGATTGTTCACTATAATAATGTGCTATGTTTGTCTTTCTACAAGTGGTCTCTGTGTTCTTCTATTAAAGCAATTCTTAAACATGGTTATTTTGCTACATTTGATGTATTTTATACTAAAGTAAATTAATAGGATCGTAATTATAAGAGCGATAGTGAAAACTCCTCCCTGAACTCTCTCTGGTATTGGTCTTAATATATCCTTTAAAAGGTTCTCTTGATTCTGTAAATCTATACTTAAATCGTGCACATCTTGTAAATTTGTCTTAATTCCTGATAAAAGCTTATCTTTTAATTTAGTATTTTTCAACCTTATATTAATACATTCTTCTAGTTCAAAATCATATTTGTCTTTATTTACGTAGCTGTAACTGATATTATTAGTAGTTATTTCCGTTTCAACTGTTACAAATTTACAATTGGGGTCTAAGAATAAAATACCAGTTTCTTTAATAATACCTTCTTCGTGAACATTGGCACATTTACATTTATATTTTGTAGGGTTATTAATTGCGAATATATATTTATTAAAGTCTATTTTATAAAAAACTTCAAAATTACTAGTGATCTGCTTCATCTTACAATTTTCAATGGACCTTCTCATGTAAACATTCAATGCACAATCGTCTTTTTTCATAGTGTTATACATAATAATTTCCTTACAAACGTAATACTCGTTGAATTTTTTACAATCATTTAAATTAGAACTGATTGAATAGCCTTCTTTATCATTACTAACAAACAGATAATTGCTGTGAATATCAAATATGAAACCTTGATTATCCCTCAGGACTGGTAAGCTAATGGTTTCATATAATTCAACGTTATCTTTCTTTAGAATAGGGATTTCTACAATGATTTTAATAGTTTTATCAACCATATATGCCTTAATTTTACTTTCTTGAATTAGGTTGTGATAGTTTTCGAGAGTTGGTTCAAATAATAGATCTTCTTTATAAGGGTGTTTTTGTAAGATCTCAACGAATTTTATTGGTTTCAGTATAAAAGGATGTACAATATTTGCACTTATTAATAAAATAGCTTGCTCTAAAATATCTGTTTCGATATCCAAAGCTAAAGTTTTATCAAGAATTTGCCTATGTATCCGCTCAAAGTATTTGTTGACTTCAATTTCTTGTTTAACACTATTTTCTTCATTAATTAAATTGTTAATTTGGATTATTATTTCATTAAGTTTTGTCTCGTGAGCATAGTAAGTATTGTGAAGAGTTTTGTACTCCTCGTTTAAAGACTTCATAATCACAATTTGAGATTTGAGGCTTGATTGTATATTTTCATTAGTATTTTGTAGAGCTTGTACAGCCTTTTCATAAAATTCGCTATCTTCGCTATCCATTGTACCGAATAAACCCTTTAATCCTTTACCGACAATGTTAATTAAACCCCTCTTTTGCTTACTTCTACCAATGACATTTCTTCTAATTCCAAGCAAATTGCAAATATCATCCAATCTTCTATTAATTCTATTAGTATGCTTTAAAACCTCATTTTTTATTTCGTCGCACTCTAACTTATAACTAGTACATACGTCACCTAATCCTTGAGACTGTTTAATTATGTTGTCTATGGCCAATTCTAATTCATTGATATCTACCGAGTTGATGATTGAGATTTGTCCCTTGATCGATTTCACCTTTCCGATTTGTTTAAAGTATATCCCATTAGAGCTTATCTCCTGGATTCTACTTGCTCGGCTGGTGGTTGACCTATAAAATGTTTTATTTTACTTTTGTTATATTTGATATATACATTATTTCTTCTAATTACTACAGAATCGCCTAATATCTTTATAATTTTAAAAGGCCCCGAATATTTTTCACTAGACTTGTCTCTTTTCTCGTTTTCTACAAGTATAAGATCATGAACTTTAAAATTTGGGATCTTAGAACCTAGTTTCTTATCGTAACGTTCTTTTGCCTTAACTTTGGATTTGTGTAGATTTCTTTTCGCTTCGAGTTCCATCCGAAGTAATTTTAGTTGTAATTCCTGCGTGTAGTCCATTGTGGTCTTGAACCTCATGTCACCGACTTCACTAGGAGTATTCGCTTTCCTTCCGAATAGCATTTCATGTGGGGTGAATCCCGTACTGTTATGTTTTGTTGTATTCTGACAAAATGCTGCATATCTGAACAGTTTAGCATATTCAGGTTTGGTTTTATCTTTTATTACAAGCCTTAAGTATTCTCCTAATCTAGCATGCGCTCTTTCTGCTGAACCATTACTTTGCGGATATGCACTACTCGTTCGTATGTGTTTTATTTTGAATAGTTTGCAAATTTCCTTCATGAGATCGTTAGCAAATTCACCACCATTATCAGTTAAGATATATTTTGGTATGCCAAAATATAATATCCATTCATTTGTAAAAGCTCGAGCAATTGTTTCACCTTTTTTATCTTCAATTGGTATATATTTTATGTATTTACTCAAGTCGTCCTGAATAGTGAGACTGTATATGATCTTCTTACCATCTTTATAAGGTCCAGTGAGATCCATTGACACTTTTTCTAAACAATATTCTGCGCTTGATACAATATTCATTGGATTTCTTGCAGGATGCCGATTTATCTTTTGTTTCTGACAAGGTATACACTTTTTTATGTATTCTATGACGTCTTTGTTCAAACCTTTCCAATAAAATAATCCTCTTATTCTAGAAATAGTTGCTTTTTGTCCGCCGTGACCACCTATTAAACCTTCGTGATTATCTTTGATTATTTTCAGTTGTTCTTCCTTATCTGTAATAACTCGTATATTATTTTTTTGGGACTCCTCTAAGCTAAAATCATTAGAGCTGTCGCTAATGTTACCTTCATTGTCCTCTATATTTCCATTTAAATTAATATTACTTGGATCATCTTGTCCATAATTCTCTTCCAGAATTGCTCTTAAGTCTTGTTCTGTATCTTTAATGTTTTTATTGGCCTCAGATAGAGTCGCTAAATCTGATTCGTTGTTAATTAAATCATCCCCAAAATTTTCTTGTATCATATTTTCTAAATTCCTACCAAGTTCGTCATTTTCGACTTCTACTGGAAAAACTATATTTCTACTTAGTTGATCTGCTACAACATTATCTACTCCCTTCCTTTTTATAAACGATGTCATACTCGTACTCTTCAAGACGTAGTCGCCATCTTACTAGCCTTGATCCTGGATTTTTCACACTAAATAGCCAGGTTAAGGGCCTATGATCCGTTTTAATTTTAAATTTCTTCCCATAAATGTATGGCCTAAACTGCTGCACGGTCCAAACCACAGCTAGACACTCTTTTTCCGTAGTACTGTAATTAACTTCTGCCTTGTTGAGTGCTCGACTGATGAAATGAATTGGTAAATCTCTACCATTGTGTTCTTGAGATAATACTGCCCCTAGTCCTACATTGCTTGCATCGGTGGTTATAATAAACTCTTTGCTATAATCGGGATATTGTAGCAAGGTGAAATTCTTCAGGCTTCCTTTTAATTCTGCGAAACTATTTTTCTCTTTCTCTCCCCAAGTAAAGCAAACATTCTTTTTCAATAATTTGTGCAATGGAGCAGCAATAGTACTGAAATCTTTTATAAACTTACGATAGTATCCTATCATTCCCAGAAAACTTTTGATCTCTTTCTGATTCTTAGGCTCTTTGAGTGCATCTACAGCATCAATGTTTTTCACATTAGGTGAGACACCTTTGCTAGTAATTGTATGTCCTAGATAATCTACTTGCCTTCTCATAAATTCTGATTTATCTAATTGTACTTTCAAATTAGCATTCTTCAATCTCAATAAGACTTGTTCCAACATCTTATTATGTTCTTCAAGATTTTTACTGTAGACGACAACATCGTCCAAGTATACAAATGTACCCTTTCCTATTAAGTCACTTAAAACCATATTCATCATTCGCTGAAAACAAGCTGGTGCATTCTTCAGACCGAAAGGCATTCGAGTAAACTCAAAATGCCCATAAGGCGTCGTAAATGCAGTTTTCTCCATGCTTTCTTTACTTAGCGGAATTTGATGAAAACCTGAGGTCAGGTCTAGGGTTGTGAAATACTTTGCCCTATCCAGCTGATCGAGAATTTCTTGAATGTTTGGGATAGGAAATTTATCGCTCACAGTTATCTCGTTTAATCGGCGATAGTCTATTACCATTCTCCATTTCATTTTCCCGCTGCAGTATTGGACTTGACCAAGGTGAAATACTATGGCGAATCACCCCGTTTTTCAAAAGTTTTTGAGTTTGGGAGTTGACTTCTTCTTCATGTATCTTCGGATATCGATACGTCTTAACGTTAAGTGGAACGTCGCTTGTTGTTCTTATATGGTGGTTTATAACTGAAGTAACTGTGAGGTCTTCATCTTCTAAACTAAATATATCACTAAATTCCCCTATTATATCTTTTAAAGATTCTATTTCTTCATTCTTCAGATGTTCCTTCCGAATTTGGTGCCAGATTTTATCTGTCCTATTACTAACCTCTTTAGAAAGAAGTTTGGATCGTTTTGACATCTCTTCCCTATTTATCATTTTATTCACATATTCAGATGTCAAATTTGGTTTATTTTTAAACAGTAATGTAATCTTTATTTCATCGTTGTATAGTATATTATTATAAAGATCGATAGAGAATTTCATCTTACTTAGAACATCATTGCCGACAATACCATCATAACACCCTATTACATCTTCTCTTACAACATAGAACTTAATTTTTAAAAGATCATCACTTCCAAATTTTTCATTGTAATAATTCATTTCTATTTTGGCGCTTCCAATACTACAACGATTAGACCGACCTATTCCTTTAAAATACACTATATCATCAAAATTAACGTCATCTTCAAAAACACATTTTTCTTTTATTAAACTTATTTCTGCACCCGTGTCAATTAAAAATTTATACTTTTGTTTATCGTAACATAGTGTTATGTGGGGGCTTTCGCTGTAATTTGAAACAATACCCCCTACGATTGTTCCTTTTTCCGAAAATTTGAGCCATTTTCTTTCATTGGTACTTGCGGTACAAATCCTTTCTTTCCAGTATCACTAAAATGTCTTTTGCATTCATTGGTAGTATTATTTTTGTATATTGATTCCTTACGGTTATATTTACTGCTATCCCTATAACCATTTGGTCTGTTTCCGAAATTCTTTTGATTATAATTATTTTTAAATTTGAAACACTCTCTAGCCATATGCCCCGTACCACCACATGAATAACACTTACGATCAAAGTGATTAATCCTAATCAAATTTTTATCTGTATATTCTCTTTCTTTAATTTTACTGTATCCTAAGCGAATATCTTCCTCCATAGCCAATTGGCTGGCTTCAGCTAAACTTTTTGGGCGTTGTGTATTAACAAAAGTTCCTAATTCTTTATGTAAACCGAATATATATGCATTCAGCATATCTTTTTCTATCGCTATTTTCTGCCCGTAATAAGTTGTATCTTCTAAGCTTTCATTAAAAAGACTCTGTATGCGACGACGCGTTAATGTTTCGACCCTTTGCGTGTACTGCATAACAGTTTCATTTCGCTGTTGCCTTAATCTTGTCATTTCAAGATGAAGTTGCATTGAAGAATATGTCTCTCTAAAAACTCTGTTCAATTCATGCTTTAATTCTTCCCATGTACTAAGCCTCTTATTCATTAATATGGTTTCCGCATTTCCTGATATCCTACTTTTAATTATTGGAAGTAAACACTCTTTTTGCTCTTTCGTAGCAATACTCATCGCGTTCTCACAATTTTGAATAAAATTATATGCTTTAGATGGGTCACTATCAAAATATGTAATTATTCTAATAATATTTTCTAAACTCATTTTGATTTTTTCATTTCATTTGCAATTTCAGGAATTCTATACACATGTTTTCGAGTAGCACCTTGACCTATTTCTAGATTTTTTAAGCCTTCTGATAAATTTTCTACTTTTTCATTATTATCGTTTCCGCGTGAATTAGCTTTGTCTTCAAAAGTTTTTCCAACTGTGGACTTATCCCCATATTTTTCAGTTATTCGCGAATCGTTTCCTGTTTCCATTATTCCGTCTTCACTACCGAAATCGTCGGATAACAAATTTAGAAAAGTTCTACGTTTATAAGTACGAGAAATATAAGACACTTTATAAATTTCTTCTTGGTTATCTCTAAATTCGATTTTATCATTTGAGATTATCTGTCCCAAAGTTAATTCGACTGCAAGGCCACTACTTTCGCCTACACAACAAAATTTTTTCTTTAAAGTATTTTCGTCAAAACTATATTCAGACTCACTTGTATTACTCATCGTGGCAAGTTTGTTAAGGATTAATTTCAGTATTTCAAAATAATAAACACACCAATAAGATTCGTTGATAGTTCTCTCAAAACATAAAACAGATATATGTATATAGATTCAATATAAATATACTTTTCTTTTCCTTTCTCTCTTTGCACCACGAGAACAAAAAAATTTTATAATGTATATGTAAAATCTTAAACCCGTCAGGAAAAGTATAGATGTGTATACTATGCGTTTTTATTTATTTTTTTTTATTACCAGATATTCAATAACTTTGAACTTCACACGCACTTTTTCGTTTATTTATTCATTTATGTAATCACTATAAAGTATAAACCTTCTACTTTACTAACAGTAAACATATATTCCAAGAAGAAAATGATTAAAGGTAATTTAAAAAGAATCGACTTACAATAATAATAAAAATGTGTAAAAGTTTCGCATCATCTTATACGCCAATAGTGATTCCTCTATTTTGAAATCAATCTACTTGAAGCAACTAAAATCTTCTGGATATCGTGGGAAACGTTTATTTCTTTCCTCTTTCCTTCTTGAATGATCAATAATTGCCTAATTTGATTTTGTTGACAATTGAGTCGATTGAGTCGCTTATTGTGGCTCCGTTCCTCTTTCACGTTAGCTTCAAAAATAATTAGTGCGCCCAAAAGATTTGAAGATTAACTTTGTATTGCAACACTTATCTTTGAGACGTGTATTAAATTAGAATCAGAATTGTGTAAAACAGATGCACCCGTTACATATAATTTATATATGTGTATTGCACACACAATTATATGTAACTTTCGTACGCACTGAGATATTTATTTTCAATTAATTTTTCCGCTGCCACCAAATTTTATTCACTGACACGGACTTATGGAAGTAAGTAGAGAAATTTTCCTTACTTCCCCGCGTAAACTTCTAAGCGAATCAATAGTAGGTATAATAAATAGAATTCCGACACTTTATTTTAAGAGTAACTTTATTGATTAATATTAATAGTTCTGAACGCGGGCTAAAGCAACTTAAGACTAAATTCTATTTACAGTATTATACAGTTCTGAGTTTCATTTCTTATCTGAAAAATTATGCTTACTTAGCTACTAAATAATCAAGACTTTAGCTACAGGAAGATCCCGAGTAAACATCATGCATTCCGATTACCATAGCATATAATTAAACGAAATATGATACTCTGGCGGAGCATTGCGATAGTGCAGAGTAATGTTATTTAGAAAATAATAAGCTCACGTTGAATAAAGGAAAATATTTGGATCACAAACAAAAATATTAATTTCTTTTGCTACCTTGCATCTTTTATCCATAACAAGTGCTGTGCTCTTCCAGCCTTTCCTGTAATTTTATGGCGATTGTCTGGAAGCGGTCTTCAATTATGGAATATGCGCTTACGTCGCAAGGTTTATCGCTAACATCTGCCATGATTTGTCCATGTAGCAATGATATTTGCTCCCAATACTGGTTGGCAAATTTAAGGTTTTGGATGTAGTATGCCTTTGATTGTGGGTTTGTCATTTCTGTCTCGATTCTATTAATGACTCGATCTAATGCTGAGATTGTTCCCTCTAGTTGGTTCTTTAGCTTGAGTTGCGCGAGATTCGCTTTAATCGATTCATATTGGTCTGCTGTATGTATTGTGTACCTTCACTCGGTTTGTGGGTTGAGACTATTGGTGCGTTCGTGATTTGCGACGTACGTTCCTCTATCTTGAACATAAGCTCTTCATATTCCTTGTGGACTTGTTCATAATAGTTTTGAGCGAAGTAAGGATGGTCTCTGTTGCCTTCCCTCTTTTCCTCTAGTTGCTCAAATGTTTCCTCAAATTTTGCCCATGAATTTTTGAGCCTTTCTAGGTAGCTCTTGGTACCCTCAAGTGTTCTTCGTTCACTTCTCTCCTTCCTGAAATTTTCACATAATTGGGTTATTTCCTTACCAGTATCTGTTTGGATGGTTGTCAGCCTTTTGAAATCGGCCATTGTAGCTTCGTGGACCTTTCGAATATTCTTATTTGCGAATAATGCTGATGTACAGTTGTTGATGGTAGTGTTACTTTGTAAACACTCCTGCTTGACTGAATGGATGGCTACTGCTGCTCAAATTGAATAGATAGCCACTGCTGATTGACTGAGTGAGTAGCTACTGCTTCTTGTTTGAATAGTTGCTATTGCCGCTGCAATGAATTGATGGCCAGTACTTCTTGTTTGGATTACTAGCCACTGCTGCTTGGCTGAATGAGTAGCTACTGCTGGAATGAATGGATAGCCACTGCTGATTGACTGAGTGAGTAGCTACTGCTTCTTGTTCGAATAGTTGCTATTGCCGCTGCAATGAATTGATGGCCAGTACTTCTTGTTTGAATTACTAGCCACTGCTGCTTGGCTGAATGAGTAGCTACTGCTGGAATGAATGGATAGCCACTGCTGATTGACTGAGTGAGTAGCTACTGCTTCTTGTTTGAATAGTTGCTATTTCCGCTGCAATGAATTGATGGCCAGTACTTCTTGTTTGAATTACTAGCCACTGCTGCTTGGCTGAATGAGTAGCTACTGTTGGAATGAATGGATAGCCACTGCTTCTTGTTTTGATGGTTTCTACCTAGGTTAGAAGGATGGGTGTTGCTAGACAACCACTGTCTTCGACTGGTAATTAAAGCGGCTTCTTGCTGTAGGTACCCGCCTATGCAGATGAAGTAGATAGCTGTTGCTATGTTCTTGTGTTGGTGATGTACTGAAACATTCAATACATCACGTCCGGGTCACCAATTTATAATAATTAAAAAGTCTCCTTTTGATGTTTTAAAAATACTGAATATTTATTCCCCAGATCTCGTCAATTTATATAAAAATTTAAAATAAAAATTTGCTGGGAAAATAATCTTTCTCATGAGAACTGCAGACGGCAATTTCACGTAAGAATTTGCAAGCTTGCATTTCCCAGGCGCAGGCAAGTGAAATTTGATTACTTGCGCATGAAAAGTATTCCCCAGACGCAATGTGAGATTTTGAAGCTTAACTGTGAGAAATGAATTATTTGCTTTCTGTAGGTATGCATGTATATATGTACATGCATCTAATTCGTAGGTAATTATTCATCCTGCCCCCTTGGGTTGCTATGCAACACAAAGTCTTCGTTGATCGTCATATGGGAGCGTGCTGCTGGTATTGGAGGAGATATGGACAACTGATTTCGGGTATGCTTGCATCTCAAATAGGTGTAGTAGCTGCATCCTGCAAGTAGTGCGCATAGAAGAACGTAACTGATGGTGTAATGATGAACGTCATGTAGTGTTGCTCCTTGTTGAAAAATTTCCCTTTTCTTCAGGTCTTGTATTTGGTTGATCAGGATATCGAATTCGCGATCATTGGATTGCAGATGAAGCTCTGGAGTGCCATGTTTTTCTGGCATGTCTTTGTGGCTCTTTGAGAAATCGCTTAGGTTCATTTGTGGTATGAATGATGACACTACCTTACTCAAATAGCGGCCATGACCAGTAATCGTCATGGATGATTGTTTTATTGAGCAGTCTGGTCGTAGCTGTAGAACACCGCTTCCTTTGAGGGTTATTTGCATCACTTGTGTTCCACATGCGATATTGAATGTCGTCCCCGAATCCATGCAGTACAACCAATTGTTGCGGGTGTGAAGTTGTGTCCACACACTCGATCGATTGGAGGATCGCAGTTGACAATCTGATAGTGATTTTTGATGATTTAACAAGCTCATCTCACATTGGCTTATGTTGGCCTTTAAGTTAAAAATCGGATGATTCTGGTAGCATAAGTATTTCTCCTCGTTTAGCTGTTTACAGCTATTCAATTCTCTTTGCGTGAGGGGATAATATCTGTCTCTGGGCAAGCTTACAATTAGATATTCCGACGAAGGTTTGATTAGGAGAAATCCGTTTTCATGTGGAATCGGAACCGGAATTAACTTAAATAGTTGGAAATATTCGTTGTGTTGTAACGGTATCTTGATATCGAACAGTATATATGACTCCGTCACCTTAGTTGCGGCTGACATTATATTGTACACCATTAATGCGTCATCCGGGTTATTTCCAGGTATGGATAAAGTAGATGGAAGGTGTTGCTTTATTATTGTAAGTTGCTCCCGTAGCTGTGTTGGAGTAATGAGCAAGGGGCTGATTTTACTGTGGTGAAGATCTATGAGAACGCTTAGTAAAGCATCTTGCATTCGCTGATAGTTTTGTAGAACTAAGCTGGTCAGCAGGGAAAGTGCAGTAAAGGCTTGCGTTGCTTCCTTCTCATGTTGTAGGTTACCTATATAGTTGCTATATGCCTGAATGTGGTCTTGGATCACCTTAAATTGACGTTGGATTGCTTCTTCCTTCCGCTTTAGGATGTTGGTTGTGGATTCCAGTATAGATGTTTCGTTTCTTAATAAGTAAAGCAAGTGGTTTTCATTCGTACGAGACCTTTCAATTTCTTTTTCAATATGCTCGGCATAAGATGCATCGAGAATTCCAAAAAGTGTGTTTGCGACACTTCCCACTATTTCAAGGGGTGCCCTTCTTCTGCGTTCACTGCTTCGTTTATGTAGGATCTCATTGGATTCCTCGATGTGCGTAAGCTGATGTTGAAATTGCGAAAGTATTTCCAAGCAATGATTTCTTCGAATGGTTGTAGTATTACAGAGATTGCGTATTTCACCTATACATTTCCTGATCCCTTTTTAACTCGTTCCAATAGTTGTCGAGGTTATAATAGGTTATTAGATTCCATTCACTATTCATTAATTGTGCTTGTCCTATTTTTTCGAAAAAAATGCCTGGGTGACTAGTGAATGGGTCTGCCTTCACAGGTTCTTTCATAGAATGCCCTAGTATGGGAAGGATGAGTGAAGTCAACATCAGCAGCCTTAGACTAGTGGATGTTTTGACTGGACTCGTGCTATGCTTATTATCATCTGACGTTTCGACAACTTTAGTTGTCCTTTTCCTCTTCACAAAGTCTGAGTTTGCCCGATTGGAATTAATTGGCAAAAATCTTCCTCGGAGGGGATGATAAGGTCGCTTTGATCTCTTTGGAGTTTGTTTGCTCTCGAAGTCTCTTGAGGTCTTGACCAAGCTTTGTTTGGAGCTCAAGAGACATGTTGTTAATTCGGTTGATTTATCGGTAGGAGAATTTGAGCTTCTTTCTTCAATGTTGCTGCATTCGGAATAATGTTCTTCTTCTGGTAAGGGACAAAGGTTGTGAATCGATCTTTTAAGAACTCCGGAGGCTGTTTTAACATTCGCGACTCTTGTAACATTGTCCGTGCCATCGAAAGTTTCTATCACTCTGCCTAAGGGCCATTTTAATGGTGGTAGGTTTTTGTCCCTCATTAACACTAGAGTTCCTGGCTTCAGGTTCGGTTTTGCTCCCTTCAACTTATTTCGTGTCTGAAGTTCTTGAAGGTATTCTGCTGACCATCGATGCCAAAATGTTTGCTGGATGTGTTGTATTTGCCTATATCTGGTCAAATTGTTGAATTTCTGGTCGCTGATGTCTGTTTCCGCAAATGTTGTCAGTGGTTTGCCTGTCAAGAAATGCCCTGGTGTTAGCGCTTCAAAATCGTTAGGGTCTGCTGACATGGGTGTTAATAGCCTGGAATTAAGAATGGCTTCGATTTGCACGATGATAGTGTGGAGTTCCTCGTAAGTTAGATTTGCATTTCCTACTTGGCGGGTTAAGTGATTTTTTGCAGATTTCACTGCCGCTTCCCAGAGACCCCCGAAGTGAGGTGATCGTGGAGGAATCGGCTTCCATTCAATATGGTTCTGGGCACATAGCTGCGACAGGGATGACTGTAATTTTTGTGAAGTGAACATGTCCTTTAATTCCTTTAATTGTGTTCTTGCACCTAAAAGGTTTGTTGCGTTATCACAGAAGATAGTGGTGCATAAACCTCTTCGAGCTATGAATCTCTTTAGGGCATTGAGGAAGGCTTCAGCGCTGAGATCGCTAACTAGTTCCATGTGGACTGCCTTTGTAGTGAAACAAACAAACACGGCAATGTAAGCCTTTGTCGGGGATTTTCCGCGTACCTTGAAGTGAATCATTATAGGGCCACAAAAATCGACGCCTGTGGTGTGAAACGGTGTTGAGGTCCTCACTCGTTCCTTTGGTAGGTCTCCCATTATTTGTTCTAGAACCTTTGGCTTACACCGAAAGCATCTTATGCACTTGTGAACCGTTTTCTGGGCAAGTCTTCTGGCGTCTATGATCCAGTATCGTTGTCTTGCAATTGCGATTAATGTTTGAGGAGCCGCATGCATGTGTTGTTTATGCAAATGATCGAACAACAACTCATTAAACTTGTGTCCCTTGGGCAACAGTATTTGGTTTTTTGCTTCTTGCGCAAGATCAGAGTGTTTTAGTCGACCTCCTACTTTGATGATCTGGGTAGTTTGGTCTAGGTATGGAGTCAAGTGTTGAATGGGGTTACCCGGATCTAATGCTTTATTTTTCTTTAACTCCAAATATTGACGGTAAAGTGCAGATCTCTGTACATTCTTGATGACTCCGCTTAAAGCCTTGTCCAACTCTGTGATTGAAAGTTCTCCCGTTTTCCTAGACTACTTTGATGTTTTACAATTCTGTGTGAACCTGATACAGTAGGCAAATATTCTTTGCATCTTTAGAAATGAGTTTGAATGGTTCACTAATTGTAGCATATCGGTGTATTCATGCTCCTTTATTTCTGTAGATAGTACCGATTTCTTCGGTTTTGTCTCTGGAACACTGTCAGGCAATTTGAATGAAGGTTTGGGCGAACTTACTTCGGGATTGGCTAAAAATGCTGGTCCTTTAAACCATAGTCCTGACTGCACTAAGGAATCAGGCAGCATGCCTCGAGAAATGATGTCGGCAGGATTTTGAACTCCATCTATGTGCCTCCACTGGTTCGTTTGAGTCAGTTATTGTATTTTCTCTACCCGATTTGCCACAAACGTAGTCCATGTGTATGACGGCGAGGAGATCCATGAGAGTACAATAGTGGAGTCAGTGTAATAAACGATTTTTGATAACTTGACTGATAAACACTGACACACTCTTTCAGCTAGTTCCGCCATCAGTAGTGCTGCACAGAGTTCCAATCTAGCAAGTGTCATGGTCTTCAGTGGTGCTATCCTTGATTTTGCACACAAGAGCCTAACCCTAATTTGGCCGTGATGATCTGATGATCTGAGGTAACAGCAGGCTCCATATGCGTATTCGCTGCTGTCAGAAAATGAGTGAAGTTGCACATCAATTGGTTTGGACAATATTACATGTCGAGGAATCTTTAAGGTTTTTAGTTCAGACAAGCGTTTCTTAAATTTGTGCCACTTCTCTTTATATTGTGCGGGCAATTCTTCATTCCAGGTGCATTTGTCCTTAAATAATTCTTGCACAAATAGCTTCCCTAGCACTGTGACGGGTCCTATCAATCCATGAGGGTCGAAAATACGAGTTATGTCGGACAGTACTGTGCGCTTGGTTAGTTTATCTGGCTTATATTCTGCGATGTGATATTGAAATGTATCTCTGTTTGGCTCCCAGACTAATCCTAGTGCCTTAGTTACCTCAGTTTCATTGATGAGAATCATTTTCTCTTTGTGATCTTCTGGTACAGTTTGCAATATCTCGGTGTGATTGGTGCTGAATTTTCTTAATTCGAAGCCTCCAGATCGTAGTAGTCGTATTAGGTCGTCCTTAAGGTTTATTAGCTCTTTTGTTGAATTAGATCCTGTCAAGATGTCGTCTACGTAGGTGCTTCCAAGAATGACATTTGCTGCTTCTGGAGCTGAGTCGTATTCAGCCAGAGCTAACTGGTTTAAACTTCTGGTTGCAAGGAATGGAGCCGCGGCGGTTTCATAGGTAACAGTGTTTAATTGGTACATTTGAAGTGGTTTCTCTTTGGAATCACGCCACAATATGAGCTGAAACCTTTTGTCGTTTGGATGTATTTCAATCTGACGATACATTTTGCAAATGTCTGCCGTCATCACGTACTTGTGAATCCTGAATTTGCTTAAGATGGAAAATAAGTCCGGCTGAACTGTTGGCCCTACCATCAAAATGTCGTTGAGCGATTTCCCTGATGTTGTTTTAGCTGATGCATCAAATACCACCCGAAACTTAGTGGTGGTGCTGTCAGCCTTCGTGACGCAGTGGTGTGGCATATAATACTGTATATGAGAAATGAGTTCCCTTGCGATGGGCTGCATGTGACCAAGAGCTTCATATTCTTTCATAAACTCTATATACTGTATTCTAGTGTTTTCGTTCTTATACAGTTTTCTCTCTAAGGCGAAAAATCGCTTAGCTGCGACGTCAAAGGATGACCCAAGGTTTGACGGTTTTTCCCGGAATGGGAGTTTTACGGTATATCGTCCCGAAGTTGATCGTTGAGCGGTGGTTTGAAAGTGTTCTTCACATTCTAATTCCTCTCTTGACATGTACCTAGGAGGCGAGTCGTGATTTTCTATTTCCCAAAATTGTTGGAGCTGCCTTTCCAATGCTGTGACTGAAGGTTGAGTTGCGATATAGCAACTCTGCCTGCTCCTTGTTTCTTCTTGTATTCTTCCCGAAAGTATCCATCCAAACCTAGTATTCTGGAGCAACGGCAGGTCATTATGTAATCTGATTTGCCTCTCTTCCAGTAACTGAAGAAATAACTCTGCCCCCAACAACATATCAATAGACTGAGGTTTGTGGAATGCAGGGTCTGCTAATTGTATATTGTTGGGAATATTTCAGCTAGTTGTTTTGATATTCTTTGAAGGTTGTTGTTCCGTGATAGTTTTTAAAATCACTGCGTTTATGTCAGTCGAAAAGTCATTTAGCCTCGAATGAATCGTGAGGTTAGTTTCGTGCCGTGCGTTTGTTTCGAGACCTCCAATTCCACTTATGGGTAGAGAAATTCGACGGCGTTGCAGACCTAGCGTTTGTACTAATCGTTCACAAACGAAGTGAAGTTGCGAGCCTGAGTCTAACAGTACTCTGCAGTTCACAAGAATCCCTGAAGCGCTGCTAACTCTTATAACAGCGGTTGCTAGCATAACTTGGGACCGTTTTGTAGACATTTGACTCATATTTGTTGCACTGGATACTGATTGCATAGTACTCTGTGTTATTTCATTGGGTTGAAGGTTGCTGACAGGTTTCCTTCCATGTGGTAAGGTTGACCTGCGTGGGTCATTTGAGCTGGCAGAGCTGGTGATATTAGTATGCCGTGGTGCAGACTTGGCCCTTTCTAATTCCGAATCATGAATTAATGTATTATGATTTTTGTTACATTTCCTGCAGCTGCTTGATGAGCATTCTTTAGCCTTGTGACCCACTCTCAGACAGTTTGGACATAAGTGCAATTGTCTGACAAGTCGAATTCGATTCTCTAAGGGCAAGTAGAGGAACTTGGTGCACTTGTAGAGTTTGTGTTCTGCTTTGCAAACAGGACACTGGGGTGCTTGAGCTGAAGCTGTAAATGTGGATGTCTTCTTGCGCTCTTCCCTCGTGTGAACTGCTTCTAACATTTGAAATCTTGACTCTAAGAACTTTAAGAAGTCGCTTATATCTTGCAGCTCTCGAGGAGACTTCAGCGATTGTTCATAAAGTCTCCTCGAATCTTTGTCTATCTTCTGTAATAGTAGGTGCAGCAATATAGGACTCCAGTCGTTAATATGAATGCCCAGTTTCTCGAGGGCTAATAGACATTCTTTGGTGCAGTCATGTAGTCTCTTGATTCCTGAAGTCGTCTCTGTGGTGAGACATGGCTGGCTTAACAGGTCATTCAGAATTGCCGTTACGATAGTTCTTGGATTGTCGTAGCGCTCTATGAGGATTTTCCATGCCATAGCATAGTTGTCTTCTGTGGCTTGAAGATGTTTTATTAGTCGATTGGGCTCAGCTATTAGGTTTGCCTTTAGGTAGAACATTTTTTCTGCTCCACTCAATGGTCGGTTATGTATTAGTTGCGTAAACAGTTCTTTGAATTGAGTCCACTTGGTGTAACTTCCATCAAATGTAGGAAGGGTAATTTTTGGCAGCTTGACATTGCTGTTACCGCCGAGAGAAGTGCTTTGCTCTTCCAGCCTTTCCTGTAATTTTATGGCGATTGTCTGGAAGCGGTCTTCAATTATGGAATATGAGCTTACGTCGCAAGGTTTATCGCTAACATCTGCCATGATTTGTCCATGTAGCAATGATATTTGCTCCCAATACTGGTTGGCAAATTTAAGGTTTTGGATGTAGTATGCCTTTGATTGTGGGTTTGTCATTTCTGTCTCGATTCTATTAATGACTCGATCTAATGCTGAGATTGTTCCCTCTAGTTGGTTCTTTAGCTTGAGTTGCGCGAGATTCGCTTTAATCGATTCATATTGGTCTGCTGTATGTATTGTGTACCTTCACTCGGTTTGTGGGTTGAGACTATTGGTGCGTTCGTGATTTGCGACGTACGTTCCTCTATCTTGAACATAAGCTCTTTATATTCCTTGTGGACTTGTTCATAATAGTTTTGAGCGAAGTAAGGATGGTCTCTGTTGCCTTCCCTCTTTTCCTCTAGTTGTTCAAATGTTTCCTCAAATTTTGCCCATGAATTTTTGAGCCTTTCTAGGTAGCTCTTGGTAACCTCAAGTGTTCTTCGTTCACTTCTCTCCTTCCTGAAATTTTCACATAATTGGGTTATTTCCTTACCAGTATCTGTTTGGATGGTTGTCAGCCTTTTGAAATCGGCCATTGTAGCTTCGTGGACCTTTCGAATATTCTTATTTGCGAATAATGCTGATGTACAGTTGTTGATGGTAGTGTTACTTTGTAAACACTCCTGCTTGACTGAATGGATGGCTACTGCTGCTCAAATTGAATAGATAGCCACTGCTGATTGACTGAGTGAGTAGCTACTGCTTCTTGTTCGAATAGTTGCTATTGCCGCTGCAATGAATTGATGGCCAGTACTTCTTGTTTGAATTACTAGCCACTGCTGCTTGGCTGAATGAGTAGCTACTGCTGGAATGAATGGATAGCCACTGCTGATTGACTGAGTGAGTAGCTACTGCTTCTTGTTTGAATAGTTGCTATTTCCGCTGCAATGAATTGATGGCCAGTACTTCTTGTTTGAATTACTAGCCACTGCTGCTTGGCTGAATGAGTAGCTACTGTTGGAATGAATGGATAGCCACTGCTTCTTGTTTTGATGTTTTCTACCTAGGTTAGAAGGATGGGTGTTGCTAGACAACCACTGTCTTCGACTGGTAATTAAAGCGGCTTCTTGCTGTAGGTACCCGCCTATGCAGATGAAGTAGATAGCTGTTGCTATGTTCTTGTGTTGGTGATGTACTGAAACATTCAATACATCACGTCCGGGTCACCAATTTATAATAATTAAAAAGACTCCTTTTGATGTTTTAAAAATACTGAATATTTATTCCCCAGATCTCGTCAATTTATATATAGAAATTTAAAATAAAAATTTGCTGGGAAAATAATCTTTCTCATGAGAACTGCAGACGGCAATTTCACGTAAGAATTTGCAAGCTTGCATTTCCCAGGCGCAGGCAAGTGATATTTGATTACTTGCGCATGAAAAGTATTCCCCAGACGCAATGTGAGATTTTGAAGCTTAACTGTGAGAAATGAATTATTTTCTTTCTGTAGGTATGCATGTATATATGTACATGCATCTAATTCGTAGGTAATTATTCAGTAGGCTTGTAGGGTAGTCTGCTTGTGCCTTGTCGAGTTTCAGGGCTGGTTTCTGGACTTGATTCCGTGAAGGATATTTCTAGCCAGCCACTAAGGAGATTTTCGGCGGTTGTTTGGTCAGATGCGTCACCACTAATATCACTGTCACTTTCAGCGCTTACAACTACACTGGCTGAGCTCTTATTTAAACCTAGTGAACGTGAAAGCCCGGCGAATTCGATAAGCTCCTGTTTGAATCGCTCTGTATCTTTTTTAAATTTTTCGATTTTTGTCAGCCTCTGCTCTCTGCCTTGACTTAATCTGTGGTCAAGAGCGTCGCAGTGCGTGACAGCTTATCGGATTCACGCGCCTTTTCTAACAACTTATCTAAAAAATTATCAAGACTTACTTTATTTGCTACGGTGGGACCAGTTAAAATGGTACCACTTCGAAGGCGAACTCCAGCGGCTTGTTGCTGTTGGGGTATGGGTGAGTTGTCCTGGCTACCTGATTCTGTTTGGTTGTCTTCTGAGGCGTTGTCTGTACCTTCCCGGAGGTGTTGTGAATTCTCACCTGGGAATTGCTCCGCGTCGGATGAAGGTGTAGAGTTTTCCTCTTGCATGTACGTTCCGCGTTGTCCAAAAGGGGGGCTTCCAGCCTTCTTATGGTATTCCCTTCTGGATTGTTTCTTGCTACTAGGGGGGCTCCTGCCGTCTTATTCACTTGGCTGAGATTGAAAGGGGGCTTATGCCGACTTCGAGATCCCTTTCAATCCTGGAAAGAAGTTTCTATTTTCTGGTGCTTCTGATTGCTGCCGGGGGCCCTAGGTCTACTTATTTCCCCTGGATATGGTTGAAAGGGGGGCTTAAAGCCTTCTTCGAAATCCCCTTCAACCCAGGAACGATGATATCTTCCTTCTGGAGTTGGTTTTGAATGGGTGTCCGTTATCTCTTGTCCTTCTTGGTGCTGGAAAAGAGCTTCTGGTGTTCGGTGATGAATTCCAATCTGGAGGTCCAAGTCTCTTAATGTTGTCTTTTCTCCGTAAATTTGTGTACGATCAAGGCTTTTCAAGCGTTTACAATCGTTTTCACTTGCCCAAGCTTCCTTGATCCTACCGGCTGCGCCAATTGTTATATATTTTTATATCGCTCACCTGTGAACTTGGTTCACTTCCGCTTACTAAGAATCCAGTTCGGGGTTCTTGTTTCACAAAACACTCTGTTGTGTTTTTCTATCTCTTCTTTAATTCTTTATTTTTTTTTACAAGACGTAGCTATTCTATAATTTTCCTATTCTTAAAATACACATCTTTATTTTAACTACACAACCGAATTTTCTTTTTATTAGATCTTTATTTTGAACTACACAACCAAATTTTCTTTTAATTAGATCTCCTTTTTTTTACTACACAACCAAATTTCCTTTTTATGAGATCTCTTTGTTTTTTGCTATCCGACTCAAACCAAGAAACCAACAACTCTTTTTAGAACGACCGACTTAACTCTTAAAAACCTACTCCTGTTCCCAGACCCGAGATTGCGCCGATTTTACGTTTTTAATTCAACTCAACTCTTGATCACATTCATCGAGATCAAGAGCCGTTGTTCAGGATCGAAAATGCTAAATTGCATTTTCTTATCCTGAGAAAACTTTACTTTTTCAATTCTGGACTTGTTCAAACATGTCCAGAATTATTTGCTTCGGGCGATGACTTCAAAAATGTAATCTTACACTTTTAAAAACATCAGCCACCGTCCCGTCGTTTGAAATCGCGGCGCACATATACATACAATGCATTTATGCGGCGCGCGTTTTTTTATCGTAATATGTATGTACATATGTACATACAAGTTGGATTTTTTCGCTGCAATTTGTACTGAAGGTACGATTTGCTTTTTGATTTATTTTTTAATTAAATTGTTGAAATGTTGTGGAAATTTTTAAGTAAAACGACTGGGAATGTAAACTGAAACTTTTGTTTTTCCCAAGTCGATGAAATTTTCTTCACCCTTTTAGGAAGATAAACTCATTGTGCATGATTAGTTTATTGGAATTTATGATTTTCTTTTTAAATGCCCAACTTAGGTTTTTCAGATATATAGGGCTTACTAATTATTTTTTGGAAAACTTTACATGTTAGGTCCTACGGTTTTATATCTCTATCTCTATCTCTACATATTTATACATATATGTACATATGGTACATATATGTACCTAGGTTTTTTTATACATAACACTAGAGACCGTAGTAGTATGACAAACAATCCTGTTTTTAGACGGAAGCTATACTTCGATGGTACCTCAGGCCTAGATTTGACTGAATTTATTTTTCGAGTAGAGTCACTAGCCTTGTTAGAATAAGTGCCTTACTCCGAGCTATGCGGCGGTTTTCATTCGCTCGTCACTGGAAAAGCCGCGAATTGGTACTGGCTGTACCTACGAGACCACCGTTTTCATTCCTGGACGGAACTACGCGCGGAACTTCTTCGGGAATTCAGAAATCAGGAGACTGATTACGAAATACGTAAACTAGTAGAGGATCGAACACAGGGTCCCCGAGAACCTTTCAGCGACTATCGCTTGGCGGTTCATTCGCTGGTATCAAAACTATCTCGCCCGATTCCTGAGGAGGAGCTGGTGGAGATCCTAAGGAGGAATATGAAGCCGGATTTACAAGAGGCATTTCTGCTGCACCAAATAGCGAAGCGAACGTTCTCGACCTGAGAGACTTGTGCTGCAAATTCGAAAAACTTTGGTCCCAGACCAAGTCACAGTCTAGAGAGTTATCGCCACGGCGATTAGTTCACGAATTATATTCGGATAGTCAATATCTGTCAAACCAACCGGAAGCTGAAACACATGATGTTGTAGCAGCTCTCAAGCTATGCCACAGGGAGATTATCAACCACCACCCAGACCAAGACTCATCTGCTGGAACTGTGCTGCAGGGGGACACGCCCATCGCGCCTGTCTGGGACCACGGCGAATATTCTGCTACGGGTGTGGCTCAGCAGGCGTTGTGAAAAGCAAGTGCCTAGCTTGCTCGTCAGGAAACCTAAGGCGGAGTCAGAACTCAGCGGGAACTCCGCGTATTCTGACTTGGCCCAGATTTCAAGACGTTCCTCCAGCGAAGCGGCAACCAACACCGAACCAGAGCGCTTCCGCTAGGTCAGCTGCGTGGGGGTGATGGGTGTGCCCCGCCCAAGGGCACCCAGATAGAATTCCATGATTCACCTGAGCAGAACCTGCTTTCAGTATTAATCCCAGATCTTGCTAAACCTGATCAGTAACCTACGGCACCAGCAACCGCACGCAATGTGGGTGTCCGAACCATTCAGACCCTACCAGTGGGGGAGCCATGGACTCAGACTTCGTCACCGATTCAGACAGCGACGCCAGTTAAGAACCGTTTTCCCTTATCAGAACAAACCTGCATCCGCCCGGGACCGAATGACGCATCAGGCGTAACCACAGCCTGCGCAGAAATATAAAGGCTGCCGCCGCTGAAACTACGCTACCAAGTAGTACAGACCTCCGGCCTTACGCTGATGTCTTTATCCAAGGCCAGCGAATAAGGGGTCTATTAGACAGTGGCACCAGCGTGAGCGTGTGAGGTTTCGGGAGCGAAAAATTTCTGGAAAGAGCAGGGATCCGCTTCCATTCCATGCCGTCTACCATATCGACTGCGGACGGTCAACAGCAACGGGTGTTAGGTCACATTCGTGTGCTAATGAAGTATGGAGATAACACGCGCATGATGCGGCTCCATGTAGTTCCCTCTCTGCAACAGTCCCTGTATTTGGGGATCGATTTTTGGTGAGCTTTCGGCCTAGCTCCTGTCATGGTAAGCGAGCTATATTCACTACCTAAGCCCGCACCCATGTGCTCTCAGAAACATGACCTGTTGGATGAAGATAACCAACGCTTGCAGACAGTGGTTGAAACCTTTCCACCTTTCAGCAAACACGGCCTCGGTCGCACCTCTTACGTTGAGCACGAGATAGATATCGGTGCTGCAAAGCCCATCAAACAACGCTATTACGCTGTATCCCCAGTGATACAGAAAGCAATGTACGACGAGCTCGACCGCATGCTAACGCTCGGAGTTATCGAGGAGAGTCAGAGTGCATGGTCTTCTCCCGTCACTTTAGTGAGAAAACCAAATGGAAAGGTTCGATTATGTTTGGACGCTCGTATCGTAAACTCTGTGACCGTGCCGGACGCACTTCCTCTACCTCTCATCGACGGGCTTTTGAGTCGATTTCAAGAAACTCAGTTTATTTCAGCCATCGATCTGAAAGACGCTTTCTGGAAAATTTCACTAGCAAAACCTTCCCGCGATAAGACTGCGTTTGCCGTTCCAAGGCGGCCGTTGTAGCAGTTCACAATACTCCCCTTCGGGCTCCGTATGGCTCCTTAGACGATTTGTAAGTGAATGTGTGAGGTCATTCCACACCAACTGCACGACCAGGTATCTGTCCACTTAGACGACTTGCTTATTACCTCCTCCACGTTTAATGAACAACTCAAGCTGCTTAGTACAGTCGCAGAGCTGCTGCGTAAGGCCGGCTTGACCATTAACATGGAGAAGAGTAAGTTCTGCATACGAGAAGTCAGGTACCTTGGTTTTGTAGTTGGAAATGGCTGCATGAGGGCAGACCCAGAGAAAGTAACTGCCATTCAGAACTTTCCAAGACCAAACACCGCCAAGAAGGTCCGAAGCTTCCTGGGGGTCTGTGGCTGGTACCGGCGTTTGATTCCGCAGTTCGCGACAATCGCTACTCCTCTCACAGACCTGCTGAGAAAGAATATTACATTTTTATGGAACGAGCAGGCCGAGCTGAAGGGATGTCTTACCACTGCTCCAGTTTGCTAATCCAGATTTCACGCCGCCGTATATCATACAGTGTGATGCAAGCACGACGGGAGTGGGCAGCGTATCATTCTAGCGATCTGGTGACGGAGCTGAACACCCGATCGCGTTCATGTCGCAAAAGTTGAATGCGCTACAAAAAAATTATAGCATCACCGAGTTAGAGTGTCTGGCGGCAGTATTGAGCGTCAAACGCTTCCGACCTGGAGTTTACGATCATCACCTATCATGCTAGTCTTAAATGGCTCATGGACCAAAGAGATCTATGTGGCAGGCCGGCACGGTGGAGTCTTAAACTCCA
This sequence comes from Dioctria linearis, assembly GCA_963930735.1. Classification (NCBI taxonomy): domain Eukaryota; kingdom Metazoa; phylum Arthropoda; class Insecta; order Diptera; family Asilidae; genus Dioctria; species Dioctria linearis. The sequence goes on along the minus strand of OZ005740.1, from coordinate 111,049,589 downwards.
AGCCTTCACCTTCAACATCGAATAACGGAAGGGCAAAGAAAACGTGGTGGCTGACGCTCTGTTCCGGTGTTATGCTGAGGAGTTGAGAAGTCCTCTTATGGGGAAGGACGCTTGCTCTTTCGCCATTGAATCAGTCGTTCTAGACTCACGAGCATATCTTGAGACTTCTTACGTCGAGCTAGTTCAGAGAATAACCTCTAACCCTAATGCATTTGATAACCTCCGAGTTGCAAATGGCAGGGTGTACATCTCATTTGCCTCTCCCAAGAACATTGTGGGAGCCAGTCAAACCTCATGGAAGCTTTGGGTGCCTTAAGGGCTCACCACCAAACTAATTGATGAGGAACACTGCTCACAAACATCCGCGCATTTTGGGATTGCTAAAACTCTTGAGAAGCTGCGTCGTCAGTACTATTGGCCGTCTATGGGGCTCCACTTACAAAAATTCGTCAATCAGTGCGAAGTGTGTAAAAGCGTGAAGCCGTGCAACTACTCTCTTAGACCTTCTTTAGGAGAGCGACGAAACACAGAGCTACCTTGGCAGCGCGTGTTCTGCGATTTCTTGGGTCCTTACCCAAGAAGCAAGAGAGGGAACAGGTACATCTTCATCATCCTTGACCACCTAACCAAATCTGTGCTGTTGAAAACAATGCCAGAAGCCACCTCTGTGCGGTTCGTAAGCTACTTAGAGCAAGAAGTATACCACGTGTTCGGGGTCCCCGAATTCCTTCATTCTGATAATTGAAGCCAGTTCACTTCCAACCTATTTATCCAGTCGTTACAGAAGTATGGGGTCGAGCACTGTCTCTCCCCAGTCTAACGCGTCCGGGCTAGTTAATCAATCAGTACTCGCCGCGATTCGCGCTTATATCGGCGATGATCATCGGAACTGAGATGAACACCTGAGTGAGACAGCGTTTGCTCTCCGGAACGTGGTGTATGATTCCACCAAGTGCTCCCCGTACTTCGCGATGTTCGGAAGACACCCTGTAACACATGGTAACTCCTACCAATTATTGCAAGATCTGACCTCGAACACGGATGGGGCCCCTGAAACAATTCCAGTAAATCAAAGAGTGCACTTAGTGCGGGACCAGATCAAAACATATCTGGCTGAGGCGTACAAAAGATACTCCGCGGGCTACATTCTCCGAACCCGCGTGAGAACCTTTCAGCCAGGGCAGGTCGTTTTTGTACGAAATCACGCGCAAAGTAGCGCAGTCGATCGTTTCGCTGCCAAGCTGTCACCTACGTTCATCAAAGCGACGGTGATAGAGCGCATAGGCCGGGTTTCATACCGTCTAAAGAACGACAAGGGCCTCCCGATAGGAGTTTATCACGCTCAAGACATAAAGTCTTGACCAAAGGTGACTAGGCAAGCTTCACTTGTGAACTAGAGGTTATCGCAAACCCTCTTACTACTTCCCCAATAGTGGGTGATAAACCTCTTTCATTGTGTTACTAACCCCTTCTGGGTTAGCCTTCATTTGAAGGATTTTACTTTCCTGCCCTTTCTTCGATTATCTTCCAACTAAAAGGTATCCGAGCGGTGCCTGGTGTGGCTGAAGTCTCAGTGGAGTGTGGTCTCAGTGGAGTGTAGTTTTTTTTTGTGTATTATCTCTAAACTATGTAGTTTAGATGGTCCCAGTCTTTGTCACTAACTCCTTCTGGGTTAGCCTTCATTTGAAGGATTTTATTTTCCTGTCCTTTTTCAATTTTCTTTCAATTAGTCTGGCGTGTCAAGTAGTGTCGTGTGAGCGGAGTCGGTGGAAATTACGTTTCTAGTGAAATACCTCTAAACGAACGAGTTTAGAGCGTCACCTCTCATTGTGCCTAACCCCTTCTGGGTTAGCCCTCATTTGAAGGATTTTACTTTTCTGTCCCTCCTTCAATTTCTTCCTAGTAGAGCGGTGTTCGAGCGTGAGTGTGTGTGGATGAGGTCCTGGCGAAATTTATTTTTATATAGCACAACACTTCTAAACCAACAAGTTTAGATAGTCTTCATTTTGTTACTAATCCCTTCTGGGTTAGCCCTCATCTGAAGGATCTTACTTTTTGTCTCTTTTTACGATGCGATGCGGTATCGGATTTTCAGTCCATATTGAACACAGGATTTCCTTGGTCCTGTGTGAGTTGATATATGAGTTCTATCTGTTTACGAAGCGATGTCCTTGCTTGGGTTTGGGGATTTCCGGGGTGTCGCGACCGGATTCAGTAGAACACAGCACGATAAGTAGTGCCGTGTCTCCGACGCATTGGTGGACTCGAGCCTAGTAGTCCGGTTTCCCAGTGAATAGTTCGCTGCGCCTGATCTTGGTCAGCTCATCAGCCGAGGTGAGTTGGTAGACGACGTCTACCTTTAGAGTTGTCCCCCCCTCGACCGAGACGGATCGGAAGCATGGTCGCAGATTTCTTCCTCGTAGCACGCGTCATTCCCTCTTGGTTGTTTTGGCGTATGCCCGGCTTGAGACCCTTGCGGGTCGTCCCCACGTTGGGCGCTGCTATCAGTAGCTCACTCCCCCCGCCTTTTTTTTCACCTCCCTAGTTCCGTTTTTTTTGTGTGTCAGAGACCGGCTTGAGACTCCTTTCTCGGTGGGTTGTCCCCACGCTGTAGCGTTCCGCCCTCACGCTACCTTTTATTTTTCTTCTTTTTTTGCATAACACCACTCAATGCTTCAGTCTCAGCTCCTCGTCACATTCTTTTTTATCTCTCGAAATTTCTCCTGTCAAAATTTTCTTTTACATTTTTGTCAATACGTATAATTTCTGAAAAGGGGGACAAAAGTTTTATGTAATTTTTTCAAAGAGAAAACATCGAGAACAAAAATATTGCCAAACGAAGAATTCTAAAATTGTGCAAAACGCGCACAAATCATAATTTTGTCACTCAAAATTTAGCTCTATTCACCAACTTACAATAGTCGGGAAACGGCAATTCGCGTAGCTGCAAAACATCCCGTGATACCATCACGCAATGTATTATAGCAAGCCTGCCTAGAATTCCTAGAAAATTATCGCTCACAACACAAATTCTGCTTACCAAAGTGCAGGCAAATGATACACGTACACCCGTACGTATCCAACAGCACCGCTGCCCGAAGAGATTTCGGCAGTCGACCGAAAGAAGAACAACCAAATAAAAAAAATGTTCGCTTGCCTGTGACTGAGCGAGGAACGGCTACGATGTAAGGAGACGGCGAAAGATCGAGGAGCTGGGCATGAGCTACGCTGTGAGGAGGATCGTGCGCGGAGTGCTTGGTACATTGCTCGGTCTCAGTTTGCTTGTCTGCGATAGGAGTGAAAATTTGTTTTGGCGTGTAAATTTTTCCTAGGAAAGAAAGAAAATTTCTATGAACATTCATGAATAACATTGAGTGCGAAAGATTTTGCTTACTTGCAGTAGCAGTGAAAATTAGTTTTGTGCGTGTAAAATTTTCCTAGGAAAGCAAGAAAATTTATATAAACATTCATGGATAATATAAATTACATTTTCCGTCAGATTTCGCTTACCTGCGATAGCAGTGAAAATTAGTTTTGTGCGTGTAAAATTTCCCTAGGAAAAAAAGAAAATTGATATGAACATTCATGGATAATATAATTTACATTTTGCGCCAGATTTCGCTTACCTGCAATAGCAGCGAAAATTAGTTTTTTGAAAATATGTTTGTGCGTAATTTTTTTCTATGAAAATTCTTATGGAAATTCATGGATAATACAAATTACATTTTTGCGACGGATTTCGCTTACCTGGAATAGCAGTGAAAATTAGTTTTTTTTTAAATTTAGTTTGTACGTATTTTTCCTGTGAAAGAAGGGAAATTTTATGAATATTTACAAATCATATAAATCATATTTTTGCGAAAGATTTTGCTTACCTGCGATGGCAGTGAAACTTAGTTTTGTGCGTGTTAATTTTCCTAGGAAAGAAAGGAAATTTTTATGAACATTCACGGATAATATAAATTAAATTTTTTTGCGACGGATTTCGCTTACTTCCAATAGCAGCGAAGTTAGTTTTTTTTTAAATTTAGTTTGTGCGTATTTTTCCTGTGAAAGAAGGGAAATTTTATGAATATTTACAAATCATATAAATCGTATTTTTGCGAAAGATTTTGCTTACCTGCGATGGCAGGGAAACTTAGTTTTGTACGTGTAAATTTTCCTAGGAAAGAAAGGAAATTTTTATAGATTGGCCAGTAAGGCATTAGTGTACACCTGAAAGCACCCAAAAGAGGTGAAAAGGGTAAAAAAAAGAGGTCAATGTACCCACCAACTCAAAGTATAGAAGAGTATCAGCTGAACCTTTAGCAGGAGTGTTATTTATTCATAAATCGGCGTAATAGCCTAGCGTTTTTATCGGCATAATAGCCAGAAGTTAATAGCCTAACATTTCTATCGGCGTAATAGCCAGAAGTTAAGTCGGCGTAATAGCCTAAGTTTTTTTATAAATCGGCACTTCTGCCTACCATTCTTCTCATATAAGAAGCAAGCGCACTACATGGCGACCCTGCCAAATCGAAAGCTTGACATTTCAAAAGAAGACCTGCCAAATCGGAAGCTGGACATTTCAAAAGAAGACCTGCCAAATCGAAAGCTGGAAAATAAGAAGGAAGAGCTACCAAACAACAATATTGACTTGAAGGAAGCCTTAAAAAACCCCACTGCTGGATCTAGGCCCATTTCAATAGAGGAGTACCGAAAGAGAAACAACACCCTACAGCATATTGTACCGCAGAGGCAATCCCTAAAAAAGGTTAAGACTAGAGGAGGTAAGTTAGTCAAGCACGTAAGGAATTGGCAACCTGTATCGACTAGCAACCCTGGCCGTCACAACAAGAGAAAAGAATATCTTCATAACACAAATTGCAATCAAAGTCAACAAAAACAAGAAAGATGGGAAAAAACCAATCAAAGCAGGAAGAATTAATTATTAACAACAATGCAGTTGGGATGATGACCGTAAATAACAGTGAAATAAAATCAATAATAATTGTATTAGTAGTAATAGTAATTATAAAGATAGCTTACGAATATGTAAAGAAAAGATTTTTGAAGAAAATAAATAAAGAGATAACTACTGCAACAGTTTAAAACAATGTCTTTTAAAGAATTAAGCACCATAAATAAAGATTTGAAAGCTATTTTAGAGAATTTTAATAAGACACCAAATAGGACGTATACTGCTGGATATATTCTTAATAAAACAGAAGAGATAAACAAATTTAAAGAAATATACAGTAAAATAGAAGACATACTGAGTAGAAAAACCAAAGATATTACAGGTACTTCTCCAGAAAACTCGGACCAAGAAACTACATTAAACATGGCTCTCTTTGATATTGCCAATGCTTTAAAAATAATTCTAGAATTTAATGGAGAACCTACAAATTTGAATAATTTTCTAAATTTGATTGAACTCATACACGATACCTTAAAGGATGATGACGAAAAAAAGAAATTAATAAATTTTATAACAAAAATAAGGTTATCGGAAAGAGCGAGGAATAAATTAGTTAGTACAAAAACTCCGCAAAATTATGAGCAATTAAAATCTACTTTTCACAAGATTTACAAGCTAACCAGAAATCCATTAAATATACAAGCAGAGTTAGCAGGTATTCATCAAGGAAATCAAAATGTACACACTTTCTCCTCCATATATCTCAGCAAGGTGAAACAAACAGAGAAATCATATCTAAATTAAATGAACAAACCGGATTACATGCTTTCAAGAATGGTTTAAATGAACCAATTAAATCTACTATTTTTGCAGCCCAACTGTACGGAGTACATCTAAAAAAACCACAAATTCATAAACATAAAAATTATAATTTCATTCACCTCAACTAATAACCTGAGGTTGCAGAATTCCATATGAAACTTAATTTAATTGCATGAGTGAAAATGCTATTGTCAGCATTTGATGCAATTCATTTTCCTCATTGCAATAATTGTTTGCTTTTTGCTTATTTAAATTTCTTAATTTCTTTCTTCTTTTTTGTGTCATTAATTGTAATAATTCATTGTCAGCAATTTAATATTATAAATTTGCTTTATTTTATTAATGATGTTCAGTTAGTTATTGGACGTAAATAAATTTTGTTATTTGAACCAGTATCATTTTTCTTTATTCCTAACTAACTCAACATTTGGTCCTTCGAGCATAAAATCAGTGAAAGTCCACAAGTGGAGACACTATAAGCTTAATAATACTTCAACCCTGAAGAACTAGTTGTCCTCAGGTATACAAAGTGATCATCCTCTGGAACAAAGTGTCTTGAGGCTCTGATTATATTATAAAACCGTTGAGGAACAAGTGTCCTCAATACTCTCTTTTTCAGATCATCGCAACATTCGTACAATCCTCCTAAAATCGGCAGTGAGCAGAACCTCAGTACAATCAACATCTGAAAACTAACGAAGAAAAATGGAAGCATTAACAGTCAGATAACGAGAGACTCTACTGCAAGGAAAACTAAAGAATACGGCGAATCCCGCTTATTGATCATCAACAATGCCTGGAACGAGGTTGAAAAACTAAATGCACAGATTGAAACATAGAAGGGTCAAAATCCGCAACATAAATTCTTTGCAGAGAACTACTACACTAAGATAGAAACACTGTATGAACAATCAAGGGATCTAATAGAAGATATAATTCGAGATGGCATTCAACGAAAGAAGAACTCTGAGACAATCGCAGAGCAATTACGATTGATGAAAAAACAAGCAGCTATTATCGACACATTACAGCGATGCATCGCAACTATTGAAGGTGAAATTGAAGCAGCAACTTCAACTGCATACCTTGTGCAAAAAATTAAACTCCTAAATGACTATTGGGAACACATCGTAGAAAATCACGGAAACATAATGTCACTAGGCAAATTCAAAGACGAATATTTTGATGAAGGCGTATTTCCTAAAATCGAAGACCGCTACCAATCAACCCTCATAAAACTACAGGCAAAACTAGAAATAGCAACATCAAAGCCTACGTTTCAACAACAGCCCTTAAGCAATCAGAATACGGACAATAATACGAAACTGAGATTGCCACGTATAAATATACCTAATTTCAATGGGGACTATTTGAAGTGGCAATCATTCAGAGATCTATTTTCTGAATTAATTCACAAAGACGAAAAGATGGCCAATGGTGGAAAGTTATTCTATCTAAGAGCAAATATGATTGGAGAACCGAATGAACTAATACAACACCTGAGCATAACAAACAAAAATTACGAATCTGCTTGGCATATACTAAACAAAAGATATGATAATAAACGAACATTGGTGTCAGCTCAACTACGAACATTACTTAACCAAACAGAACTGTTAAAGGAATCTGCAGAAGTGCTCAAGAAACTGCATGACATATCCACAGAATGCTTAGAAGCAATCAAGAACCTAGAAATCGATATCGCAAACTGGGACTCCTTAGTTATATACCTACTCACGCAGAAATTAGATAAGGAATCACGACGAATCTACGAACAAACTCAAAAAAATCCAAGAGAAGTACAAACAATACCGGACTTTTTAGAATTTGTGGAAAATAGGTTCCAAGGCTTAGAAGCTATTGAACCTAATAAACAAGTTCAAGGTACTAAATACTCGGAAAGAAGGGGAACTGAAATGAAAATGGATCATGGTGCAATCGGGAGACAAAGCTGTGTCTTCTGTAAGGGAGATCATAAAATCTACTCTTGCGATAGATTTACAAAGTTAAACACATAACAAAGAAACGAAGCAATTCGCAAATCTAGGTAGTGCATAAATTGTCTTGGCAAGGCGCACTCAGCAGGATCTTGCAAAACTTGGAGAATGTGCAAGATATGCAGTAAAACGCACCATACTCTGCTACATCAAAACTCAGCAGATTTAAAACCAGTAAACATCCCAAACTTTAAACACCAAGAAAACAAAAGGCAAAACGACCCAACTGCTACATCGGAAATAGTTACACATTTAGCAGAAGGCCAAATTGGACATTCAGTTCTATTAGCCAACTTCCTGGTCACATACAAAGAATCTCATATTAGCAGATGCTAAATACGACGTACCAGGACGAATTGACCTAATTCTAGGAGGTAATGTGTTTGGAAAAATTATAATGGCAAACGTATTGCACGGACCACCTGGGTCTCCAGTAGCACAGTAGACAGAATTAGGTTGGATCTTGTCAAGATGTCAAAGAATACAATGTTGCATATCAGAGGTAGATATTAATGAAGATCTACGTAAATTCTGGGAGATAGAGGAAGTAGCCAATGAGAAAATTCTGACTAGTGAAGATTTGGTCAGTGAAAACCACTTCAGAAACAATTACCGAAGAGGTCCTGATGGTCGATATATTGTAAGAATACCGTTCAAAGAAAACCCAGAGCAAGCGGATCTAGGAAACTCTAGAGAACTCGCCCTAGCAAGGCTATTCCAAATGGAGAAAAAATTTAAAACCAACAAGACATTTGAGATTATGTACAAGGATTTTATGAAAGAATATCTCCAACTTGGGCACATGGTCCCAGCCACAACCACTGTAGGCAAAAAAACATTACTTACCGCATCATGCTGTAATAAAGAATGACAGCACAACGTCCAAATTAAGAGTTGTATTCGACGCATCCGCGAAGCCTCACCATGCAAAGAGTCTGAATGAGATTATGATGGTGAGACCACAGACACAGCAGAATTTAACATCAATATTAACGAGATGGCGAAAACATAAGATAGTTTTTACGGCAGACATTGAAAAAATATACCGCCAAATTAAGATCGATATCCGAGATCAAGAATATCAAAGGATTCTGTGGCGAAATTCTCCAGATGAACCTATAAGAGAATACAACTTAACAACCATTACATACGGCACAGCAGCAGCACCATTCCTAGCAATACGAACGCTTCATCAACTCGCCAGAGACAATTCAAAAGGTTACCCTATAGCAGAAAGAATTATCCTCCATGACACGTATGTAGATGATGTGGTTTCCGGAGGAAATTCAATAAAAGAATCCATACAAATGAGTAATCAACTAATAAACTCATTAAAGGAAGGTGGATTTAACTTGCGTAAATGGACTAGCAACAGTAGAGATCTATTACACAAAATTCCATGGCAATTAAGAGAAGCATCATCAGAGCTTGATCTAGATCAAGAAAAAACAATTAAAGCTCTCGGAGTATATTGGAATCCTGCAACTGATAAATTTAGAGTTACAAGTTCAAACTAACACTGAAAAAAAAGAAAAAATTGAGACAACATTTTCAAATTGTTGTTCCCACAAATTAGAAGGATTGTTAAACCAGCAATAGTATTTGTTAAATTAACAGCTGCATTTGTAAAAATTTTCAGCAAATTGCTGCGTGAGCAAAGCATTTGTTGTGTCAACAGTTTAAAGAATTGCCCAAAAACAAATGATTCGTTCTCTTTACAAAACCAGAGTTGTTGTTTTCAGAAATATATATATGCGCATTCATATTTCTTTTAAAATAAAATTACATGGCATCTGGTAAATGGTATAATACTTTTCTCCCATTTCTATTTGAGCTAGATATGTACATATCGAATTCAATTTGGAATTTATAGTGCATTTTCCAATTGTGGTACCGTATCAAGGATGCTTGATAAAATACTTTTTGTTTTCATTCTTTTTCTACATTAAAACAAAAAAATGGCGTGGTAAACGTATCCTCCGCTCAGGTTTTATTATCATGAAATTAATAGATTTTAGAATATTCCGACGTTTCTCACGCAATATTGGTCATGGTAGCATTGCATTCTGATACATACAACATGTCAGATCTTTTACATGAACGTGTCAAATATATAGCGTGAAATATAGAGCGAAAGGCGAAGTTTTTATATGAGGACATTACGAAGGACTAGCCCGATTTTCTTAATTTTCGAAATTCTATTTATTATTTATATAAAAACGCAGCTTACAAAATTTGAGCTATCTAGATCAACTGGTTCTCAAAATACATATGTTGTTAAAATGAGGAGTTGTCCGACTTGCTCATTTATAAACATAGATCTATGATTTTTTCAGAAAGGCTCCATTAAATTTCAGCTCTCTAAGTCAACGCATTCTCAAGTTATCGTGCTGATGCGCGGACAGACGGGCATACAGACCGACAGACATTCAAAAATCAAAATAACTTTTAATTTTATAAATATAATGTATGTCCAATCCATTTTTCTTTATCATTATTATTTCCGGTTGTTACAAATGTACAGACTGAGTAGAATAAAACAGATAGAATAAATACAAAATTCCAAACAACAATAAAGATATATAGAATTAAAAACATCTACACGAAGTTTGCCCCATCTCTGCACAAAACATTCATAAAGCTTATTAAAAATATCATATACCTAATATACAAATGTTTTTTATTACGAGTGAAATAAAATCAGATTCAAACGCTCAATGTAATTAAATGCGATTGATCTAATTTCAATCATAGTATATAATAATTCAATAACATGGAACATTTGTAAAGTTAACTTAAGGTTTTGTTCAGTTTACATTTCCTGCACTATAATTCAATAACATGGAACATTTGTAAAGTTAACTAAAGGTTTTGTTGAGTTTACAATTCCTGCAAATTCAATAACATGGAGCATTTGTAAAGTTAACTAAAGGCTTTGTTCAGTTTACATTTCCTGCACTATAATTCAATAACATGGAACATTTGTAAAGTTAACTAAAGGTTTTGTTGAGTTTACAATTCCTGCAAATTCAATAACATGGAGCATTTGTAAAGTTAACTAAAGGTTTTGTTCAGGTTACAATTTCTGGCTTTACAACGCATACACAATCCTGGACACGATGATACGTGTTCTTTGAAGTACACAACACATGCGTACTTTGCACCGATAGAGCGCACAGCGCAGAAAAAAAAATTAATGGAAATATACAAATACAGCTCATGAAGTAAGCCTTGAGCATTAGCGGCGGCCGACATTCATTACACACTTTTTGCCTTGCAGAATTTTTTCTTATAAAATTGGATTGGATTTCGGTGAAACACCATAATTTCCATAAATCTGCTCTACATACTAACTTTTTTTAACACCATGAGAAAGAAAACATCTTGGGCTGTAATTTGTATTAACTTCATTTTTATGTAAGAATGATTGTTTTAGGCTCTAGGATGTGTTGAAGATGAACTCATATTTCTTCCAGCATTAAATACATAAATGTACTGCGCTAATGACTCCTCCTAATGTGTTGGTGTCATCGCCTCTCGATCGTTAAATTTCCGTGCATTCGTAGCGTATTCTTTTCCTACTATTTTGCTGTTATGTTGTGTGTAGTTAGCTAAGTAGAAGGCGTCGGTGACAACGGAGAGTGAACACAAAATTCTCGACTCAGTGTGAAGTGAATTGATGACCAGGAGGTTTCGTTTTGTCAAATTGAAACCTTTTTCTGTACATTTACAATTGAGACTTGAGATTGAGAGTACAACAAGCAGGTGCAATAAGAATTCGCAAAAATATTTTTTCATTTGGCTGTGAGTGCATTATTTCAGTTTTAATTTGTTGCCCATTCTGTATAAATTGTACCATCGGGAATTTTGATACGTAAGATTTAGTGCTGGAAAACCCGACATTTTACTGAACGTATCTTCAAATACGCAGTTTGTTTTGATTCATTCGTGCTAGCGCTAAGAAAATTTGGACAATTTTGTGTTAGTGAATTGATTTGTGGCAAAAATACATTTTAAAGAAGACGGAGTGGGAAAAGCTTACGGTATGTATGGAAGAGAGATAGTTATTTTGTTTTCCTCATAGACATTTGGAAAAGTTAAAGCTGGTTGTTTTGGCGGTGACTATAAAAGGACCGAGGCGAATCGATTTTTGCAGAAGTAACTGAAAGATTTTTGTTTTTATTAAATTCACATATTTAATGATTTCATTTTAATGTTCCGATAATTTTGTTAGCCAAATCGCACACTGAAGTATAAGCGCAACAAAATCAAATCTTTTAGAATAGATTGAAAGACTTTTTTATCCAAGTGATACAACAGAAAAGTTGTTTTTCTACTCCCATCAACATATGCAACATATATATTAAGGGATAACTTGGCGCTCGGAAAAAATGGGTATTAAATTAAAAATTTTTGGACGCAGCTATTAAATAATATTATTTTTATTTTACAATACATATACCTACATAACAGTTTTATGATTAATAAAAAAAAAAAAATTTATAAAAAAGCCGGAGATATAGCTGTGAAGTAATTAAAATCGTTGCTGATGAGGTGTTTTTTCTCTATCAGATTTCGGCTGGCAAAAAAATTCTTTTCTCTCATTTATTAAGATAATAGCTAAGACATAGCATAGAATAATTAAAATTTTTTTGTGGAAATGACAGCTGTTGAAAAAGCTCTAATTTTTTAGTTTTAAAAATTTATAAAAAATTAACTAGGCATACAATCAAAAAACTCCTAGGTCATATCTTAGATCATATTACAAAGAATTTGTGGTATAAAATTTATCAAAATCGGTTGAGCAGTTCTTCAGATAATCTGTCCAACAGTTCGGAAAACGTAGTTTCGAGAAAAATCGCAAAAGAAAGAACAACTACTCCCTGCCGCGCTTTAACTTTGGAAGTAATTTGAATTTTGAAATGGTTAAACGCTTAAAATATTCTTAAAAGTATAAGATATTTATATAGTAAAAAATAATTTGATTTTTTGAAAACCTCAAGGTGGTGT
>OZ005740.1:110876718-111036660 GCA_963930735.1 Dioctria linearis | reverse complement strand
ACGGAGTGGGAAAAGCTTACGGTATGTATGGAAGAGAGATAGTTATTTTGTTTTCCTCATAGACATTTGGAAAAGTTAAAGCTGGTTGTTTTGGCGGTGACTATAAAAGGACCGAGGCGAATCGATTTTTGCAGAAGTAACTGAAAGATTTTTGTTTTTATTAAATTCACATATTTAATGATTTCATTTTAATGTTCCGATAATTTTGTTAGCCAAATCGCACACTGAAGTATAAGCGCAACAAAATCAAATCTTTTAGAATAGATTGAAAGACTTTTTTATCCAAGTGATACAACAGAAAAGTTGTTTTTCTACTCCCATCAACATATGCAACATATATATTAAGGGATAACTTGGCGCTCGGAAAAAATGGGTATTAAATTAAAAATTTTTGGACGCAGCTATTAAATAATATTATTTTTATTTTACAATACATATACCTACATAACAGTTTTATGATTAATAAAAAAAAAAAAATTTATAAAAAAGCCGGAGATATAGCTGTGAAGTAATTAAAATCGTTGCTGATGAGGTGTTTTTTCTCTATCAGATTTCGGCTGGCAAAAAAATTCTTTTCTCTCATTTATTAAGATAATAGCTAAGACATAGCATAGAATAATTAAAATTTTTTTGTGGAAATGACAGCTGTTGAAAAAGCTCTAATTTTTTAGTTTTAAAAATTTATAAAAAATTAACTAGGCATACAATCAAAAAACTCCTAGGTCATATCTTAGATCATATTACAAAGAATTTGTGGTATAAAATTTATCAAAATCGGTTGAGCAGTTCTTCAGATAATCTGTCCAACAGTTCGGAAAACGTAGTTTCGAGAAAAATCGCAAAAGAAAGAACAACTACTCCCTGCCGCGCTTTAACTTTGGAAGTAATTTGAATTTTGAAATGGTTAAACGCTTAAAATATTCTTAAAAGTATAAGATATTTATATAGTAAAAAATAATTTGATTTTTTGAAAACCTCAAGGTGGTGTAGCTCCTTAACCAAGTCGCATAAATTTTGTGTGACATGAAATCAAAATCAAGAACTCGACTCGATGTGATCTAAAGCATGTTTACGGCGGGAGTTGATGGTCGAAATTTGTGGGAAAAGAAAATAAATATCAAGTAATTACATTTCCACTTACAAAACTAAATTAATTGAAAGCAAGATTTTCCATAATGTTATTGAGAGTGGTCACAGCGTGGTCTTTCTGTTATCTTTTGTCTAGGATTTACTATCGTTGAGAATTCCAGATTAAAAAAAATACTCGTTGGTATAGTAGGTATATATGTATGTATGTATTGACCTAAAATATTTAATTGGTTGAATCCAGCTAAAGAAAAATAATAATACTAAATACAAGGCTACTCGGCTATGCGATTTTAGTAAAAGTAAAACAAGAATTCCAGATTTAAATGCAAAGATTTTGATAAACTTTACTTTCCTTATATGGAGCTTCATTTCAGTACTTTTTTCCTCCAAACAACATTGCAAAATTTTAGATCTGTTGTAGATATAAATTAAACAAACATTTCATTTGGAAAAGGACTCAGTTTATGTCATTTCTCCAAATCTCCGCGAGAGTTTTCTACTCTTTATATTTAATTGTGAAAACAATTTTTTGGCACATTTTTCTTTAAGACAATTTTCCCTTTTTTTCAAAGGTTTCATTTAATTTGAGTACACATGCTAAAGGCACGCGTTGCGCTGGGCACATTTTAGAAAGTTACAAGGTAGATTTACGTTATAAATATATATATATATATATATATATATATATATAAATAATAATGCAAGGATAGAAATAATAGGAACTTAATATACAGAGTGTTTCCTCCATGGTGGTCCATAGCGCATGAGGAGACAGTACTCACCAAGCCAAACAAAAAATTGTACGGCAGGGGGGCGCCATATCAACCGTTTCGGAGTTACAGGGTGATTAAGAAATTATGCTAGGTTTTCACAAAACAACCTGTATCTTAAAAATTACAGGACGTATGATCACCATATTAAGCTGAACTTGTACATGGAACGTCATGGTCTTTCCAGCAACTGCTCAATCAGCCCCGAACTCCTCTCCGCTCAGGAGTTATGGGGCTCTTAATTAAAAATTTTGGATTTTCTTACAATTTTTTTTTACTTTGACCTGTATTATTTTTGCAAATAGGTCATTAACAAAACTTTTTTTTATAAAACTCTAAACTGTAGACTCTCCTCTGTAATTTGACCTATAACACCCAATGTACTATCTGGAGCCGTTAAAGAATTATTAGCTCTTAACCTATTCTTAAAGCTATTCTGAAACCTTTTTTCAAAGATAATTTGTTCCTTTGGTGACTGCAAACAGTTAATTTAAAAAATATATCGGCTAATTCCGGTATGACCTGAATAGGTTGTGAGCTAATAACTCCTTAACGCACACAGATAGCACATAGGGTGTAATAGGTCAAATAAAGAATAGAGTCTTCAGTTAATAGTTTTAAAAAAAAAGTTTTGTTAATGACCATTTTGCAAAAATAATACAGGTCAAAGTAAAAAAAAATGGTAAGAAAACCCAAAGTTTTAGTTAAGAGCCCCATAACTCCTGAAGGGACAGAAGTACGGGGGAGTTGCTGGTAAGGCCATGACGTTCTGAATATAATCAGCTTTATATGGTGACCGTACGCTATATACTTTTTAAGGTACAGGGTGTTTTAAGAAAACCTAGCATAATTTCTTAATCAGACTGTAACTAATTCTAGGTCTCTCTCTATTTGGCGGCAACATTCTTTGTGAACACGTGTTAAACTATTCTGCAGGAATAATACGTATCGGTATATATTTCGTAAGATGAGAGTTATATTTAAAGCTGTAATTATCACATGTTTTATTCGAACATTATTCGAAAATGGAAATGTTAAGAAAATTCGAATAAACACTTGGGTTGCCTTGAATATCTCAATTTAACAATACAATACAAATAAGTATACTATGTACACATAAAAACAGTTAGAATGGCTGTTTAAGATCATACATAAACACCATGGCTTATTCTCTGTCATAATATTATAAATGATTTGCATGCAAGATACAGCCGTAACCTAGGAGTATAGAAGCGACCGAATACTTTCATACAAACTTTTGTATGTTTTCTCTGCAAGCGGAGTGAATTAGATGGAGATGGAGATGGAACCAAATTGTCGAAGGACAAATTCGAAGCTTTCTTCGGACCGAGTTCTTAGTTTAACTGTTAAATTTGAACTTTGAGCTCGTATCGAAGGCACGGTAAAAGTCCAAACTGCCTATATACTATATATTATATAGTGTTTAAATATATTGGTTTTTCGTTTATTTCTCTTAATAGTTCGAATTAGTTCCGCAATTCTGAATCACAATTGCGGATTGAATTCGTTTCGAAATAGTGCAGAGATGAATAATGCGTTGAAATTTTATATAGGGAATGTTAATTTTCAATACAGTTGGCATACGTATTGAAAGTTGACTGTCTAAATACCTTTTGTTAATGAATTTTCGGAAATAATAACTTTCAATCCAAGGAAAACTTTATTACGTTTTTTTACGTTTACGAATAGGATACACTCAGGCTTAACACAATGGAATATAATCAAACAGAAAATGTGATGAGAACAATTGATGTAACTCTTCCAACATTGACTGAAGATGATGCGGTAAATCAGCTACTTAGATCCTGGAATTTAGAGAAAGAAATCTCTCCACTTCTGAAAAGTATTGTCTTTATTTTACATATGTGAACATATATATGTATATTAATCAATAACCGTGTTATATCTTAGAGTTTGGCATAACTTTTGAAGTGCTGAAGTTATTAAAGGACGACGACATTAAAGTCTTACTCCCGGATGATAGACTCGCCACTAGAGTGCTTTTCCGCAATCATTTGCAAAATTGGCAGAAAGCAAATGTAAGTGGTATTTTCTAACTTTTGTTTCTTACAATAACTATTTGAATACAACTCAGTAATGAATCGTTGCTTTGCAAAAAAAAATATACCCGTAAAATCTGGAATCGGAAAATTTTTGTTTGATATGTTAACTTATATAAAACGGTTCGTGGGATACTTAAAATGGTTACATCCGATTTCATAGTTTTTTACATTCTGAAGTGCTTTTCAGTATACATTAAAAACATATGGAGCTAACCGTTTTCCCATTAATACATAAAAAATTTAAAAAAAATTTTTTATGACGCCTCCATGAAGAAGTTGCCGGATTTAGTCCGTTTTTGAAAGAATATGTACAATTTATCTAAGATATCAGCTTATAAAATTTCAGGTCTTTACGTCTATATGTTTTCAGTCGGTGAAAAACAAAATTTTTCTATGGGAACACTACGAAGAACTTGCCCTATTTTGTGTATTTTAAAAATTACATTTACTATTAATATAAAAACACCGCATACAAAATTTCAGATCTTTCAACGTGTTTTCATACAGTATCCAAATAGAGCTTTATTTGTAATTGGTGATCATAATTGAAACAGGTGATAGGTTGAACTGTAGGAACTAAAAATTATGGCAGTGAGGGGGTAGCAATCTCAGCCTACCGGGTGATTAAGAAAATATGTTATTTTTTCACAAAACACCCCGTAGCTTCCTTATTGTGCAACAACTGAAGGTGTTTTCATAGGCTGTACAGCAAGGAAGTTATGAGGTAGGTACTTTGTGAGGATCTAGCATATTTTCTTAATTTCTGTGTAACTCCGAAACAGTTGAGATTGCCCCATATTGTGAAAAAAGTATATGCTTAGTATACCACATGGATTTCATCATAGGGTATATATCAAAGTTGCATATAGAAAACCAAATCGGAGATGTGCGCCTTTCAGAACTAAATCATTTAATTAGTTTCTTATGAACTTAAATGTTTCAGGCGTTTGGTGATTTTCAAGAATATGGTAGTCGGCAAAATAATAATACATTTCACGACATCGATAAATGGCTGGATAATTCTGAAGGCGAATGTACACCAACTAGTAGAGAGTCTTCATTACAAAGCATTTATTATGTCAGTAATTTCTTAGCTTAAATATAAATAATATAATAATTGAACAATATATACATATATAGAAAACTAAGGATTTAGAATTGATTTTGAAAACAACAACAAAGGGAAATCAGATCTTGGAATTTAAGGAACTTAATAAAGATGCTCCTTTACCTAAAGCATGGCGAATTATTTTATGTGAAGTCATTTGTGAATACTTCATAGGCTTAAAATTTCACCTTAAGTCTGAACATTTTGAAAATATTAGTGGAGCAATTGCAACATTATTTCCTACCGAGATCAAGGTAATTATAAACATTCGTTTATTTTTTATAAAGTCATTTGTTCATGATCTGAACCTAAGAAAATAATTTGAAGTTATTTCTTTGTATGCATTAGAAGAATTTTGCTGTTCAGAAATCGAGAAAAGTATTCATAGTGGCTTATTCCTGGTCGCTAGAGTACAAGCTATATTCAAGTTTCTGTATTAGGCGATCGAGGATTAGTCGCACTCACGACATCCAGCTTGGTTTCGAAACTGAAAACTGTATTTGCACAAAATTTTTGCGGGTTCAAAATTCATAAAACAATTTATCCTAATATATTGCTCTCATGTTGATATTTTAAATGCAATAGTTGTACTTTATCAGGAAACTTATTATATACCAACGGTAAAAGACGGCAGAACTTTATCTGGGCCTCGAGGATGTCTAATTGACAAATATAATAATATATCAAGAAATCTGCGGGAAGCTGGCCTACTTTCTTCTAAATATACCCCAAGGTGTTAAAAGGTCGAAAATACCTCAACTTTGGAAACTTCTGGTAAGATTTTCAATAAAGAAATTATTATTATTTATTATATCGGTTGTTTTATACATAAAATATTTCAAACAATTAATTTAAAAACATTACATATATTTTTTTTTATTCTCAATTATGACTTTAGATCTTGACCATTTAAATGAGAAGAAACTTTGGTTAAAAATCCACCGGCAACCTTGGTCTGAAGTCCATAATAAATGGAAGGAAACATACGCGTTAAGAAAACTCAATATAGAAGATAACGAAGATAACTGCCTTAAAGAGAGGCCTATACTGTGCCATAGTTTAGGATACACATTGGTATAAGGTTTTCACCTTTTGCTAATGGAGTGTATAACTTTATTCTTTATTACAGATTGAAAGCGATTTTGCTGTATCGTTCGCGGGAAAGGAATTAAATTTATTTGCACGGTGGGACAAGTTTTGCAAAGACATCATTCCAATTTTCATGACAGATGTAAAGGACAAACAAGGGAAAGAAAAAGTTGATCTGCTAGAGCAGGAAATGACAGAGAGTGAGTGGGGCCAAGATGCTTCGTATATATCAATAATTGTAATTGATTATTTGTTTTTAGATACAAAGAGTTTTTTGGTACTTTCTTTGCTGAATGCTGTATTGGTTCCAACAACAAGAATTTCTGTTAAGCGAGAGGGAGATTCGAAAGCACCATCGTGGAAACCAAGCATTCAAGATGCTCACGACTCATTTGTTTGCCACGTCATTACAGAGAACGACATAAAACCGGCCCTAGGTCGCCTGAGAGATAAGTACTATAAACTTGGATTACCATTTCAACCGATAATCGTAGTTGTTGGAACGACAATTGCTACAATGCATTCATTCATGGTTTGTTTTAATGATATAAGCTATACATTAGATTCCTTTTTAAAGGCAGTTGATGTTATCTTCAAACTTTTTCATTCATTAAATTTGTCTTACCCCAAAGAATCATTATTGATGTGGGTTTTTATTCAGAAATATTTCTTTGGTATAAATTTATCATCTGATAAAAAGGCGTCAGCTTTATCAAATTTATTACATCGTCTTAAAAATACTTAATAATGTTTTGCTGCTTCATTTGCGATGAAATGTTTCCTGTAATTTTTACTTTAATAAAGCACCTAAATTTTATCATGGACTACGTCCATATTCTACTTATCGATGCGCTCAGTCAGATTGTCCGCAAACGTTTTCATCTCTGTCTTCCTTCAAAAAGCATTTACAGCATAAACATAAGCAACTCATCCCAAAAAGACACAATAAAGAAAACGAAAGTATTAATCAATTAGGTTTTAAGTATGTAGTCAATGAGATAGAACCTTCAATATCTGATGTTAATGTTGTTCTGAATTCCGAAGAAGAACCCCAAAAGAATTTCAAAATTGACTATTTAAACTCTGTTCTGTCTTTCTGTTGCAAATTAGAAAGTAAACCAACTATGCCTAGAAAAGATGTTATAGAAATCGTTAAAGACGTGCAATATTCAATAATAAAGCCACTTATTGACAATTTCAGAGATGTACTGACCCCATTATTAACAGAATGTGGGAAGACTCAGATGGAAGGTTGTATTGAAAGCTTTGAAAATTCATTTAGACTTCTTCATACTGAGCATTAGTTACTAAAATATCTCAGACAACAATTTTTATATAGAACCTGAAGTATTTACAATAGAATCTGAAGTGGACACAGCCATCCACTGTGGAATTTCTGAAGTAGCAGAACAAAATTTTAC
This sequence comes from Dioctria linearis, assembly GCA_963930735.1. NCBI lineage: Eukaryota > Metazoa > Arthropoda > Insecta > Diptera > Asilidae > Dioctria > Dioctria linearis. Next base: position 111,029,099 of record OZ005740.1, on the reverse strand, counting down.
TGGAATTATTATACCATTAAAAGTGCAATTCAAAAATTTTTTTGAACTTCCAAATGTACTTAAATCATCATTAGCATTTTTAAATAATTTATTATCAGAATTTGATTCAAATTCTCCTATTTGCCACTTTGTTCATGGTGAGCTTTACCAAAAAAAATTGAAAGTTTTGGAGAAAAATTAGTATTTCCTTATTTTTTATACTTCGACGAATATGAAGTGAATAATCCACTTGGAGCACATGCTGGAGAGCACAGCATTGCTGCTTGTTACATCTCTTTTCCAGTATTACCTCCCGAATATAGATCATCATTAGAAAATATTTTACCGGCAATGTTTATTCAAAGCAAATATTTAAAGAAATTCGGTAATATGTTGTGTTTTAAAGTACTAATTCAAAATATAATTGACCTAGAGAAAAATGGAATTACAATAATCGCTGAAAATGAAACATTTCAAATTTATTTTTTATTAGGTTTGATAATTGGAGATAATTTGGGACTTAATTCTATTTTAGGATTTTCAAAATCGTTCTCAAGTAATCATTTCTGTAGATTTTGTAAAAGAACTAAGTTTTTTACTGGAACAGATACAAAAGAGTTCGTAGATGCACTTCGCAGTCGACAAAATTATTTAGATGACTTAGGTTTATGTGATGCAAAAAAAAATGGGATCGTGGAACAATGTGTTTTTGACATAATTCCTACTTTTGAAGCTATTTCAAATTTCAGTGTAGATTTGATGCATGATTTATTTGAGGGAGTTTGTCGTTATGATTTAAAGCATATCCTCCTTTATTTAATAAATGATGTAAATCTTTTTAGTTTAGAAACTTTGAATTACAGGAAACAAGCATTTAACTATGGTGAAATAGAAGTGGGCAACTTTTCAAAACCGTTAACTTATAGTAATATTATAAACCTTCAATTTAAAAGGAGCGCAAGCGAAACTTACTGCTTCATTCACTTCCTACCTTTTATGATCGGTGACCTTATTCCAGAAAATGATAAAATTTGGGACTTTTTCTTACTTCTGTTAAAAATAATAGATCTAGTCTTATCACCAACTTTTACAAAACAAAACCTAGTATTATTAGAGCATTTAATAAGCGAGCATAATCGACTTTTTGTAGAGTATTTTCGAGACAACTTGAAACCCAAATTCCACTTCTTAGTCCATTATCCGACTATCATAAAGAAATCCGGCCCACTTAAGCATTTGTGGTGCATGCGCTTTGAAGCAAAGCACAAGGAATTCAAAATGTATTCCAACGCAATAACATCCAGAAAAAATTTACCGCTTTCCATAGCAATTAAGTCGCAAATGAAATTCTCTTACAGAATTATTAAAAATATTGGTCTCAATGAAAACATTGTTTATAAAGGCGAGATAATTTCCTTTGAAAATGAATTTTATTTTGCACATATTACAAATAAGCATCTTTTAAAGAAACATAATTTAAATTTCACTGAACAAACACAATTTATTATTTTTAATGGTGTTAAATACAAATCAGGATTCTTGCTGGCGACTTATGAAGACATAAATTTAAAAGTTTTAAAAATATTTAAAATGATAGTAGTGGAAAAGAAAACTGTATTTTTAATTTGCAAACCACTTGATGTAGAAAGATTTTATAATCATTTTGAAGCTTATGAAATTGGTATTGAAAAAAACCTCTTTGAGTTACATGCGCTTAACACTTTTGCAACTTTTCCCTTTCAATTACATTTACTACCAAATAAAAAAAAATTTGTTAGAATAAAATATCTTATGGACAATTAAATATGTACAAGACATTATCTATGTATACGGTGACAGCCGTTGTCAGAAAAAATGAATGATACAACCTTTATAAACACAGATATTACAAAGTAAAAAATAAACTTAATAGTCATTAAGACGAATATCACAGTATAAATAATAAAATTTTTAAATATGGTAACATAAGTTATACATATTCATATACATACTATATGGTTATATGTATGTAGATATCAAAATTAATATAGGGCATATATTTAATTTCCATACTTATCGCATGAATGCAGTTTTTCAAGTATTTGATTATTATTTTGCAAAATGTCATGAAAATTTGCATAATCAAAATTTATGAGTTTTGATAGTAAAAAAGCCCAATGTTTTAATCGTAAGTTCTGTTTTGTCACTGTTCCATATATTATTAATAATAGGAAAACCGTTCAGTTTTCAGTTCACCTTTTTTTAAAAAACGTATTAATTTGTGGTGCAGTTTATCTACACTAAACAAACATTTTAAATGACAGAAACAAAAAAAAATCCAAATGTGTATTACAAATAATTATAAAAAATCCAATTTAAATTTGAAATAATTATATATCTAAAGGACAAACTGTTAAGGACTCTCCGTTTAAATAAAGGACTAATAGTCGCTGAACCTAGTGTTTTTATTCAAAATCATACCCTGGTTCACTCGTTATTTCTAGATGAACAAGAAAATTTGTTCACAAAACAAACTATCAGGGAAGAAATATTCATACTACATACAATTCTGATTGATGCATTCAACAATTTCTGATTGGTGGTTTACCAATTTGAAACTGTTGATGCAAAAAAACTCATTTGTTGGATTAACAGATATTTTGTTGAGCCATAAAAAAATTATTGTCTATTAAAATTAATATTTCGTTGGATTAACAAACCGGATTTGCTAACACAACAATTTAAAAATTGTCAAAACAAGAAAATATTTGTTAATACTACAATTCTGATTGTTTCCTTCAACAAACTTTTATTGTTGGTTTATCAATTCAAAACTGTTGATTCAATAAAAAACAATTGTTGGATTAACAGATCTTTTGTTGAGCCATCAAAAAATTACTGTTACTATTAAAATTAATATTTCGTTGGCTTAACAAATCGAATTTGTTAACATAACAATTTTAAAAATGTCAAAACAAGAAAACTTTTGTTGGCTGATATGCTACAAAAAGTTTTGTTGCGATAAAATACAGCTTTCGTTGAATTGACGAATCTTTTTTTTCAGTGAAAGGGGAACAAATTACGTCTACAAAACGAGAATTATTATCAGAAGCTGAAAAAATCTTCAATCCCATTGGATTACTCGCACCCGTAACCATAAAGATTAAGTTACTCTTCCAAGAATTATGGACTAAGGAACTAGAATGGGATGAAAGGCTGCCTGAGGAAATAAAACAAAGATGGATAAGGATAAAAATGGAGTTACCTAATCTAACAAAACTACCAATTTCCAGATGGATTGGATATATCCGGGATGCTTGCCATTGCGAACTGCATGGTTTCTGTGACGCTTCTGAGAAAGCCTATAGTGCAGTCATTTATAGCCGAATAATTCAGCAAGACAAAATTACGGTAACACTATTAACAGCCAAGACAAAGGTTGCACCACTAAAATCAAAACTTTCATTACCACGTTTAGAATTGTGCGGAGCATCTCTACTCGCAAGGTTATTAAAAGAAACCAGAGAAAGTTTAGAAATTCAAGATCTATCATATTTTGCTTGGACAGATTCTAAGATAGTAATATCATGGATAATGGAAGATGCACATAGGTGGAAAACATTCGTAGGAAATAGGGTTTCGGAAATCCAATCCCTAACAGAAAATAAACGTTGGTTTCACGTAAAGTCTGCTGAAAATCCTGCAGATATAGCATCACGGGGAATTTTTCCATCTCAATTAGAGGAAAATTTGCTGTGGTGGGAAGGCCCACGATGGCTAAGAGACGAAAAAATCAACTTTAATGAAAACGAAACAAGTAAGACAGATCTAGAAAGGAGAAAAATTGCTATTAATACAGTAACACACCAAAAAGAGGAAGGAATAATATACTCTATACTTCAAAGATATTCCTCACTAAAGCAAATGCAGAACATTTTAGCGTACTGTATACGTTTTACCAAGAACCTCAAGAGAGCAGCGGATCGCAAAACTGGCCCTCTCGAGGTCGAAGAACGTGAAAATGCATTGATATTAACAGTCAAAGCAGTACAACAAAGGCACTTTAACGAAGAACTGATTAAATTAAAGGCCAAAAGGAAATAAACAAAACAAGCCGACTAATTTCCTTATCACCATTCGTCGACTCAAGGGGAATAATGCGTGTTGGCGGGAGGTTAGAAAATGCAAACCTTACATTTGATCAGAAACATCCTATGATACTGCCATACAAAAATGAGTTGACAATACTCATCATCGATGACGCACACATGAAAACACTCCATGGAGGAAATGCATTAACACTGGAAGTTGTTCGCCAAAAATTTTGGATATTGAACGGATTAAAGTCTGTCAAGGGACACATTCATAACTGTGTCAGATGCCATCGATACAAGGCTCAAATGTCCCAACAAATGATGTGAATGCTATCAAAAGCCAGAGTGGCACCCAATCGTCCATTAACGCACACTGGAGTCGACTACGCCGGTCCCTTCGAAATGTTAGTGGTCAAAGGAAGAGGAAACAAAACCTGCAAGGGATACTTGGCTGTATTTATATGTCTCACGACCAAAGCCATTCACATCGAAGTAGTGTCAGACTTAACATCAAAGTCATTTATCGCAGCGTTCAGAAGACTAGTTGGAAGAAGGGGCCCATTATCGCACTTATACAGCGATAACGCTACTAACTTCGTAGGAGCAAGTAAAATAATCAGTAACTTGCACCAAGAAGAGAAATAAATAACGGAGGTCAACAAGGCAATGAAAGAAGTCGACACCCAATGTCATTTTATTCCTCCTTCATCCCCGCACTTTGGAGGTCTCTGGGAAGCCGGAGTAAAATCAATTAAACACCATATGCGGCGAGTAATTGGCGAAACAAGATTAACATACGAAGAAATGTGTACCCTAATGGCACAAATTGAAGCGTGTCTAAACTCACGGCCACTATGCCCACTATCAGAAGACCCAGAAGGTCATGATGTTCTAACACCTGGGCACTTCCTAACAGGATCAGCTATATTAACAGTACCAGAAAAGGGCTATCTAGATACTAATTACAATCCCGTAAACAGATGGGATCGTCTTCAAAGGATGAACCAAGATTTCTGGAGTAAATGGCCAGTGGAATACATCGGTAGACTCCAACATAGGCCCAAATGGAATCAAAGGCAACCAAACATAACAATCGGGAAGCCGGTTCTAGTTAAGGATGAAAAACAGCCACCCTCAAGATGGGCTCTTGGTAGAGTAATCGAGACACATTCTGGACCCAATGGACTAATAAGGGTTGTGACTCTAAAGATGAAAAACGGCAGAATTAAGCGCCCAATATCAAAAATATCATTGCTGCCCGTAATAGACAACGAAGGTACATCGGAGGCCACTATCAATGTACCAGAAAACCTCGATGGTGATAGTGACCCAGAACAAACAGTCAAATCTATAGCAACGAATGTTACTATGATAAATCAGGAAGTATCCCATAATCAAAAACGATATAATCGAAAACGACGCATCAATTTGGGCACCAAAGAACAAGCCAACTTGAAGACTAGTCGACATGAACAAGTACCTGGAGGCTCAAGATCATCTCGATCACACAGACTAAACAGCTGGAGCTATTTAGCCATTATGGCTCTTTTCTTTGTAATAGCACTCGCTGAAGATGTAAAGAAACCATATGAATTAACGAAATTCGACAATCACGAAGGATTGTATTTTGACGGCATCTCTGAAATCCAACTTTATTCCAGTGAATGGAACCTCCTCGTGAATTATGACCTCACAATTTATTGGAAGGAATTCTATGAAATAAAAAACTCCATACTAAGGCTCAGAACTCTGTGCGAAAAAGAAATACGTATCTCACGACTCTTATGTAGTGCCACAAGTGAACAACTCAATCATCAAATCTTAGTGGCGGAACAAATTAATGAACTATTATATCAGCAGAATGATCATCATCAAATTCGTAGAAGAAGAGCGCCCCTAGAATTCATCGGAACAATATCTAATAAATTATTCGGCATCCTCGACCAAGAATTCGCAGATAATTATGAAAAACAAATACATGAAATAAAAAAGGATGAACATCTCGTAAGACAACTATTGAAAAATCAAACATCAATAATGGAGAATACAGTAAATGTGATGAAGAAGAATCACAATTCAGAACAAAATCAAATTAGCATGATGGAAAGTCAGATTGAAGCTATGACTGTTTGAATTAAACCATTCACAGTATGAAACATTAGTTAGCGAATCATTCTATTCGGCAGCAATTTTGATTACATTGAGCATGATTTCATTTCAAACCATTCAAAGAAGGATTCTAGCCGTACTAATGGATACAAAACAAGGGCTTGTAAACACATTAATACTCACACCCGCACAACTTAATGATCAAATCAAGATTATACGAGAACATATTCCGCAAAATGTTAGATTACCCGGAGATGGAAGTAAAACTTCACTAATGAGCATCTATAACTCAATCCACATGAGAGTAAGAATTACGGAAAACAACGCTCTATTAGACATACGAATCCCACTGCTAAATACAGCGGCATATCATCTTTATGAACTAATTTCGATTCCAGTAATTCATGACGAGAAATATATTTACATCGAGCCATCCAGCAAATACATAGCTGTGAATCGTCCACGAGATCGTTTTAATCCTATGAGAAAGGAAAATTTGAAGGCCTGCCAAGGGGTGACCGATAATCAAATCATCTGCATTTAAAACAACCAATATTCACATTAAAGTCCAATCAAAGTCGTTGTGAATTAGAGCTCTTGAGTAACGAACGTGAGATTTCACCATTCTGCAAGTTACGAATTACAGAAACAGAGAACATATGGATGAAATTACATAGCACCAGTACCTGGTTATTCATCTTGAAGGAAGAAACACGGTTCGACATCTTATGTGGAGATGCCACACACCACTTATCACTAAACGGAAACGGAATCATTAAACTCAACAAGACTGTGTTATAAATCATCCAACACTATCTATAAATTCTAACAACAAAATACAAAGAAGGATAAAATCTTCCTTCATACCAGAAAACAATGGCATCTCAAGGTTTTTAAATTCAAGCACCCAATTAACACCGAATATATCAGGTGTAGCGATTCCACAGCTGATTAAAGAGGTGAACAGCAATGACTTAGCAGAACTGAACAAGGCCATACAATTCCAACAGCAACGTATAGACAACATGCCTGACCTAGATATCCATGACCTGCATCACTACGGCAGCATATACGGGCTTGCAATCATCATAATAGCGATTGGACTTTACCTAAAATACAACAAACAATTAACATGCTACCTAAAGCGGAAGAGTATGAAACCAATGCCAGCTCCAAGACGAGGCAACCGAAGGGAAGAGCGACAGGACAGTATCGAGTTACCATCACTTAACATTGAAGGGGAAGAATGTACGGAGTACATCTAAAAAAAACCACCTCATTGCAATAATTGTTTGCTTTTTGCTTATTTAAATTTCTTAATTTCTTTCTTCTTTTTTGTGTCATTAATTGTAATAATTCATTGTCAGCAATTTAATATTATAAATTTGCTTTAATTTATTAATGATGTTCAGTTAGTTATTGGACGTAAATAAATTTTGTTATTTGAACCAGTATCATTTTTCTTTATTCCTAACTAATTCAACACCAACCAAAAACCCTGAATGAAGCAATACTTCAGAGGTATCCGATACAACAGCTTCCGCAAACATACATCATTACAATGCACGGTATGGATCTAGAGGCAACACAAAGGGGAAGTATAATAATTCCTATAGAACAGGCCAAAACAATGTAAACAGAAGACCCCAGAATGATACATTTAGATATCCAAAAAATAATGTGCACAGACAGCCTCAAAATAATTTCTATCAACCACGAATATCAAGAATTTATAATCTTAGTAATAATCTGACAAATTACATCGTAGTGAAAACCAACATAACCTTAAGCCTAAACAAATTTTTAATTGATACTGGTGCTGACATTTCGATACTAAAACAGAGTAAAATTAATCCTAACAAAATCTTAGACAATAACACTTGTAAAATTATAGGAGTAACAGACTCAGAGACATTTTCGTTAGGAACAACTAAAGCGAATTTAAAATTTGAAGACGTAAAAATCTTCCAAGAATTCCATATAGTAAAGAATCATTTCCCAATATTAACAGATAGTATATTAGGAAGGGATTTCTTAATACAAAATAATTGCAAAATAAATTATGAGAATTTCACGATTTCAATCACTACCTCCGACCGAGATATAATAGTACCCATAGTAACAAAGCTTCCAAAAATAGAGAATATAAGAGTACCAGCAAGAATTCAAATCATCCAAGCCCTAGACCTAGAAGTCTTAGAAGATAGTATTATACTAAATGAGGAAATTCAAGATGGCATTTTTCTAGCAAATTCAATAATACCAGCTAAAGGTATTGCTCATATAAAAATCCTAAACACATCAGAGCAAAATATAATTTTAAATAAAATATCTCCAAAAATAGAACCCCTGAAAAATTATAACGTAGTGCATTTTAATAAAAACACTCAATCTAAATCAGATAGACTAAATAAATTAGAATCAGAAATTAACTTAGATAACATTGATTCATCAGCAAAGCACTCAATTTTGGAAATCTGTAAAAATTTCTCGGATATATTCAACTCACAGGCGATAAACTAACTACAAATAACTTCTATAACCAAAATATTTCAGAATTAGACAATAGCCCAGTCTACATAAAAAATTATAGATAACCTCAATCGTAAGTTAAAGAAATAGATAAACAAGTAAATAAACTTATCGATGACCAAATTATTGAACCCTCAGTAACTCCTTACAATTCTCCATTATCATTAGTAGTGCAGCGTTCTGCCCTCACGCTACCTTTTATTTTTATTCTTTTTTTGCATAACACCACTCAATGCTTCAGTCTCAGCTCCTGGTCACATTTTTTTTTTATCTTTCGAAATTTCTCCTGTCAAAATTCTCTTTTACATTTTTGTCTAAACGTATAATTTCTGAAAAGGGGGACAAAAGTTTTATGTAATTTTTTCGAAAGGTAGCCCTTTGCTACTTTTCCATTGGAACATTAATAACTGAAAAGAAGGAAAGGTGTATATATACAATTTCGCGAAGCAGCCCTATGCTACTTCTCCATAAAGCATAAAATCCTGAAAAGAAGAGATAGACAAAACATGTCCAAAAAGAAAGAATTTAATTCGGGCAGAACTCGCACGAATTATATTCCTTCTTATGAACCCTGAAAAGAAGAGAAAACATCGACAACAAAAATATTGCCAAACGAAGAATTCTAAAATTGTGCAAAACGCGCACAAATCATAATTTTGTCACTCAAAATTTAGCTCTATTCACCAACTTACAATAGTCGGGAAACGGCAATTCGCGTAGCTGCAAAACATCCCGTGATACCATCACGCAATGTATTATAGCAAGCCTGCCTAGAATTCCTAGAAAATTCTCGCTCACAACACAAATTCTGCTTACCAAAGTGCAGGCAAATGATACACGTACACCCGTACGTATCCAACAGCACCGCTGCCCGAAGAGATTTCGGCAGTCGACCGAAAGAAGAACAACCAAATAAAAAAAATGTTCGCTTGCCTGTGGCTGAGCGAGGAACGGCTACGATGTAGGGAGACGGCGAAAAATCGAGGAGTTGGGCATGAGCTATGGTGTGAGGAGGATCGCACACGGAGTGCTTGGTATATTGCTCGGTCTCAGTTTGCTTGGCTGCGATAGCAGTGAAAATTAGTTTTGGCGTGTAAATTTTTCCTAGCAAAGAAAGAAAATTTCTATGAACATTCATGAATAAGATAGAGTGCGAAAGATTTTGCTTACCTGCGATGGCAGTGAAACTTAGTTTTGTGCGTGTAAAATTTTCCTAGGAAAGAAAGAAAATTTATATGAACATTCATGGATAATATAAATTACATTTTCCGTCAGATTTCGCTTACCTGCAATAGCATCGAAAATTGGTTTTTTGAAAATATGTTTGTGCGTAATTTTTTTCTATGAAAGATAGAAAATTCTTATGAACATTCATGGATAATACAAATTACATTTTTGCGACGGATTTCGCTTACCTGCAATAGCAGCGAAACTTAGATTTTTTTTAAAATTTAGTTTGTGCGTATTTTTCCTGTGAAAGAAGGGAAATTTGATGAATATTTACAAATCATATAAATCATATTTTTGCGAAAGATTTTGCTTACCTGTGATGGCAGTGAAACTTAGTCTTGTGGTTGTAATTTTTCCTATGAAATTTGGTGCGTATTTTTTTTTTTTTTTTTTTTTGTGAAGGCAGGAAAACTTTATGAACATTCATAAATAATATGAATCACATTTTTGCGAAAGATTCTCCTTACCTGCGATAGCAGTGAAAATTTAGTTGTGTGCGGGCACGTCTCAGTGAAAGGAAGAGAAACTTTTGGTGAACCCTATGACCAGGCGTTATATACTTATATACCCACTTCTAACAACACAAAGGAGAACTCCTGTGCATCTCCTGTTGATTCAATCTTAATCAATATCCACCTTTCATCACCCGAAGTAACAGAGCGTGAGGTGAGGCAGGATAGTAGGCCAGATTGGCCAGTAAAGCATTAGTGTACACCCGAAAGCACCCAAAAGAGGTGAAAAGGGTAAAAAAAGATGTCAATGTACCCACCAACTCAAAGTGTAGAAGAGAAGCAGCTGATCCGGTTTGGGACGCAAGATACATCAAAAGGGTGCACCCCGACAGTTCAGGGGTACTGCGGAGAGGGAGCTCGTCGCGTAGGGTAGTATACCTGCAACTAAGTAAGTTTTGTCTAGTTTGTTACTCACTTTCTTTATACATGTACCTTCGCATGACATTATTTAATTATTTATAAGTATACATTGGAACTTTCAGTTTAGATTGGCTAAGATATTATTAAGGTCAGTTAGTAGGGCAATGTAGGGTAGGTTACGGCTAGAGCAAAACAAGGGAAGAACAGAGAAGCGGATATTGTAAGATGAACGACGGATATTGAGAGAACAATAATGTAATTTCTTTTGCCACTAGATCCTTTGAATTTCTTGTTTCCTAGCATGCAACCGTGGTATTTCTTTTGTTTTGTTTCCTTCAGCACACGCATTCGTAGGCGATAATGAGTGAGTAAGCCTCGCACATGGGTGGGGGGGGCCGATGGAGCGCCACTAGAGCACGCACACACACCCAACGGGAGCGTTGGGGCTAGGAATTTTATAGCGATTGTGACGTCTTAGCCAGGGTGGAAGGGGCGATGGGCCCAAGCCAAGTCCGGTCGGGACTTCATCACCATCTGAAGTCCACGCACTCTCTCTCTCTCTCTCTCGGCGTCGTACCTTCTCCGGGTGGTCAAACATTTCTATGGCGTTGTCCTTTCATTTTATTTTATTTCAGCACATCGCATCGCTAACATTATTTAAATTTCATCACTTCTAGGTCTTTAATTTTCAGGTTGCACCAGTGGAGGCGAGCCAAGTCGAGTTGCAAGGAGTTCTCTGTCCATCTGTCCGTCTGAAGTCCGTAACAGGTTGGATAAATTTTCTTTTCGTTTAAGTATATGCACAGCTTTCAAGCACCGAAGGGATGTGGGTGGCAAGAATGACCTCAAGCCGGCTGATCGCTAGCGGCAACATGCTGTGCGGCCATCCGCACATATCCCGGAGGTGATTTTGCAGCAAGAGGCGTCTAATGCAGCACCTGTCCACCTTCATTGCAAGGTTGATGTGGATGGGGCTGACAGCGGGCGCGCTCTTTGCTACAGTAGCAAAAAAAAGTGATAACGCAAACAAAGAATGGAGACTCGTGGTAGATTTCAGGCAACTAAATAATAAGATAGCAAATGACAAAATTCCGTTAACAAGAATAGAGGATATTTTAGATAATCTAGGCAGAGCAAAATATTTCTCAACCCTAGATTTGACTAGCTCTTTCCACCAAATAGAATTGAACAAATCTTCAAGACCTCTCACTGCTTTTTATACAAATAAAGGGCATTATCAATTCAAACGATTGCCATTTGGTCTAAAAATATCGACCAATTGAAGCATTTCTTTACGTGGACGACATAATAATATGCGGGTGTAGTTTAAAGCATCACAATCACAATCTTATAAAAACGTTTCAAAGATTGAGAAGTTACAACCTAAAGCTTAATCCTAAAAAATTTAATTTCCTACAAACCCAAGTCAAGATCCAAAGAAATACGATACAATAGTAAACTACCCAAAACAACAAAATAAAGATGAAGTTAGACGGCTTACAGCCTTTTGCAATTCTATGGTTTATTGAAAACTTTGCTGCAATAGCAAAGCCACTAAATACTTTATTACGAAAAGATATGCCATTCATATGGTCAGAAGATTGCCAAAATGCTTTTATGGCACTAAAAAATAAATTAATAAATCCACCAATCCTACAATACCCTAATTTTGAAGAAACATTCATCCTCACAACAGATGCTTCAAACTTTATCACAAGGTGAAATTGGCAAAGATTTACCAATTTCATGTGCAAGTAGAACTCTAAACAAACATGAGCTGAACAAGCCCATAATACAAAAAGAGCTGTTAGGAATCCATTGGGCAATTCAATTTTTTAGACCATACCTATATGGTAGGAGATTTATAGTAGTCACAGACCCCTTATCAGCCTTTTTTCTCACAAAAACTCTACTTCTAAGCTCACACGCATAAGATTAGATTTGTCAGATTACGATTTCGATATAGTATATAAAAAAGGTTCTTTGAATACAAACGCAGATGCACTATCTAGAATTAAGATAAACTCAGACACATTAAAAGCGATTATACCAACCGTAGATATTAACGTAATAACAAGAGAAATGTCTAGAAAATCAAAGGAAGATAAAGATAAAACAAGAAACACAACAGAGATGGATACACATGTTAAAAAGCCTGATCAACTTTACGCATGGGAATGTTCTTCGATATCTGAAACAAAAAATGTGACCAAATTAAGATTTATAAAAACCGCGGATATAAAAATAAAAGGAGGTAATAAGAATAAAATAAACAATGCAGTGCTCTACAGAAGTAAAAGTTTACCAAAAATTTATATAAACAGGAAAGAAGTTGTGGTAGAATACGGCGATAATCCACGTCTAAACTAAGGTTTGATCCTGGAGAAGTTGATATTCATTATAAAGAAGCATAATATAATAAAGCTAGCTATAGCCAAAAATGATAAAATATTTGAGCACGTAAATATAGATGAATTCAAGAAAACATGTAATGCATTACAACGAAATATAAAGAAAATGAAGATAGAATTACAAATTTTAATATATGACCCTCCGATTAGAATTGAAAATGAGGTCACAAAAATAGAAATCATAAAAGAATTCCATGATTCACCGCACTCAGGTGGACATTCTGGAGTAAAAGAACAATTAATAAAATTAAACAAAGGTACTGTTGGAAAAATCTAAACAAAATGATAAAGAAATACATCATTCATCATACATTTATTCATTACATTATTATTGTGCACAAAATAAGCAAATCAGACACACACGTGGAAATTTAATACTAACAGATACCCCAACAATCAGTTTCGGTACAATATCCATCGACACAGTAGGACCACTAAGGTCATTTAGACACATACTAACACTTAAATGCGAATTAACTAAATACACAGAAGCGATACCAATGGAGAATAAAGAAGCCAAAACAATAGCAAAGGCGCTAGTAGAAAGATTTATATTGAAATATGGTTCATTTAAAACACTGAAAAGGGATCTGGGAACAGAATTTGTAAACGGAATTATAGCAAATATTTGTAAAATTTTTAAAATTGAACATAAAACTTCCACGGCATTTCATCATGAAAGTTTAGGCTCAATAGAAAGAAACCATAGAGTCCTAAATGAATACTTGCTATCATTTGCAACACATGATAATTGGCACGAATAGTTACCAAACTTCATATTTTGCTATAATACAACACCCCATTCGGACACCAATATTTCACATTTTGAATTAATTTTCGGAAAACTAGCAAGTTTACCCTCCGACGCAAAAACTGATAATCTACCACGGATATATAACATTGATGATTACATACAAGATCTTAAATTTCGACTACAACAAGCTAACGCAACAGCAAGAATTTTATTAGATAAAGCAAAAATTAATAGAAAAGAACTAGTAGATAAAAAGTCAAACCCACTAAAAATATCTAAAGGAGACTAAGTATGGCTTAAAGTAGGAAATCGTAAAAAATTAGATTCACCATACAAAGGCCCATATGAGGTTATCGATGTAAATGGTGTAAATACAAAGATAAGAATTGGGAAAGAAATCAAAGAAATACATAATAATCGATTAAAGAAATATCTGTAAATATAATACATAGGAAACTTAAGACAATCAATATGTACACACATAGAAATAAGATATGATAAAGTAGAAATAACTATATTTACTATTTTAAGATAAACGATAGGTATAGGAATACACAAAAAAATATATATATTTATACACATACATTTTTTTTTCTCCCCAAAGGGAATGGATGTAATATATCTTAATCCAAGATATATCACTAAATATAAATTGAGTCACAAGCATGCTTACGACATGCTATATGTAATTAATCGACATAACGGCATAATCATGGGAAAAATATCAACAAAGAAAGATTTGGGTCAAGAAAGAATATCGTCACTCACAATGAATGACTTAAAGAAAATAAAATAAAGAAAGCATGAGTCAGGTTACAATGAATGAAATAAAATTCAAGAGCGTGATTCATGTTATGTATGAATATTGCATAAAGTGTAACGACCGACCGATTTTCATTATTGACGCTTTCTCATGATTGCATTTGTATGATCGATAGTCAATATTGCTAGCGTAAGTAAAATTTATGTATAAATTTAGCGTGATTGATTGGGAATAATAATAATTAACTGAACCTTTAGAACCTTTAGAAGTATTGAACGAATTTATCGGACACCATAAAAGTAACCGAGGGAAAGAATTTGTGAAGGAATTTGTCAGATATACTGGATAATACAAACGTATTTTATTATGTGTACTTTTTTTTTTCTTTTTATTTTTTCTTAGAAGATGATATATTGACATATACCGACCCGGTTGAATATGAGGAAAGTATTTTCCTCCGCACTGAATCTGAAACGCCATCGCAGTCCTTCACTCAGCTGATATCTCCAACTCCTGGAACATCCTCATCATCCGAGAATCGAGATGTCATTGAAGTCAACCCCACCTGTAGCCGCATCTCCGGCCTCCTCATATTTGCGTTCTGCAAAGAAAAATGCTTTAATGAGGGTTTTTTTAAATTGGCGGAAGATGACGCGATTGCGTTTAAGAAATTTTGTGGGGAAACTAAAGAAGCTGATGCACAACACATTCTAAAAATTGCAGAAACAAATAAACTGTTAAAAGAAAGTAAAAAGTTGCAGGAACAACTCGGTAATTAGCTAACCAAAAATTAGAAATATGGTGACGTAGATGTAAATACAATTTTTAATAAATATCTATTTATTTTCTTTGCTAATATTTTTTTATAATTACTAAATAATTCCAAAATAGCGTTACGAATGACATTTCCTGAAGCTTCCATATTCCCTTCTGAGATAGCCTGTGTGGCTGTGATTTCCCCGGCTGCTTGTCTATTTCCGTTAACCAACTCTTGTTTATGTTGGCCTTGACAATTGAGGGTGCGCTGTCAATGTGTACCTCTAAACCTTTTCCCAGACGGCGAAACCGCGCTTTTAAATGCCCAAATGCATTCTCAACAACTCGTCTGCACCTCGATATATGCACATTAAATTGCATTTCGTCTTCGGATTGATTGCCATGAAATGGAAAAGGCTTCATGACTTGTCTTGATAGTCAAAATGCGGAATCTCCGATCAATAGCACCGGCACACGAACTCCTTCGATAACTCGGTTGTTGCACTCAAAAATTGGGTTTTTTGTATGCTGAATTTTTAGCAATGGATTTTCGAATATTGTCGAATCATTACTGCGACCAGGAATACCAACATTAATATAGGTAAAGCAATACCTATTGTTATGGTCGTAGCGTACTGTATATAGCAATATGCTACACGGAGAATTACTGCAGCACGTATGCCGGCCGGCTGCCATACCGACAGTCCGCACGCACCCTAGCTCGAAACAGCTCGTACCTGTCAGCGGAAAAGAAGAAGACAATCGATCTGTCTTGTCAAACCGTGAAATCCAAAAAGACGTGGAAACAGGAGCTCACGAGAAATTACTTTCTAAAACATCGGCGCACTAGCAATAAAGTAATCCGCCACCTTTTCGTCCAGCAAAAAAGAACATTCCGTCATTTGGGTTTAAATGCGTTGTACATATACAGATCCGCAAAATAAATTGCAGTATCATAATGCTGAAGAAGTATAACTACGGAATTTACCGATGTATTTAACTGCGGCTAATTGGCATTACGTGGAGCAAATAGCAATTGTCGGCTAAGTTCTGAAAAATAGATTAGATGCGATTACCAAGCAGTCGCAGAAAACAGATACCATATAAACGTGTCGTCAATCCGACGACTCTTCAAATGCAAAGAGCATTTATTTGTAAGCCCCTGCTTAAAACAATGTACAACGCTGGACATTCCGAAATTAAACAGCTTAGAAATAGACCATGAAAATAGCAAGACAAAATAGCAGACATATTCGATTATTACTTATGAGAGCAAAGTTGGACAGCATCCCGTCCTTACAGACCGATAAAACGGGCACCCCACCGAATTGGGATGCTATTACAGTATGAGTGAGACTGACGAACGAAAATGTTATAGGAGACCAGCATTATTTAAATTGTATGCAGTTTCTTAGATATGGCAAAATCTGAAAGATACGCAACATTGCGCAGTAACTGACAGGTCAGTGGGTGCAGTACCTACTTAAACTCTTCCAGTCAACCGTTTTGCAGATGGTGTTTGGTATGTACGTAAAAATTTTAGATTATAATATAAATATATAAAAAGGGATAAGAGTTGAAATTAGTTTCTCTATCAATGAAATAAGTAAATAGATAAGAACGCAATGATTAATGTAAAAATGTGAGAAAAGGTAGGCTATAGTAGCTCTAAATTTTATCCAAAAAATCAAAATTTATTAATTAATTTTTAAGATAGTATTTGAAAGTCAGCCTGGATTAATTTACAAATAATGCTTTGTATGTAGTTAAAATAAGATAATTTTTACAACAGTAACTGTGACGTGTAGGTAGGGTATATTAATTTGCATAAATTTATTATTCGTTTTTTTTTGCAAACAGTACATAACTGCCTTTAAACGATAACGTTTTCGAACTTGATTGATACGCTCGGCTTAAGGTGGCATAAGATTTGTGTGGAAAATAGGACTGCGTGTAAGAAGAGAGCAGGTATAAGCTTGAATACTAAGCAACCGTAGTCACGTAGTATTTTAACTTTTGGTTAATGTTTTCCTTCGAAAGGGAAAATTTAATGCATTATTTCCCTCAAAGTAATAAAATTTTTGGCCAAAAATTTTAAATAGGTACCTAATACATATATTTGCTTGCCAAAATAACTGAAATTAATTTTTCCCAACAAATGGGTTAATATAAAAACAAAAAATTTTATTTTATTTATAAAATTTGAATTAAAATTGAAAACATAACATTTTAGACTCCTATAAGCTGATTTAAAGCTTCAGTCAATGTAGAAATTTAAACAAATCGTCATCACTGCCATGACAATATTACGATATAAAATAATTAGATCGACGTTTAATATATCGAGTAGACAGATTATTTAAAAGATAAGGAATATACCTTCAATTCATAATGATTTCATTAGAATTAACTTTAATTTAACATTTATTTGTTGGAATGAAATGAATCCATGATTAGATGTATATTTTTTTTTGAAAATGTCTTATGTCTTGAACAAGAATTATAGTATAGAAATCGCAATTATAACGTAAAAATGAAGTGCTGAACGGTTTTATTTCTCCTTTCACTTTCCCGGAGCCCTCTCACATGAAGGTCGTCTAGGTCTGCTAGTCTCTCTCTTTACAGGTCTACAAGGGACTCTGAAAATAAATGCCCTCAGAGTCAGATGGGTGGTTGGGGCATGTAATGAAGGCATTCCATCTATGCCTTCGATTTGGATGTAGGTAAGTGAAGTAAGGGTCCCTTCAGAATAGAATGTGTGCCGGCGTTTTAGTTTGTAGGCATGAAAATTTCTTTTTGTATATGGCAGGCGGCAGCGGCAGGCTTTTCGTGGAACCTCCCCACACTCTGGGCCAATAGCCGAGGCGAACTAGCGTGCCGCCCTGCAGTCAATGCTGTCCGCCGAGTGATCTGTCAGCTCATGCTGGCAGTCTGGACTTCACGTCCAAGCCAATCACTCTATATACTACCATATAAAAATGGCGCGTAACGTGGGGCCACCTCAGTCAACTTCGGTGTCTAAATGTGTTTGACACTGGGGACTGAGACTGCTTTGTAGATATGGACATTTGGCTGCTAGCTAATTGTCTGACTCGGTAGTCTAATATCTAGTGGAAGATACATGCGGACCTGAGGCTGACTGGTTCTGTTGTTAAGTGAATTTTTTTGTAGAGTAAAGCTTGTGGCTTTGACACGTTATGCGTTTGTTATTTTCCATAACAAAATGGCGCCCAATGAGGGGCCACCTCCGTTAGACTTCGGTGGTCTAATTATGACTTTTACTGGAGACTGGGTCTTAAAGTGAAATGGTCATTTGGAACTTTGCTAATTGACTGACCTAAAGTCTCATATCCAGTGGAAGTTATATGCAGACCTGGGTCTAATTGGTTTTGTTGAGAATTCCGGTAAAGTAAAGTAAAGTGTTTTGAAAGTTTTGATATTTTGATTTTTGAAAGTTGATTGAGTAAAGTAAAGTAACGTAACGTTTTAAAGTTTTGAAAGTTTTTGAATTGAAGTTCGACTTTAGGTTTGACTTTGGTCAAGCCTCGAGTCTGAACAGGTGTCTAGTTCTTTTGAATTTTTTTTTTTAAGTTTTTGAATCGATCTTTCCCGCTGGCCTTCTGCTATGGAAATTGTAGGTGGCCTCACAAATTTTTTTTGATTGTGTTCTCACGGAGACATGTCTCTGATGGCCAACTGGCTGGACAGAGTCGTGAATCTGTGAGACGACTTTTTGGCTCTCAGCTAACTAGTTGACCAGATTCATTACCCTGCCCAGTTGGAAGGTTAGCTAGACATGACAATCAGGTGAAGAGGAAGGAAAGAGTTGTTGGAGGATGGAAGTGATGCTGGAGACCTTTAGTAATCAGGAGTTGGCATACTGCTAACTGCCTGGCTGAAGAATCTCTAATATCATTTTCAGTCTCTAGCTTCTCCAACCCGACTCTTCCCAGATTTCTGTGAGAACCCAAGTTTTTCATGCACACATTCACGTCGTTTGCTTACATCCTTACTTCTGACCTGATTAGAGAGAGTGACCTAGAGATTTTTATATGGAGAGTTAGCTCCTGGAGAGTGAGGGAGAAATGTTATGAATTTCTTCCTTGCGAATTTTTTTTCTGAACGTCTGAGCTGTGTAGCTCTTCAAATACAGTTAGCACTTATATCTTCTTCAAATACGGTTAGCACTTATATTTTTTTTGGCTGCGCGACTGTGGTAGTACCAGTAGTGAATTCTGAGGTTAGAGTACTCCCAGTCTTGACATTTTGTATCCCTTTAAATATATTTGAAACTTCAGTAACTACGACTAGAATTCCTCCAGACTTTGGTGATTTTTGAATTTTTTTGCTCGAACTTTTGGAAAATTCTTTTGAAATTTCAAATTGAACTGTCTGGTATCTCGATTTTAGTTGGAAGGTTTGTTATTTTCTCCGACCTTTTGGTGATCTTTTCTGGAAATTTTAGTAAATCTTCCAAATTTTTGGAATAATTCTGTCTCGAGCACGGCTTGGACAACACCTGTATTTTCCTTGCTCGGACTACATAACCTTTTTAGGACTGGGAAGACTATCCAGTCTACAGTCTACCTGGGATATATAAAAACATTGATTTTACGACTGAAAGCTTGAGATTATACAATGGCTACAGCGCGAACACAAGCGCGAGCAAATGTGGTACCGATGTCGTTGCCAGACCCGTGCTCCATCTGCCAGGAGGGCGACTAGTCAGGACAGAGGAAGCCAGTGAAGACGATCTGTGGACATGTGTTTCAGAAAGCATGTCTGAAAACGTGGATTGGACAGCATTCAAACTGCCCGCACTGCAGATTCCATCTCACTCAGTATGATTTTAGTATACAGGCGCTGTCCCGAAGATGACGAAGCCCGGAAAGTCTGTCACCGACGAGCAATTGCTGCCCGTGCCGACAGTAGACTTACCACCTTTAACGATTCCCCAACTAGTCGAAGATCCCTATCAGCTGGAATGCCAGATCTACATTCCATGACCTTCACAGATTCCAGTTCGCTACGAAACAGTCCACTACCTACTGCTCAGGGTCAGAGCTCAGCAGCGCCCGAAGCCTTGTTGGCAGGTCTGCGCCTGCAGATGCAGGATTTAGTTCGAGAAGGCCTCGAGCAGAGCCTAAACACCTTGCGAGCTGAACTGGCAACTAACGTCATGCAGCAAATATCAGCTGCAATTCCACCAGTTGATTTTTCATGGCCACCTCCCTCCGTGGGTGAACCGAGACCACCGTCAGAGTTTCTCGACGGTCGTAGGCAGTCATTTAACAGACCGGCATCACCTCTTGGTCAGCCTAGTGGTCAGCCTGTAACAGTGTTATTACTTCTCATGTTGTCTGCGATTCCCTTGAGGTATTCCTGGGAGTTTCAGCAAGAAGTGATCCAGAGCAGATGTGAAGTCCTTTGATTGATATGACGGAATCTACTCCTTCTGCTTTTGAAAGGCTGAAAATTGATATCCCGGAATCTCGTGATGCCCGTTTGGCGGATATTTTTCAGGTCACAGAATAATAGGCGATGCAACTTTTGGGATGAAGACTGATTATTCCACTTTTGTATCCCCGTGCTAACTTTGTGTTCCTCAGCCGTCAAGAAGAGAACCGCCCCAGAAACAAAAACTGTTCTCGTTGTTGACGTCCGTCACTCAACCGTGGCGCTGTTGTTTTTTCCTTCCTGTCTGTTTTTGGTTCAGTGGTGCTGCCAGTAATTGTCGGCCAGTATTTAAGCGGAGTTCGCATTATGCATTTTTCCTTGTTACTATTCGTTAAGTTTTGTTAGATATTTTAGTTTTGCATGTTTTATAAATTAGTTTTATTTGTTAAATTATTTTTGTTACTGTGCGAATTTTTCATTTATTTAATTTATGTTAGTTAAGTTTTTTCTATTGCTATTTTAGCTTGCATGTTTCAATTATTCATTTTATGTTTGTTAAATTATTTCTATTGCTAACGTACAAGTAAATTGTAGGGAAGGCTGTGAATTCTCATGTGATTTATTTAATTTAATTTATTATTAATGTTTCCAATTTTGATCTTTAGGTGTCGTTGACCCTATATATATTTTACCATTACTCAATTCATTTCTGCCAACCTTTCATTCTCCCCTTACCTGGGTTAAAAAAAATAATTGTCTGATGATATCTTTTTTTTTTCGAGTAACAACTTATTCTTAATATAATAATTATTTGAATATTCCTGAGTAGATCAATTGTTGAAGCGAGCCCTGCGTTTTATTTATTTCGTTTATATATATTTTTTGTATCGAAGTTTGGTTGGATAATAAATCCTATGGAATGGGTAAAAATTTGGGATAAGGTTCAGCCTTATTAACCAAGATTTTAAACATCCTATTATAAGAATTATATTTGGACTCCCTAGGTGAGCAATATACTGCTAAATCCTACAAATGAAAGGCCCTTTTTTTTGTTTTTTTTTTTAAATTTGACTCGTTATGTGTGATTGCGTTAAGTAAAGTAGTGGTTACTTGACTACGCTGTAGGTTATGTGCGGAATATAAGGAGGAGTCTTTGAGGCTAGCTACCATTTGTATATAGTTTCAACGGTGTTTCAAGTCTTTGATATGCCACCAACTTATATCCTTTCCATTTTCATCGGTCAATGGGTACACCAAATCAGACCTTTTTTCTTGTACAACACACTTAATAAACTTCGGCGCTAGTTTGGATGAAAAATTTTGTGTGGCATCGGAAATTACATAATTTCTTTTGTATAGGTACTGTTTCGCCTATTTCGAATTTATACTCTATTTTTTCTTTATTAAAATTTTTTTTGTTTCTTTCGTAGGCTTTAAATAAATCATATATTTTTTCCATTTTGTTAAAAAGTTTATCTCTTTCTGCTAAAGGCTGTAATTTAGGCTCGGGTATATCATAGAGAGAGTGGTCGGAACCTGCGTACGTAAATTCCCTACCAAAATTCAAATAAAAAGGTGAGTATCCAGTGACACGTTAACAGCTGTCCTTAACGCCACTGTAACAGAAACAATTTCGCAAGTTTTGTGGTTATCCGTTATATAAGATCTTAATGCGCTCCCTATGACTTTATTCCAGCGTTCAGTAAAATTGTTCCGTGGATGATATTTGCAATCGAGCCAAAATTTGGTAATATTGTAATTAGAAAGAAGTTTTCGAAACTCGTTTGAATCAAATTGGCGCCCGTTGTCAGTGATGACAATTTCTGGCACGCCATATTCCAGAAAAATCCTATTCTCCACGATTTCCGATACTTTCTTCGCAGTTGCGTTTCTTATGGGGAAGAGGGACACCATCTTTGTGAACCAATCGCAGACGACTAATGTACATGTATTGCCTTGTGTGGATCTGGGAAATGGACCCATTAGGTCAATTGCGATCATTTGCCAAGGCCGAACGGCCTCCTTGAACTTGCCTAGCAACCCGAGTGGGTGGCTTGGTAGTAGGCTTGGACTTTAAACATATTTCGCAGAGTTTTACGTAATCGGCAACATCTTTAGCCATTCCCGGCCAAAAATATCGTTCTAGCACTCGTTTATGGGTTTTAAATGTTCCCAAGTATGCCGCGAGTGGGGAATCGTGATACTCTTTTAAAACATCCTTCCGAGCGGATTCAGGGACGATTCTTTTCCATCAATTTTCGTAATTACGGACTGATTCTATATTTGGTTTAATATATAGTGCTAATCCTTCGAGCTTCCAATTTTTCATTCTATTTGGGTTGTTTTTCACTCTGTCACATATTCGTAAGTACCAAGTATCGCTTTCGTCTGGAAGGCATTGAATCAGACTAATTTGATGAATTCTAGATAACGCGTCTGGGACGACATTGTTTTTACCTTATACATATTTGATATCAAAATCAAAATGTTGAAGTCGTAAAATCCAACGAGCTAATCTGCCTGAAACATTTTGTTGTCGGAAAAGCCATGTTAAAGGTCTGTTAGTATGAAAAATTTATATCCTTCCAGCAATCCTCTCAATTTTTCAATTGTAAAAATTATACTCAAACATTCTTTTTCCGTTACTGAATAATTAAGTTCAGCACCACGTAATTTTCTACTAACATATGCTACAGGGTTTTCAGCATCTTCGTCTGTCCTCTGGAATAAAACGCCGCCAATGGAGTTGTCAGAGGCGTCGCATTGAACATAGAAGGGTTTGGAAAAATCCGGGACTTTGAGTACGGGGGTTTTTTACCAGCGCGGTTTTTAGGTCTAAGAATGATTGATCTGCAGTCTTATTCCAGACTAAGGGTTGACGTTTGCGTCCACCTTTTTTTAAGATCGGGAAGAGGGCCTACGATCTGTGCAAACTTTGGGACAAAACGCCTATACCAAGAAGCAAGACCTATGAAACGTCTTCGTTCCGTAGAGTTTTTGGGACGCGGATAGTCTAACATGACCTGTACTTTGTCGGGGTCCGTTCTAAGGCCTTGTTTATCTACAATGTAGCCTAGACTCTTGAGATTGCTTTTTATGAATTGGCATTTATCAATACTAATCGTAAGATTAGCATTTTTTAATTTATATTGTACTAAAATGTAAGTAGTATATGGACACTTTGGATACCAAATAACGTTGCGTCTGTAAGGGACAGAAGACCCTTGTCCCACTATAGAGTAAATCATATGAGAAATGGGCGTATGCACGGGAAAATGAAAGTTGATGAGACTAAAGTTGCTTTTTGTAACACTTGTGTGTAAAGTAAATGGCGGAATTGGAAACAACTTCCAGAATATGGAGGTGTGTTTATACCGTGTGACACTATTGATCTGAAAAATGAGAGTACAGTTGTTATGTTTGGACACATGTGAATACATGTATGTACCTGCTCAAGAGGTGGGTTTATATTTTTCGTGGTTGAATTTAAAATGAAACTTGTTTTTTCAGTGGCGAGGTTTTGTTTCCGTGTGGGAACCATAGGGGGCTAAGTTTTTGTTTACGTGGGTATCGGGGTAAGGGTTTTGTTTACGTGGGGGACAATCGGGGCAAAGTTGTTGTTTACACTCTGCCTTCGAGGGGGCCTACTGGGGGCAAAGTTTGTTGTTCATATTTTTTTGTGTTGAAAGCGAAAGTGGCTGGTTATAGAGAGAAGCGGTGTATAAATGTTGGGTAAGGTAAGTTTTTGCGTCGTTTCGAATTAATGCGATGATCTGAAAAAAGGTCAGGCGAAGAAATAAAAGACGTGGTTAATAGCAGCCAAGTATTTTTATTACTATCGATGAAAATTTTTTCATAGTTTCTGTTTGAAGTATTCTTAAAAATAATAAATTTCACAAAACAGTCCAAGAACAAGTATAGCACCCGCTAAAAACTACAAAGTGTTGAAAGCATAAATTAAAGTCTTTGATAGAGCCGGCTTAGTGGGCGGTTTATTGTATAGTCCACATACATCTCGACCATTGGCATACGTGCAGTTTGGAGATCGATGAATGTGTTCTGCTTCAACGTCTTCTGGGCAGTTCATAGCATACATTTCCATGGAGCAAAATTAACATTTTATTTTATCTTTAAGATTTGTGTAAAAGAATCCACTTCTTGCTAGTTTGGAAAGTTTTTAAGCGGTCAGATTCTCTTTTCAAGAGTAGCATGATGACTATGTTTTAAAAATATTACACGACGTCTTTTATATCAATCCAGGCGTTCTTCTTAGGTGAAAAGCCTAACCATTTAACTAATACTTTATTTTGGCGTCTTTTTAAAACTTTTTCTACAAGATAAAGATCCGGATGTTGGACTGGAGCCAGCTCAAGCTCATAAAACTTTCCCTGAATCACATTTTGTTCATAATCCTCGAGAACATAGGTCGTTGGAAATGTGCTTTTGACTTTATTTATAACAAATATTTCGCTAGACCAATTAGGGGTATAGCCTTTTTCAAATACATGCTTATGCTTACTTATACGAACAAAATCACCTAATTTATATTTCGGTTTGGGTTTTACCTTTGGATATTTATACACAGTCGTAAAAAAACGTTTCTCGTTGCGTGGGCCGACATCTACAGGCTGCATTTTAATAGTGCGATGCTTTGTTGAATTTTACGCTTCTGTTAACTTAGTTAACATACTAATCCAGTGATAATTTCCGTTCATACCGATTTCTTTCCACATCATGTTTTTTAACGTTCTGTTAAACCTTTCTACAATTGAAACTTTTAAAGCGCTGTAAGTGGAATAATGGTTAATATATATCATAGCGATTCATAAGCTGTCGAAACGATTTATTAAAAAACTCCTTTCCATCATCTGTTTGTAAATTTCTTGGAATGCGACCTTGATTAAAAAGAGACTGCATCGCTTTAACAACTTCTGATGCCTTTTTACTTTTAATTGGTGAGGCCCCTGCATATTTTGAAAGCGTATCAATTACAGTGAGAAGAAAACGAAAGCCTTGGATTTCTGAAGCGTACGAACCCATATCGACCAAGTCTGACTGCCACAAATCATCAATACCCTTTATAGTAACACTCTGTCGCTTAAAGTTTTTGCGAGCTGATTTATGCAGTTCATTCAAGACTTGTCTTCTACTCATTTTACCGAATGTATAAATACAGCCCAATGAATAACAGTTTTATATAAAATATTTTAAAACCAGCAATGATCAAGTTTAATCATCCGTTTACAGTGATGGTTGCTGGACCTTTAGGCTGTGGAAAAACAACATTTATAAAGACCTTCTCAATAATATATTTTTAACAAGGCCGCAAATAACAAGAGTTATCTGGTGTAATACAGAACATGGGGCTCTGCCCTCAGATACCACATTCACTAATATCGAATTTATTGATACTATTCCTGAAGAGTTTGTAAATTATACACAGGAACCTACATTAATTGTATTGGACGATATGATGTTAAATGCTTTTAGCGGACAAGTATGTGAACTCTTTACAAAAGGATCACATCATCGCAATATTTCAGCAATCCTTGTGACACAAAATGTATTTTATCAAGGCAAGTTTTGCCGAGACATATCACTTAACTGTAAATACCTCGTTGTGTTTAACAACCCTCGAGATAAGAGACAGTTTATTCATTTAGCGAGACATATTTATCCAGAAAACAGTTCAGAGCTGCTAAAAATATATAAAGAGATTACACGGGTGCCCCATAGATATTTACTGGTAGATTCCACTCAAGATATCAACGAGGTGTTAAGATTCCGTACTGATATTTTTAACAAGACATTTACAACTTGTTTCTGTCCACCTTTAATCAGTAAAAATGGTGTCACGAATGAATCGATTAAGGGACAACAAGCATATGCTATATGTTCTTAGAACAGCGAGACCGAAATTAAGGCAGGCTATTATTAAAAATGCCGAACCCGAGGTCATTAAAACTCTTTCCGAAATTACTCTTAATGCCTTGAAGGGAAACCATATCCCTCATGGAAAAATGTACAATTCGCTCTGTAAGTATAAAAAGGATTTGCGAAAATTAGTTGTTGCAAAAAGATCTGTACCCAGACAACGTAAAATACTGATACAGCGAGGATTCTTCTTACCAGTGTTATTAGGAAGTGTATTATCAGGTGTAATTGGTTCATTAATCGAGAAATATGTTTAAAAAAAATAATCTAAGTAAAATGTTACTTCTTTCACCAGAAGTTTACGAAAAATTGAAAAACGAGATTGAGGATTCCCTGAATTAATCTAGGTTCGATAAGACTATGGATAAAATATTAAAAAACAAGAATTTATCTGATAGGGAAAAATGGTATAACTACCGAAATGAGTTAATAAAGTTTTCAAACTTAAGACGGAAAGCTGTGCGTGTGTCAGATGAAAAACCAAATATTCACATACCGCAAGAAAAGCAAAAAAGTTTGCGGGACAGTACTACTCAAACTAGATTTATTTTTAAAGATGAAATATCAACAAAGACATCACCCTTAAAAGAAAACACACCTGAAAGAATGGAAGAGGATTTCATCGAACTTGCTGAAATATCACCACCAAGACAACCGTTATCACCCGCTTCCAAACGTCGCTCATCAGCTGGTAGTATAGGAAAAAGTCTGAAACCACCTTCAAAAATACCTAAGACGATTTCTGAAACCAAGTCTCGTGATAAAGATTATAAGGTAATCACGGCTGAGGATGGTATAACCCAGTACACCGTACCTGCAGAAATGAGTATAGAACATATTAGAAGAACTCGATACGGAAAGTCCTACAGCTGACAAAGGTAGAAAACCATCCCAAAATCAATATATATTAAGGCTGTCTCTGCTAGATCCCAGTCAATATATGCTTTCGTTACCAGTTAAGAAAGTTGTCAGACAAAGTGATCGCCTAAAAAACGCAGCAAAAACTAGAAGTTCCAGCATTTCAGCGATTCCTTGGGAAAACCTGTAATAATAATAAGCAGTAAATCTCAAGTGTACCGAGCGTTGGTTGTGAAAGAATTTAAAAATGCCTGTAGATATAGAAGATAATGACTTTTACGTATGCCTTTTAAGTAACAATTCCATGCAGCTTTTACAAATGCACTACCCAGAGCATGCAAGTTTACTGATGACTGGTGTGTTGGAATAACTGAAATTTCGTTGCCATATCATGCCATAAAAAGAGGAGTCAAGCGAAATACAGCTGAAGAAGTAAATCAGAATAATTTTAAAAGGATAAGGCGTGAGGCGTCTGATCCGTTGATAGAAAAAGCAGAGCAGCATAGAAAAGAAATCAAATCACTTAGCATCAGAATAAATGAAACCGTTAAACTCGAGTGGACTAAAGAGAGTCTTGAGCAAGTTAGTTACAGAGCAGGACAAGTAAATTTTTCTGCATTCCTACTAACATTTTATAGCGCTATTTCACCATCATGGTATACCATGCACTTGGATGATGTTAAGAAAAAGATGTGGGATCGGTTCGAAGCTGACTTTTTTGATTGTGTTAAACCTAAAGTAAGTTACAAACAGGATCCAGACGAGTTTACATTACACATATATCAGGGTAAGAGGGCTTCAGAAAATGTTGTTTTAAAATATAAAATCTATGAGTCAGTTGAAACCTTTGTTGATGACGTATTTGGACAAATTCCTAGACAGAAGAGAAAGTATGCTATCATACAAGATTCGATAGACAACTACTGTAGCTAAGAGCGTGCCTGTTGCCAGGTCTACCTACATCCATCCAACAATGAACGCAGATAGGCGCTGCAAGCGACACCTCTTGCTGCAATATTCATCTCGGGATTAGTGTGGGTGGCCGCACAGCATATTGCCGCTAGCAGTCAGCCGGCTTGGGGTGGTCCTTGCCACCCACATCCCTTGATGCTTGAAAAGCTGTGCTAAATGAATAATAATACAAAAAAAAACTGAATCCTCGTTGTCGGACTTCAGACGGACGGACAGATAAAATTAAACTCCGCAACTCGACATGGCTCGCCTCCACTGGTGCAACCTGAAAATTAAAGACCCGGAAGTGACGAAATTTAAATAATGCCAGCGATGCGATGTGCTGAAAATTAAAAAAAAAATAAAACGAAAGAACAACGCCGTACAAGTGTCTAACCACCCGGAGAAGGTACGACGCCGAGAGAGAGAGTACGTGGACTTCGGATGGTTGTGAAGTCCTGGCTGGACGTAGATTGGGCCCATCTCCCCCATCCACCCTGGCTAAGACGTCGCAGCCAACATAAAATTCTCAGCCCCATCATAGCAAGTGTGTGTGTGCTCAGGCTACCCCGCGACCATCACGCCACCGTATGTGTCACCTAGGCCGACATCCGTACGGGATGGCGATGGAAGCAAGAAGCCGAAGTAATTTCGATAAAATCCAACCCAGCGGCTAGTCACAGGAGCAATTCTCCGTCCCTCGTAACCTTGCCTTTAGCATCACATTAGTGGTACCTAAAAGATGAAAGTTCGAAGAAGAATCTGAAAAGAAAGTTAAGTGTCAATGCCCACGGGGCCGGGGCGAAATATAAAAAAATTACCCAGAGAGTATATATATGTATTAAGCATAATTTATTTATTCATTTCCTTTTCTTGGTCCTTTTACGAGTTCATTCATCCTTACATAATCTTACTTTTTACAAAAAAAAACCCAATGATTGTCTTGATATCATTAAGTCACTAGATGGGCCCTACTAACCTATCAAAACCTAAAGTTTATACCTGGCTTACATATAACTAAAGGTAAGTGACTCACAATGCCTCACCTATCGTAACCTTAACTCATATCTAGATTAAAATATATATATAAAAAAAAATCAAATATAACAAATCTTGAGCACAAAAAAAAACAAACATGTGTGCGGAAATATATATATATGTATATATATATATAGTTAACTCAAACTTCTTAAATACCTGCCCGACGCCAAGGTGAGGTGGGGCGGGTTTGAGGCGTCTGGTATCTTCAACACTCAGTCCTGATTATTTAGATGTTATTGATCGCCACGTGGGTTAAACTTTTGATGCGAAAATTCTTCTGTCGCCTAAGGTGTGGCACTCTTTTTTGTTTGCTTCAGACACGCGCCAATTACTGGATTTAATGGATGTATAATCCTGGAATGGTATGGAGTTTCCCTTCCAGGTAGGCACCGATTTATGGTGGCAAGGATTCTTCTGCGTTGTAGCAGGTAAGCACAAATTATTATTGTTGTCCTTAGACACAAAGAAAAATATTTACATAATTTTTATTTCAGGTACGCATTATATTATCTGACTGTAACGTCCTTCTGCATTGAGCGCAGGTAAGCAAAACTGTCATTTTAATTACTAATAAACACAAAAATAATTATGAAATTTCTATTCTAGGTAACGTACTAAATCATTTGACTGTAACGTTCTTCTGCATTGGAGCAGGTAATCAAAACTGTCACTTTAATCACTAATAAACACAAAAATGATTATGTAATTTCTATTCTAGGTAACGCACTAAATCATTTGACTGCAACGTTCTTCTGCATTGCGCAGGTAATCAAAACTATCATTTTCATCATTAATAAACACGAAAAATATTTAGGCAATTTCTATTCTAGGTAACGCACTAAATCATTTGACTGTAACGTTCTTCTGCATTGGAGCAGGTAATCAAAACTGTAATTTTTATCATTAATAAACACTAAAATGATTATGTAATTTCTATTCTAGGTAACGCACTAAATCAGCTGGCTGCAGCAGTCTTCTGCATTGACGCAGGTAAGTAAAACGACTATTTTAATCGTTAATAAACATGTAATTTCTATTTCAGGTAGCGCGCTATATCGTCTAACTGCGACGTTTCTTCTGCATTAGCGCAGGTAATCAAAGTATTGTTTAATCATCAATAAACACAAAAAAGAACTTATGCAATATTTACTCCAGGTAACGCGCTAGGTCATTTGACTGCAACGTTCTTCTGCATTAACGCAGGTAAGTAAAACTATTATTTAGTCATTAATAGGCATTAACAATGATATTTATGAGATTCCCTCTCAGGTAACGCACTATATCTATTCACGTAGCTGTTATTTCAAGTACACACTATGTCATCTGGACGCGACGTTCTTCTGCCTTGAGCGCAGGTAATCAAAGTATTGTGTAATCATCAATAAACACAAAAAAAAATATTTATGCAATCTTTATTCCAGTTAACGCGCTAGGTCATTTTACTGCAACGTTCTTCTGCATTAACGCAGGTAAGTAAAACTATTATTTAGTCATTAATAGGCACTAACAAAGATGTTTATGAGATTCCCTCTCAGGTAACGCACTATATCTATTCACGTAGCTGTTATTTCCAGTACACACTATGTCATCTGGACGCGACGTTCTTCTGCCTTGAGCGCAGGTAATCAAACTATTGTGTAATCATCAATAAACACAAAAAAAAATAATTATTCAATCTTTATTCCAGGTAACGCGCTATTTCGTCTAACTGCGACGTTCTTGTGCATTAACGCAGGTAAGTAAACGATTGTGTTATCATTAACAGACACAAAATAAAAAAACTTATGAGATCTTATTTCAAATAACGCGCTATATCTCATCAAAATTCCAAAAAAAAACTCTCTTATTCGAATAATAAAAAACCCAAACGCGACAAAAACATGCCAGAGCAATTTACCGCAGCAATTAAAAACAGGCACCGTGCTTAAAGAAGCTATTTTCTTGCCACCCGATTCGATCCGTACTGCTCAAGATCTCGATTAGAACTCCTCGATTTCGCACAGTCTGCCTACGTCGCAACCGTTCCTCGCTCTAGCCGCCGACAGGCGGGCATCTTTGTTCGTTCGTCGGTTCAATCCCGAGAATTCTTCGTTCGCTCGCGATTTACGGGCATAATCGTTGTCACCGGCGACCTGCCGTATAGCAACGATTTTCCCAGAATTTCGGACGGGCTTGCTGTAATCCATTGCGTGATGATATCGCGGGATGTTTTACAGCTGGGCGAGTTGCCGTTCGTTCGTTGGAATTTCTGATGACGAACGGTGTCTGCCTGGAAATTTTTGCACTGAAGATGGGGCGTAGATGCCAAATTTTATGATTTTAAGTTTTTTTTTTCAGTTGGATTTGGGAGTGAAGAGGTTTTTGCTGCGTTGCCGAATTATTTTTTTTCGGATAAATGCGGGTTTGTATGAATATGTCTTTAGCTTTTCAGGAATTTGTTAATATGAAGAAGTAGCATAGGGCTACTTCTTGAAAATATAAATTTCATCTTTTCAGGAATTTTTAAAATATGAAGAAGTAGCATAGGGCTACTTCTTGCAAATATATATAGATTTTAAATTTTCAGGAATTTCCTCATATGGAGAAGTAGCATAGGGCTACTTCTCGGAAATAGCTAAATTTTATGAAATTATATACTCTGGGAAATCATGGGGTATTCTCTACAGACGTAGAGAAGCCAAACCCACCCCGAGAATAGAGTCTCATACCGGGCAAAAACGAGAAAGGGAGAGAAAAGAGAGAGAAGAAGGAGAAAAGAAAAAAACAAGAAGGTCGACTCGGGAGGTGGTCTATGAATAACATTTTTGCAGCCGCGCCCAAAGTGGGGATGACCCACAAGAGTCTCAAGGCGGGCATACACTACACCCTGTGTTGTTGAGATCTAAGATCCCAATTCGTCTTGAACGAGAGAGGACTGATCTACCGATAGACGTCGTCTATCAACTCGCCTCGCCGAATGAACTGACCAGGGAGAGGTGCAGCGATTGAGTTATTAGGTACGGGAATGTCCGGCTCGAGACTACGGCTTCGTCGGTGAAGTGCCGCTACTTAATGCTCTGCTGAACCCAGTCGCAACACCCCGGAAATCCCCCAATCCCAAGAGAGGAAATTGCTTCGTAACAGATAGAATTCATCTATCAACTCACTCGGGGTGACGGAAATCCCGCGGGATGCAACAAGCGGGTTCAAGCTCTAAGGAAATTGAAAAAAGGACAGGAAAGAAAAATCCTTCCGATGAAGGCTAACCCAGAAGGGGTTAGTAACGAAGACTGGGACCATCCAAACTTGTTAGTTTAGAGAAAATACACAATAAAAAAAATCGCTGAGACTTCATCCGCACTCGATGGCGCTGTGACATTCCTGAATTGGAGAAATTTGAAGAAAGGACAGGAAAGTAAAATCCTTCAGATGAAGGCTAACCCAGAAGGGGTTAGTAGCAAGGAGAGGTAACGCTCTAAACTTGTTCATTTAGAGGTATTGCACTAGAAACAAAATTTTCGCCGACTCCGCTCAAACGACACTACTTGACACGCCAGACTAATTGAAAGAAAATTGAAGAAGGGACAGGGAAGAAAAATCCTTCCGATGAAGGCTACCCCAGAAGGGGTTAGTAACGAAGACTGGGGCCATCTAAACTTGTTAGTTTAGAGATGATATACTATAAAAAAAAACCACACTCCATTGAGACTTCAGCCACACCAGCCACCACTCCGAAACCTTTTGGTTGGAAGCAAATTGAAGAAAGATAGGAAAGTAAAATCCTGCAGATGAAGGCTAACCCAGAAGGGATTAGTAGCAAGGAGAGGAAAGTTACCACCCACCACTGAAGAAGTAGTAGGAGGGCTTGCGATAACCTGTAGTTCACAATGAAGCTTGCCGGATGCCTTCTTAGGGCTACCGAGACTGATCTAGTTCGGGTTAGGACTTAATATCCTGAGCATGGTAGACTCCAACTAGGAGACCTTTGTCGTTCTTCAGACGATACGCAAAGCGGCCTACACGCTCCACAACGATCGCTTTGATGAATTTTGGGGCCAGCTTAGCAGCGAACCAATCCACAGCACTACTCTGCACGTGATTTCATACGAAAACGACCTGCTCCGGCTGAAAGGTTCTCAAGCGGGTTCGGAGATTGTAGCCTGCGGAGTATCTTTTGTACGCCTCAGCCAATTGTTCTTTGACCTGGTCCCGCACTAAGTGCACTCTTTGATTTACTGGGATGTTTCAGGAGCCCCATCTGTGTCCGAGGTCAGATCTCGCAATAATTGGTAGGAGCTACCATGCGTTACCGGGTGTCTTCCAAACGTCGCGAAGTTCGGCGAGCACTTGGTGGAATCATGCACTACGTTTCGGAGAGCGAATGCTGTCTCACTCAGGTGTTCATCCCAGTTCCGATGATCATCTCCGATATAAGCGCGAATCGCGGCGAGTACTGATTGGTTAACTCGCCCGGACGCGTTAGACTGGGGAGAGTAGGCTGGGGAGAGACAGTGCTCGACCCCATACTTCTGTAATGACTGGATAAATAGGTTGGAAGTGAACTGGCTTCCATTGTCAGAATGAAGGAATTCGGGGACCCCGAACACATGGTATACTTCTTGCTCTAGATAGCTTATGATCCGCGCAGAGGTGGCTTCTGGCATTGCTTTCAACAGAACAAATTTGGTTAGGTGGTCGAGGATGATGAAGATGTACCTGTTTCCTTTCTTGCTTCGTGGGTAGGGACCCAAGAAATCGCAGAACACGCGCTGCCAAGGTAGCTCTGTGTATCGCCGCTCTCCTGAAGGTGGTCTAAGAGAGTAGTTGCACGGTTTCACGCTTTTACACACTTCACATTGACTCACGAATTTCTGTACGTCGAGCCCCATAGACGGCCAATAGTAGTAGCGACGTAGCTTTTCAAGGGTTTTAGCAATCCCAAAATGCACGGCTGTTGGTGAGCAGTGTTTCTCGTCAATCAGTTTGGTGGTGAGCCCTTCAGGCACCCAGAGCTTCCATGAGACTTGCCTCCCTCCCACGATGTTCTTGGGGGAAGCAAATGCTATATACACTTTGCCGTCTGTGACTCGGAGGTTATCAAAAGCGTTTTGGTTAGAGGTTATTCTCTGGACACGCTCGGCGAATGAAGTCTTCAGATTTGCCTGTGAGTCTAGAACGATTGACTCGATACCGGGGGAACAGGCGTCTTTCTTCATAAGAGAACTTCCCAACTCCTCAGCGAAACAACGGGACAGAGCGTCAGCCACCGCATTTTCTTTGCCTTTCCTATATTCGATGTTGAAGGTGAAGGCTTGGAGTTTAAAACTCCACCGTGCTAGCCTGCCACATAGATCTCTTTGGTCCATGAGCCATTTAAGGCTAGCATAATCGGTGATGATCGTAAACTCCAGGCACTCAACATATGGTCGGAAGCGTTTGACGCTCAGTACTGCCGCCAGACACTCTAACTCGGTGATGCTATAATTTTTTTGTCCCGCATTCAACTTTTGCGACATAAACGCGATGGGGTGTTCAGCTCCATCAGCAGATCGCTGCAATAACATGCTGCCCACTCCCGTCGTGCTTGCGTCACAATGTATGAAAAACGGCCGTGTGAAATCTGGATTAGCAAGTACTGGAGCGGTGGTAAGACATCCCTTCAGCTATGTGGATGCGTGCTCGGCCGGTTCGTTCCACAGGAATTTAATATTCTCTCTCAGCAGGTCTATGAGAGGAGTAGCGATTGTCGCGAACTGCGGAATGAAACGCCGGTACCAGCCACAGACCCCTAAGAAGCTCCGGATCTTCTTGACGGTGTTTGGTCTTGGAAAGTTCTGAATGGCAGTTACTTTCTCTGGGTCTGCCCTCATGCAGCCATTTCCAACTACAAAACCAAGGTATCTGACTTCCCGCATGCAAAACTTACTCTTCTCCATGTTAATGGTCAAGCCAGCCTTACGCAGCAGCTCTGCGACTGTACTAAGCAGCTTGAGATGTTCATTAAACATGGAGGAGGTAATAAGCAGGTCATCTAAGTAGACAGATACCTGGTCGTGCAGTTGGTGTGGAATGACCTTACACATTAACTTACACATCGTCTGAGGGGCGTTACAGAGCCCGAAGGGGAGTACTGTGAACTGGTACAACGGCCGCCCTGGAACGGCAAACGAAGTCTTATCGCGGGAAGGTTTTGCTAGAGGAATTTGCCAGAAAGCGTGTTTCAAATCGATGGCTGAAATAAACTGAGTCTCTTTCAATCGACTCAATAGCCCGTCGATGAGAGTTAGAGGAAATGCGTTCGGCACTGTCGCAGAGTTTACTTTGCGAGCGTCCAAACATAATCGAACCATTTCATTTGGTTTTCTCACTAAAGTGACGGGAGAAGACCATGCACTCTGACTCTCCTCGATAACTCCGAGCGCGAGCATTCGGTCGAGCTCGTCGTACATTGCTTTCTGTATCCCTGGAGACACAGCATAATAGCGTTCTTTGGTAGGCTTTGCAGCACCGACATCTATGTCGTGCTCAACGTAAGACGTGAGACCAAGGCCGTGTTTGCTGAAGTATGTCTGCAAGCGTTGGTTATCTTCATCAGACAGGCCATGTTTCTGAGAGCACATGGGTGCGGGCTTAGGTATTGAATATAGCTCGCTTACCATGACTGGAGCCAGACAGAAGGCCCTCCAAAAATCGATCTCCAAATACAGAGACTGTTGCAGAGAGGGAACTATATGGAGGCGCATCATGCGAGTCTTCTCTCCATACTTCATTACCACACGAATGTGTCCGAACACCTGTTGCTGTTGACCATCCGCCGTCGATATGGTAGACGGCATGAAATGGAAGCGGGTCCCTGCTCCTTCGAGAAATTTTTCGCCCCCGAAACCTAACACGCTCACGCTGGCGCCACTGTCTAATAGACCACTTATTCGCTGGCCTTGAATAAAGACATCAGCGTAAGGCCGGAGGTTTGTACTACTTGCCAGCGTAGTGTCAGCAACGGCAGCCTTTATGTTTCTCCGCAGGCTGTGGTAACGGCGGGTGCGTGACACGATCTTGGGCGGATACGCGTTTGTTCTGATAAGGGAAAACAGCTCTTCATTGCCATCGCTATCCGAATCAGTGACGAAGTCTGATGGTGTACTTTGTTACATTACCTTCGAATGTTCTAGAGGCTGCAACCTAAAATTAAAAGAGGTTAACTGATAGAAAAGAAAGGTTATAATATATAACCTGTGTTGTTATTCGTAAAAATGTGTCGTCCATGTCCTACCAGCCAATTATTTGAGTGATGCTGCAAAGAAACTGTTTATTTTCAGATAAATATACCATATCTCTACCTACCCCGGCTCTGTTAAGATTGAGAGGTTTCCACCTGTAGCTGTAAAGGATAAAACTAACTATCCATCCTAATATCCCACTCGATTGCCGTGTAACTCACTCAAGCAGCTTACTTTTGGTTTGGGAGTTGTCCTCAGCTAAGCGCTCATCGAAGTTAGAGGATGAACACATGAATTGTTCTACCAATTTACCATTTTCTGGATGATTTGCGGATAAATCGACAGTCTGAAGAAACCACCTGGAATTAGTTTAAGATTAGAGTTTGATCATTATTTGTGAAATAGTCTACTAGTTCTAGTTTAAGTAACACTATATTTTAATTTTAAGTTATTTAAAAAAAAAAAGCACTTACTGGATAAATGTATGGTGTAAACGACCGGGCAGGGGCACGGATGTACTGTATCTTGAAATTGTAAGAAATAATATGTACGGCAGTGCTCGAGTACCTTATTATGATATAAAATATACATATATACTTACCAAGCCCCAACTCTTCTCACCTTCGTCACGGAAGTCCGCAATAGCACTTAAAGGAAGTTCGCCTAACCTACAAACATAGCCAACGAAGGCGCCGATTTTTGCACGATTCTCCACGAACCGAATATTTTAATTTATTAAACCGAAATATTTGCAGCCCAAGGAATATGCCGCGATGTAAAATGAGCCCCATTAGTATACCACACATAGAGACACCTGTCAACGAGAAATATTTTATGCGAAATTTTCGTACTTAAAGGCCAGCAATAATTTTTTTAATGCCACGAAAAGAGCACACAGAAGCTAGCGATCATTTTGAAAATAAATTCTAGAAAATAATATTAAATTATTTTCACCGATTTCCAGCAAGTGACCCGATTGCAAAATCTCTTGGAAATAGTGGCTGGAAATTTCCAAATAGGGGGCTGTCATCAATCAAGAAAGGCAACCTTGGTAGGTGAAGTAGATAGTTCGGGACATTTGGTGAAGCAACAGCAGTGAGGTACAAAGGTCAAAAAAAAAAAAAGGAAAAGAAAAGAAGATTAGCAAAAAGCAAGGTCAAAGGTGCATACAGATCAATAAAAGTGGAAAATTAATTAGACGGTGAAAAGCAAAGAAAAGGAGTAACAAAAAAAAGGAGGGAAGTTAAATTAAAAAGTGAAGACAGAAAGAGGAGACAGTTAAAACACAAGCAAGAGGAGCGAGGAGTTCGGGCCAGGAATTCGAGACCCCGTTAAGACAAAACGGATTAAAAGTTAAGTACTGCGTAAATTTTGTTTCAAGGTTTTGGCCTTTTTTTTATTCTTATTTAAAGGTAAAAATTCCGTGCGCTGCCTTGTCGGTATATATATATATATATAATTTTTATTTTTTTTATTTTTTTTTGGCTTGCAATTTCAATTTTTGTTTGTTTTGTGTTAACAATAATATTACGAGTGAAATATAGGGTTAGGAATTTTGGAAAATTGCCAGCGTTTTTTTCTTTTTTTTTTTTGTCCGAAGTTTTCAAAGAGAGTTCGTGGACTCTAACTAACCACGTGGCGCCCAGTTCAGGTAGAATACCTATCGACCCACCCCTTCTCCATCGCTAGCTGGCGGAAGTTTATGCGCGCAAGGGTTGTGCATAACAAATTTGGCGCCCAACGTGCGGCCAGAAGGGTCGAAGACACCTGTTAAAAACAACAAAAATAAATAAAAATAATAATCAATTTTGAAAATTCTTCGTCAATGGAATTAATCGCTGTGACATAGTGACAGATTAAAGTGAGCAATTCTAAATGTTTAGAAACTTTTCGCGTAGTAGACTTGACAAGGCATCATTTGTTTAGAAACCTGTATAACAATTTTGTTTAAGAAGGGGTACCATAAAATTGAATTACCAGTTTCCCCTTGATGTGTATATCCATAAATTTGTTTTTTTAGGTTGCAGCTTCTACACACACATTAATAATAACTAAGTAAATCCACATTGATAAATGCTCTTAGTTAGTGCGAGTATTTTGATATTTTTTTTATATATGTATGCACTCTTGAAATTATTTTTATTGTAGCACTAGTTTTCAGCACAAATTATCACATATTACACATATTTATTCCGGTTTTAGGCACAAACGCTTAACTAATTATAACCACATTGAATTTAATAAACCACGCCACGCAACTGAATTTCCAATGGCGAGTTCAATTTTATTTTACGCACAGATGTTAACCTAGTCGGTAACTACTGTAATCTTGTACTGGCGTGGCGTCCCTAAATTTTTTTTGTCAAGCTTGGTTCTAGATTTGCTGATAAGAAGAATATTCAACCGGAGAGACTGCGTACTATAATGAACTGATAGTGGTCAAATTATAGGCATCATCGCCATCACGTCTCTTATTTGATATAACATCTGTAGAACCTGATCTAGGTCAATAACTGACCCAGTTTCTATGGATGAGAATGCCCTTGAGATCATAGAGGAAAGCACTGCCCAAGTTTTGAGTGTGGAAATTTGTTGCGAAGGTACATATATACAATCGTAAGTGAGGAATTCATTTTTTTTATGTTTCTAAGTACGTACCCCACTGCAGCTTCCCCAATTGTAGAAATTCGGTCAGACGTTTGTTGATAGATTTGTTCCTGATGTTGCTTCTCTGGAAGTTATGAATTATTTCGTAAATTAAATCTGATCGGAATTGGAAGATTATTCTGGCTGCTGCGAAAGCTTCTATTAGAATTTTTTTTTGGTTTCGATATAGCTTTAAGGTCATATATTATTATAATTTCTTTTCCTTTTGTGCATGTTAAGTTTCAGGGTCGTTTCGTCGTTTTGTAATTAAAATCGCCTATAACCAAACAGTCCGTGGGGGGTTATTGTACTGCGATATATACACGCTAGAGGTAACATTTGCTAAAATTTACTCTAGTTACCCTTGTCTGCACGTATATACTTAACTTCTTGACTTGTTCTCAGGAGATAGAGGCATGTGTGCATACATGTATGCTATCTTGTGTTGGTTTTAATCTGAATTATTTGGGGGGATAATTATTAGTTTGCATATTAGTCTAAGTATAGATATTTACATTTAAGTGGTAATTTCTTCCGGAATATTTTGTTATTTTTTTTGTTTGGCTTTGATAATAGTTATTTAGGTTTAGTTAGTTCATCTCGAATAGCTGCTCCTGAGCTAAGAAATTAATCGTTTTAAGTTGAACTTTGAATTTCCTATATTTTGTTACATTTTCGCCCGCTCCATCGATCAAAGGAAATCATTTTCCCATAAATTTGCAAGTTTCTCTTCTTCAAAATGGAAATCAATAGGCTAAATCAAGAGGAGCTCACGTACGAGCTCACAATCCGCGGCTTGCCTATAGGAAAGGTGGACGAAATGAGAGTAGCTTTACGCGCCGCCTTGAAACTAGAAAAGGAGGGAAGGGATCTTTTAGCTAGTCCATATCCATTTAAAGCCGATGAAGACTTAGAAGCGCTACGGAGTAAAAGCGAGGAGATACAGGGATTGTTAGGTTCTCTAAAAGGGGAAAGTAACTCAGGGGAGTATAAAAAAAGTCTCACTAAGATTGAATGGGCTTGGTCTAGACTAGGAAGGTGTGTAACAGTCGATGAAATGCAAAAGAAGGAAAAAACAAAAGTTCGTGGAGACTTGGTGTTATCTCTGAGGTCTCTACAGGTTAACGCAGATGGTGAAGACGAGGAAAGTGATTCCTTAGACGAAGAGCAGGAGCTATCTATGACAGCTACTGTTTTAACTAGCTGTTACATGCCTAAAACAAATACCTAATTAGAAGTGGATAGAATTAGGGAAAAGAAAAGAAAAGAAACATTAAAATATTTC
This sequence comes from Dioctria linearis, assembly GCA_963930735.1. Lineage (NCBI taxonomy): Eukaryota > Metazoa > Arthropoda > Insecta > Diptera > Asilidae > Dioctria > Dioctria linearis. The sequence continues at coordinate 110,988,309 of OZ005740.1, read as the reverse complement.
CAGCATAAATTTTTCACATAAGCTAAAAATGCTTAAAACATGGTTAGCTTATCAATTCAATCAGTGAAGAAAATTGCGTCAGCAATTTTCTTCACATTCCATAAATTAAAATAAAATTATTCCCATGGCAAATTTTGCTGAAGGCAAAATTTGCCAGTAGAAATATTTACTTTTAAAAAAAAATAAAGCAAAAGACAAATCGTACCTTCAGTACGATTTGTCGTGAAAATTTCAATATGTATGTACGAACGTACATACATATCACAAAAAAGCTTTCGTCGTGAGAAATGCGCGCCGCCGAAATACATTGTATGTATATGCGCGGCGCGATTTCAGAACGACGGAACGGTAGCTGGTGTTGACAAAAGCGTCAAATTACATTTTTTAGGCGACCATCCGATGAAAAATATTCTGGACTTGTTGAAACAAGTCCAGAACAAAATAATTTTTAATAATTTTCTCAGGGTAGAAAATGCAATTAAGCATTTTCTACTCTGAACAACGAAGCTTGATGACAGAAAAATGTGATCAAGTTAGCGAGTTGGTTTTTAAATTCTCACTACGGCGGATCGCGAGTTATGATTTAAATTTTTCTACGCGGCGGTAGCGCAAAAAGTTGTAGTCGGTTTTTTAACAAAAAAAGCAAGAGGCGTTGGTGTTGGCTCTAAAAGTCGGGCGCGGTATAAATTTAATAAATTATTAGAAAAAATTTTGTTAATTTACAACATAAAGGGTGGAAAGTTTTGTTAGTTCGTAAAAATACAGGAATGTTTTGAAAAAAAAAATAGTTTAAAGAATAAAAGAAAAACAAAATGTAAACAAAGTGTGGTGTTTAATTAATTAAAAAGAAAAACCCAGACCAAAATAAGGAATACAAGCCACGTTGAGAGGAGGCAAAGCTGTGAGTACTACCAGAAGCTTTTACAATATAACAATTGGCGCAGCCGGTAGGATAGAGGAAGCCTACTTTACAAAAAACAAAAGTATAAGCGCTCGAAAACCCTCTATCCTACGAATCAAAAGGAGTGGAGGACGAAATCGAATACTGGGCAAGACACCCTACCCTTCGCCTGAAGTTGAGTCTGGCTTCAGGAGTATTTCGATCTAGTCGGCTCCCAACGCTCGGGGTCGGACAGCTTTAACTGCCTCTGTTTGAAAAACACGCAGCCACCCCCTCATCAAAGCACAAAGTGCCAACGTGGGACAATAGCGGGCTTCATCCCAGCCCAGGAACATAAGACGTCCACAGCCGAAAATTTCAAAGCGAAACTTGAAGGAAGAATCCTCAACCGACAATCTGCGATCCGGAGCTGAAAGGGACTTCGAAGTAGGCAACGCGCCCCCCTTTCAGCTTTTATCCAGGGGAATTTAAGAAGGCCACAAAACACCCCGGCAGCAAAAGAACTTCAATCACAAAAACCAGCGATCCTGAATTGAGAGGGACCTCGAAGAAGGCAATAAGCCCCCCTCTCAATTTGAACCAAGGGAATTAAGACGGCAGAAGCCCCCCTAGCTGCAAATTCTACATACGGTGGTCCATGAGCGAGGAAAGCTCCCACCAGGAGACGCCGCCGGAAATCTCACAAATTCCACCAACTCCACAACAATCTTCCTCACCGGGCGACGCACAGGAAGATCCGTCCCGGTACGAAGGAGGCAACGAGGGAGCAACATCTGCAACAGAGGGTGCTAATCAAACACCCCCAACAAATTCAACAGCACCAGGAGTAACATTAAGGAGTGGGACAATCCTTACAGGTCCCCCACAAGTAAGACCTTCCAATTTAAACTTAGAAAATTATTTAAAATAGCTAGAGGGGAAAGTGCGAGACTCCTCCGAACTTTCTGTTGTACAGTGCGATTCTATCGATAAACAGCTCAAAAGGACCCGTGAACGGCGGCTTGAGCAAATCGCGCAATTCAAAGAAAGTACTGAAAAATTTAAAGAAAGCTTAAAGCAGTTTGGGGAACTCTCGCACTCTCTCGAAACAGAAATTACAAACAATAGTGTAGAATTAAGAGAAGGTGCCATTGAAGACAGTGTCAGTGATTCCACCGTGAGTGAAATCCTATGGAATTGGCTGGGCGACTCCCTTGTGGAAACCAGCATAGAAGAAACTAGCTCCCCAAAAGTATCAAACTTAAGCTTCAGAATCCCCAATATAAACATGGCAGATTACGCGAAAATCGCCAAGTTAACTGCCCAGCTCGTTCCCCTATTCTCGGGAGAGCAGCACCCAAAATTGAGCCTGGAGCTCCAAACTTTCCTAGGATGCTGCAGGCAGGTAATCCAGTGCATTTCGGTGGAGGAACTATCGGCATTTTTGCAAATCTTCCCCACCAGACTTCGAGGCGAAGCTTACCAGCTGTTTGCCGCAAATATGCCTACTACTTTCAAAGAGGTAGAAGAACGTCTAAATCGTACATACCTGCCTAGGGAAACTTATCAGGAACTGGTAAATAAATTAATTACTACAAGGCAGTATCCTTTGGAAAACCTCACAGCCTTCACGGCACGAGTGAAACAAATCCTGGCACTCTGTAATGAAGCAGCAGAGTCCAAATATGGCGCTACAGCAGCCCCCGCTGTGAAAACCCAGCTAGAAGACTTCGCTAAAAACGCACTAAAAACAGGAGTCAATAACCCGTATATGTGCCAATACCTTCTGACCATGATAGACGGCACGGTGGATGACCTCGTACAAAGAGCACTTGACATGGAACGTCTCCAGCAAAGTGCTCTGTTCCTGCAACCTCCAGGACAATTCCAAACAAATATGATGCAGAATACATTGCCAAATTCTGCCAGTACCAGTGTACCAAATAACGCACCATTAACTCAAAGTAGTACCCTAGTAAATCAAAGCGTATATAATCCTGGCATCATATCCTACTCACAGGATCCCCGGCAAAACCATATGCCCATTAACCCAAGCAGTCACATACCAACGTCACAGTTCACACAGGCCGGCACAGCATACATCAAACAGGAGCCAAGATCTCCTAATAAAAATTATAATGTACCAAATAAAAATAATTATTTAAATAAAATCAGTTGTAGTTTTTGTAATCTAAGAGGCCACACATATGCTGATTGCCTCAAAAGGAAAAATACGCCTTATTGTGTGAACTGTAAAATGTATAACCATGACGTGCGTGACTGCAGAAAAAACAATAATAGTTTCCAGAGACCACACAACAATGGTGGACCATCGAATCAACGCCCTAGAGAGCCGCAGAATTCCAATAACAATTCCAGAGTATATAACGTAAGAAAAAAGTGTGAATTTTGTGGTCCTTCTGGACATGCAGTAAATAACTGCCAACAAAAACGTAAATGGGAGGCCCGGAGTCAGGGAAACGACGTACAGTCGACCCAAAACTCCCCGGCTCGACTATAAATCTCCCGTCTAATAAAATAGGGTCCCCTCAGCAGCCCGATTCCAGTGTCGCTACAGTAAAACTACCCTTAGACATAGGCCTGAACGGCCAAGCTAAACTAGTAGTAGACACAGGCGCTGAGGTTAGTATAATAAAGAAAAGGTCATTAAAAGATCTCAAAGAAATTAACCACAATGAGGCATGTACACTTCAGACCCCATTTGGTACCGGAAAGACGCTGGGAAATTGCCAGGGAAACTTCGTTTTCAAAAACAAAATTCCGTGCAAGTTTCAAGTCGTACAGAACTTGCCTGGCCTTTCCGATGATGGACTTCTAGGAAATGATTTCCTAGCAAAAAACTGTAACGTTGAGGGTCCTAATAAGGCACTAAGGTTTCCTAGCATGGAAACTAATCCAGACGAATTTTCTTTGCCATTAGAGTTTGAAACGGACAAGCCACATTCTGAAAAAGCAGTCGAAGAGAGAACACTTGCAGAAGAGGTAGAGTCTAAACAGGCTGAACTATCCACCTGCAGTGTCTTCAAGGCTTCTCAAACGAGAAAAGCTGGCTGTCAAGCTCCAAAAGAGCCCAAGGAATGTGAAAAAGGCTGTCTGGGCGAACAAGAGACCGATGAAATCAGGCGGCAATTGGTTACCCTTAAAAAACCAATCTGCATACCTGCGCGCTCTCGAATTGTTGCCCCAGTCCCGTTACAAACTCAAGAAGAAATGCTCTGTTTATCACAAGAGATAAGCGATGGAGTCTGCTTGGCAAACAGTTTGCTGTCATCTGGAGAAGAATTAGTGCTGGTCAGTATTCTCAACGCTAACAGTCATCAAGTAGTCATACATAGCTTAAAGTTACAGCTATTTCCAATAAACGACTACATCATAGTCCCATTAACACATACAAAAGACCACAAAAGAACACACATTCCACTACCAAATTTAGAGGCAATATCAAACAACACAAGAGACGGAACTGAGTGTCTAAAGCCTGCCAAAAAGGTGTATATAACTCTTCCGTCCAAAATCCCGAGGCATAAATCACTCTTAAACAAACAACGGCCATATAAAAACGGTAGCGAGTCGCTAAAGCCTATATTAAAGGTGCATATTACTCCACCGTCACACAACACAAAAAATTCTACATGGTCAAAAAGCAGTAGCATTGACGCGCATGAGTATCCCACACAACCTAAGGCAAAGACCACACAGGTGTACCAAAGTCAGCCGTCAACAAGGCAGGAAGCAAATACCCTGTCAATTATTAAGAGCAACGAAATACAGCCTCAAAAGCAATCGCAAAATCCTCATCTATTTACAGGTCAAAAACCTAAAAGGAAGAGTAAGTCAAACCAAGGTTCAGCCGACAAAACGGCAATATTACAACATGTACGATATCTATACCCGGATAATGAGACTCCAGACGACCCAAAACAATATCCGCGTATTTCTAGGTTAGAGCAAGAACTCAGCCTAGACCCTAATTTAACCGCGGAAGAAAAAATTTCGATATCAGAACTCTGCGAAGAGTATAACGATATCTTCTTCCTCAAAGGTGACAAACTCACCTATACAAATGCGATAACGCATAATATTCCATTGGTGCAAGATCAAGCACCAATCAATCAAAAAATGTACCGCTTACCTGAAACACAGCGGAAAGTCATTAACGAGCAGCTAAAAGAAATGCTAGACAGCGGGATAGTCCAGTCTAGTAAGAGCCCTTGGAATTCACCTCTACTAGTTGTCCCCAAGAAAGCGGGACCTGACGGTGAAAAAAGGTGGCGCGTCGTTGTCGATTTTCGTAAATTAAAGGAAAAGACAATTGGAGATGCATTCCCGCTACCCCGAATCGAGGATATTCTCGACCAACTAGGTCACGCGAGGTATTTCACCACACTCGATTTGGCCAACGGCTATCACCAAGTCCTTGTCGACAAAAAAGATCGACATAAAACTGCTTTCAGCACAAGTTATGGGCACTACGAGTTCAAGCGTATGCCATTCGGGCTCAAAGGAGCCCCCGCCACATTTCAACGCTTAATGAATTTCGTCCTAACAGGCCTACAAGGCCTCGAATGTTTTGTCTACCTAGATGACATTGTCATCTATGGTAAAAATTTAAACGACCACAACGAAAAGTTGAGGAAAGTCTTCAATAAGTTGAGAGAAAACAACTTAAAACTGCAGCCAGAAAAGTGCCAGTTTCTACGAAGAGAAGTTGTTTACCTAGGACATAAATGTTCTAGCGAAGGAGCCCTACCAGACCCAAGTAAGACGGCCTGCGTCCAAACATTTCCTGTTCCAAGAACAGTAAGGCAAGTCCAGTCATTTTTAGCACTTGCCAATTACTACAGGAAATTCATTCCAGACTTCTCCAAAATTGTACGTCCAATCACAAATTTACTCCGAAAGGATGTAAAATTCACTTGGACAGAGAAATGCCAAGAAGCATTCCAAAGCATAAAAAATGCTTTAATTTCTCCACCACTTTTAATTTACCCAGATTTTTCGAAATCTTTTAATCTCACTACAGACGCAAGTAACGAGGCTCTAGGAGCTGTTCTTTCTCAAGGAGAAGTCGGAAATGACCAGCCCATTGCCTATGCAAGCCGCACATTAAACAAAGCCGAAAGAAATTACTCTACTATAGAGAAAGAGTTATTGGCTATTGTCTGGGCTACCAAGAATTTCAGGTGCTATCTTCAAGGCCGGAAATTCACGGTCTATACTGACCATAAACCTCTCAAAGGTGTCTTCAATGTGAAAGACCCTACTTCCCGTTTGGTGAGATTTCACCACAAATTATCTGAATTCGATTACAACATCGAATATAAACCAGGGAAGTACAACACTAATGCCGATGCACTAAGTCGCATCCCTCAAGCATTAAAAGAAGACAGTTTAGGCAATACCTTAACGGTAGAAGCCCTAGTCCACCACACGATGGACTCAGATGTGGAGGAAAACAATTCCACAAATAACAAGAGAAAGAAGAAATCCGCTCATTGTCTCGTCGTGACTCGAGCTCAGAAGCAAAAGGCTCAAGAGACATTAAATAGCTCCAGTGTGGAGACAGAAGAGCACACGAAAGCGGACCAAAACGAAATTCAACACACTGAGGCGGAAACACTAAACCCAGCATCGCCTGAGCAAAAAGTAAGTACTGGCAAGACACCCGAAGTTATCACGAGCGCTACGGAAATCCGAACAATCTTAAAAGATTATCACGATTCTCCATTTGGTGGCCATCAAGGTGTCATAAAAACTTACAAACGCATAAGACGCAAGTATTGGTGGAGACACATGCTTAGCGATATTAAAAAATACATTAAAAAATGCCCAAAGTGCCAGACGATGAAAGCATCTCCACAATATAAAATGCCAATGATTATCACGGACATCGCAGAACAACCGTTCGACAAAGTTTACCTCGATATTGTAGGTCCATTAGAAGAGACCACATCAGGTAACAAATATATCTTGACCTTCCAAGATAATTTAACAAAATTTGTCGACTGGTATGCAATACCTAATGCAGAAGCAGTCACAGTAGCACAAGTTTTCTTTGATGAAATCGTTACGCGCTATCGCATACCCAAAAGAATACTCACCGATCAGGGAACAAATTTCCTGAGTGAATTATTCAAAAGAGTATGTAAGCTTCTAAAGGTAAAGAAGTTACAGACTTCGGCATACCACCCCCAGTCTAACGGAGCACTAGAGCGTGCCCACAGGCAGCTGATTGAATACCTGCGAACAATCGTAGATGAAAATCCCAAAACATGGGACCAATACCTACGAACCGCTGCATTCGTGTATAACAATAGTGTACACGAGGGTACTAAACTTACCCCAATGGACTGCCTCTACGGCTTCACAGCGGATGTCCCCTCAAATTTAAAACGGGATCCCGAACCCGTTTACAATCATGAGAGTTATTATCATATACTGAAGTATAAGCTCCAAAAATCATATGCCACGGCAAGAAAGAAGTTATTGGCAAGTAAACAGCGCTCAAAGGGGTACTACGATAAGACAGTACGGCCCCTAACTTTCCATGTAGGAGACAAGGTCCTCATCAAAAATGAGAGCAGAAAACATAAGCTTTCCCAAATCTGGGTAGGACCTTATCAGGTAATCGCAATACCAAGTGATGTGAATACCACAATCAAAATTGGTAAGCGAACGGTAACGGTACATAATAACCGTTTGAAACCATATTTCGAATAAAAATATATCAAACAAAAATGAACCAGGTTGACTTGAAATTCCCACTATAGTGTCCATTAAACCTCATTTCAATACACCCCCATAAACATTTGCGGTGGAGTCACTCCACTGCCCAGTTTAAATCGGCACAATGTACGTACAAGTATGCTTAAAGGATTGTTTTCTTCTCCTGAATTGTCCACAGAAATGGCGCTAAAATTCATCATAGTTGTCCTCCTCATCCAGTACACAACTGGAGCAACCGCTGACAAACCTTATGTAATAACCCAGCTAAATGGCTCGGGTATATTTTTCGAGGACCTAGGAAATCTGATGGTATATCATGACACCTGGAATGTCCTCACCGAGATAGACTTGGAAGAACTAGATGCACAGATAAAGCTAGCAGAATATGCAGAGCACTTAGTGCATAAACTCTGCATAAATATAACAAACTCAGAAGATCTTTGTAACGTGCAGCAACTACACATACACGCTATTATAGACAGCGTACGAAAGCGCACGGAAACTATTAGGGAACTAGTACCAGGAAAACGCAAGGCCAGATCACTATTTGATGGAATAGGCAATGCCATGCACTATTTGTTTGGAACTATGGACAGCAACAACGAAAAAGAAATTTACAGCAGGTTAGAAGAACTTTAATCGAATACACAAGCCCTAGCCGAGCTAGAGAAACAACAAATCAGTGTTGTAAAAACTACCTTGGAAAAGATTCAAAAACCGCTGGCAATGTTAATAGACAGACAACAAAAAATAGCACACCAGATAAACGATCTCCACCATGTGGCCGATGATTTAACTAGGAGGCAATTGAGACAAGAGATTATATCAAGCTTATTGCTCCAAATCATCGAAGTTGAATATCGACAACAAGCCCTCCTGGATATAATAATGGCTAGTAAAACCAATCATATTCATCCACTCCTAATGTCTCCCAAAAATCTGTTGGAGATATACCGCAAGACGGCCTCGAATTGCCCAAATGACCAAAATTGTCTATCTGTCCTATATCAGACAGCAGGAGCTCAGTCGCTCCTTATGCAGAATAAATTGGTGGTGAGAATTACTCTCCCAATTTTTAATCTGCCAAAAATGAGGCTACAACAGATTCAATGCTATCCTGTATCCAAGTCAGCAAATTACTCATTAATTCCAGACCCTGGTTATTCATACATAGCCAATAGCGAAAAAACTCAGGAATTTCTCTTATTAAGAGGCGATGACATGAAAAATTTCAAAAAAATAACAAGTAATTTGGAAGAAAACACGTATGTAGGCCGGCTGAACACGCCTATAATCAAAGCGGCAACGTCCAACGAATGTGCCATTAAATTGCTATACAACCCTCTAAGTGAAGTGCCCAAATGCAAGACCAGAGTACAAATCCCACAAAAAGACATGCTGATCAAATTAAGTAAGCCTAATACGTGGCTATTTTCTTTTATCACCTCCACGGTGCTACACATCACATGTCCAGATCACTTTGTAATCTCGAAACTGGAAGGACAAGGGATATTAGAGATAACGCAAACATGTCAAGTTCAAATAGGTGACAAAGTGCTTAAATACGAAGGTCAGAGTAAATTTCCACTAAAAATTATACAGCCGAATCAGTTTCCTGAGCTCAACCACTCTCTACTCAACGTAAACCTGACTGAAATTTTACAAGGAACTCAAAACCACAGTCTGGGGAAAATCGAAATCTTAACGGGAGACAATATCCATAAATCAATTTATACCGACACACATTCGCTGGAAGAAATCCGAAATAAAATAAATAAATACCAGGAAAAGGTATCGAGTAAAAACTCCCATATCCTGTCCACAACTTCTCTATTATTTACGAGCCTACTAGTTCTGGCCATAATGATCGCTGTGGCAGTAAAATATCTTAACCCTGTTGTCATCAAGATGAGACAACAGAGGAATCAACCACAAGGTAACCCCGAAATTTCATCAGAGGGAATTCCTTTAGAAGAGCGAACACCTGCTCCCCAACCCAGTTTAAGGCGAGCCAGAAGCCTCTCCAAAACAAAATCAGTCCAAATCGTTAAAAAAAAAAAAAAAAAAAAAAAAAAAAAAAAAAAAAAAAGGAACACTGATACTGTCAACATGAGCCACTTAATCAAAGTAGAATTTATAGGAAAAGTAGACCTGGTAAAATATGTACAACGATATACATAGAAAAATTTTAACCTGAAAAAATAAAATATACTAAAATATGGAACAGGCGGAAAGTCCTAAAGCACATTAAAACTAAATTTCCATAAAAGAAAAAATGAATTAAAATAAAAAAAAATAAAAATAAAATTATATTATATAAGTTAGGAATAAAATAACTAAGGAAAAAGTACCCAAAAATGCATAGTTTACAATAAAATTAAATATATAAGATTCATAAATAGATAAACAGAAAAGGAAGAAGTTTTACTAAGGTACTAATAGTAACAGAAATAACAAATAAATAAAAATAATAATTAGTATTAGAGTGACAATACTAACTTAAAAATTTAGAATGCATTAAATAATAAGCTAAACTTAAAAGGAATAAATGAAAAAAAAAATTTTTATAGATATATATTAGAACATAAAAGGAATAAATGAAAAAAAAATGGTTTAAAAGATATATATTAGAACTCCTATCATTATAATAACACACAAAAAATTTTAGACTTAAGGTAAACAGATTAAGGCAAGAACCTTTCAAAATAAGAAAAAGACAAAAACTGAATGTAAAACTGAACCGAACCGACCAAGACCCGAGCCACAAAAATAGCAACCACAACAACTTCCCCTGAGAATTATTCCCTTTCAAAGAATAATTCTCTTTTTCTCAGGCGGAAGATTATTATGTACATAAGACATACCTGAAAAAAGGGTACGCAAAAAGAAACTATGTAAACAAATACCCTGAAAAGAAAAAAAAAGGGGAGAAGAAAAATAAAGAAAAAGATTAATATTTTGGAAATATTTTGTTATTTTTTTTTACGTTTTTTTTTATTATTTACTATTATTATAAAAAACAAAATGAAAGAAAAGACAAAAGAATATTATTTCCTCCTTCAGGAAACTATCTCACTGTCACTCAAGGTCCCAGTCATCTTCGGCCACAGCCTCAACTCCGAGAGGGGGAGGGGTGACCATCAGTGGCCGGATGATCGCGGTAATAGCCGGCTCAAACACCGGGTGGCAGCAGGCACATAGACCATGTCGTCCATATATATTTAGGGCACCGCCTGAAAGAAGAAGACAAAAATGGGATAAGTATCGGGAATTCAAAAAAAAAATATTTTCAATAACACTCACCTCTGACAACCCAAGCCTGGCCGTGGTGCGGATATAAGGGCAAGTCCACAGTATAAGTATGGCCGGCTACGGCGTCCTCGCCCCACACGGTGAAGGGCCGCTCCCCGCGCCTTAACAAAACTAGCCGGATCGGGCCTCGCCATCCGGGAATTACGTACATTACGTGAATGGAGCTGGCCACGGAGGTGAGACCCGGCGGGCTATGCTGGGGCTTGTTGTTCAAGCGTAGTGTAAATAACATTATACAACCTCAATGTTACAGATTTTTTTAAAAAAAACAAAAGCAGCTCGGCAACTGTCACGGATGAAGAAGAAAACTCGAGTGAACCTAAATCAAAAAGTTTCCTTCCATCCAGGCCATCGCAATTCCCGAGATGGTAATCCGACACCTAAGATAAGAAATTCAGAGCGGTGGCTAAACAAAATAGTTTTGTTTATACCACCAATATCAAAAGATTTCCTGGCGTTTGTTTTTCCTTCTCAAGAGTCATTCCTCTCCCAAGAATGACTCTCGTTCCGTTTGGCGGGGGAGGAATGTTACATGCCTAAAACAAATACCTAATTGGAAGTGGATAGAATTAGGGAAAAGAAAAGAAAAGAAACATTAAAATATTTCCAGCATAAATTTTTCACATAAGCTAACCATGCTTAAAACATGGTTAGCTTATCAATTCAATCAGTGAAGAAAATTGCGTCAGCAATTTTCTTCACATTCCATAAATTAAAATAAAATTATTCCCATGGCAAATTTTGCTGAAGGCAAAATTTGCCAGTAGAAATATTTACTTTAAAAAAAAAAAATAAAGCAAAAGACAAATCGTACCTTCAGTACGATTTGTCGTGAAAATTTCAATATGTATGTACGAACGTACATACATATCACAAAAAAGCTTTCGTCGTGAGAAATGCGCGCCGCCGAAATACATTGTATGTATATGCGCGGCGCGATTTCAGAACGACAGAACGGTAGCTGGTGTTGACAAAAGCGTCAAATTACATTTTTTAGGCGACCATCCGCTGAAAAATATTCTGGACTTGTTGAAACAAGTCCAGAACAAAATAATTTTTAATAATTTTCTCAGGGTAGAAAATGCAATTAAGCATTTTCTACTCTGAACAACGAAGCTTGATGACAGAAAAATGTGATCAAGTTAGCGAGTTGGTTTTTAAATTCTCACTACGGCGGATCGCGAGTTATGATTTAAATTTTTCTACGCGGCGGTAGCGCAAAAAGTTGTAGTCGGTTTTTTAACAAAAAAAGCGAGAGGCGTTGGTGTTGGCTCTAAAAGTCGGGCGCGGTATAAATTTAATAAATTATTAGAAAAAATTTTGTTAATTTACAACATAAAGGGTGGAAAGTTTTGTTAGTTCGTAAAAATACAGGAATGTTTTGAAAAAAAAAAAATAGTTTAAAGAATAAAAGAAAAACAAAATGTAAACAAAGTGTGGTGTTTAATTAATTAAAAAGAAAAACCCAGACCAAAATAAGGAATACAAGCCACGTTGAGTGGAGGCAAAGCTGTGAGTACTACCAGAAGCTTTTACAATATAACATAGCTCACGATGCCAAGTACCCCTTCATAAGTGGGATGTCAAATTTTCCGGAGAGCCGGGTCACTCTCTAAATTCCTTTTTAGATAGGGTACAAGAGTTAGCTGATGCTCGCGGAATTAAGAAACAACAACTCTTCCGCTCCGCGTTAGATTTATTTACTGGACAAGCTTTAATCTGGTACAGAGCAAATAAGACCCAGTTTCACTCTTGGCTGGACCTCGAAAAGGAATTAAAAAGAGAATTTCTGCCAAGCGACTATGATGAGAGACTGTTAGAAGAAAATAAAAGGAGGACACAGGGCAAGGACGAAACTATAGGCATGTACGTAGCCGTTATGACAAACATGTTTTCTCGACTTACGGATTCCTTGCTAGAAGATCAGAAATTACGCATCCTTAAAAGGAATGTTAGCCCATTCTACCAAACCCAATTGAGTCTGACGGAAATTGAAAATGTACACAGTTTAGTGGAGTTTGGATGGCGCCTAGACTCAGTTCGGGCCTCGGTGGAGGCCTTTGTACCACCTCCTTCCAAGAAGAATAATCAGCTGTTGGAGCCTGATTTGGCTTACGTAGCTGTTGAATCACCTACGGTGTCAGCCATTGTTAATGCGAATTCCTCTTCTAGTACTCGAGATCGGAAATGCTTTAAGTGCGGAAATCTTGGCCATATAGCACGGTTCTGTAGGATGGCGTTAAAATGTTACGGATGCGGAGCGCAAGGCGTCATCAGACCTAATTGTAGTAATTGCAATATCACGAGAAATACGAGACCAGCCTCTAGTAGTAATACCATACAGCCGCAAGAGTCGGGAAACGCGAGTAGAGCTCGAGCCTAGGCGGCGAACCGTGTACTCCCCAAGAAGCCGCCCTCAATCAAAATGTTGAAGTCATTAAAAAGCAGCCTGTAAGAGAGGTGGATGTATATGACACGCTAGTGGAGAGCTAGGTTGGAAATTAATAAAGGGACTGGATTTAAAACTTAGGGTTACAGCTGCAAGGAAGGTGAGCTTAGCAAATGGGGGAACAGTAGATGTACTTGGAGAAATTAGTTTACCAATTCAGCTGGAAAACAACGTAAAAGTCTTAGATGTATTAATAATACCGCAATTGCCTCATTTTATCATCCTGGGTGTCGATTTCTGGCATGAGATGAACATTCGAGCAAACCTTAGAGCTAATTGCTGGGAATTCTCAGAAGATGTCAGAACTTTGCATGTAAACACCCTTCAGTGGCATTCTAAGTTATCACTAGAACAACAGAAGGAGCTCTACGAGATAGTTAGGAAAGCAAGGGCTGATATGGGTACAGGACTGGGTCGTACTAATCGGGTAGAGCATGCAATCCACACAGATTCCCCGCCGATAAAGCAGCGGTACTATCCAGTCTCTCCGGCTATACAAAAGATAGTTAACGGCGAATTAGATGAAATGTTAGAAGCTGGCGTAGTTGAGCCGAGCAACAGTGCATGGACCTCGCCAATAGTTATGGTCAAGAAAAAGTATGGTAAATATAGATTTTGCGTAGATTACAGAAAATTGAATAAGGTAATTAAAAAGGACGCGTACCCTTTACCTTATGTGTCGGCTACTTTGGACAAGTTACGCGACGCATAATTTATGTCATCCCTTGACATCAAATCTGCATTTTGGCAGGTACCTGTCGAGGAAAATTCCAAACAGTATACGGCTTTCACAGTCCCTGGAAGGGGGCTCTTTCAATTTAAACAGATGCCCTTCGGCTTAAGTAATTAGTAATTCGCCAGCAACATGGCAGAGATTGATTGACAATATTCTAGCGGGAGATTTAGAAAGTAACGTCTTTGTATACTTAGACGATGTCATCATTGTTACGCAAACCTTTCAGGAGCATAAGAGAGTTCTAGAAAGCGTTCTAAATCGATTGAACCAAGCAGGACTGATAATAAACTACGATAAGTGTGAGTTTTGCCGCGCGGAACTAAAATATTTGGGATATGTCATCGGCGAGAATGGTCTGCAGGTAGACCCTGAGAAGGTAAGATGTATATTAGAGATACAAAATCCTAAAAACGTGTCTGAAGTGCGAAGGTTTGTGGGGATGGTTGCTTGGTACCGGAGATTTGTACCTAACTTCTCCACGATGATAGCTCCAATTACAGGTTTACTAAAGAAAAAGACAAAATTTGTTTGGTCAGAAGAATGTGAGAAGGCCTTTCACCTCGTCAAGAATAGCTTAATTAGCGCGCCCTTCCTGTCTTGTCCGAACTTTAGCTATCCATTTGTGGTTCACACTGATGCGTCGGGATATGGCTTAGGTGCGGGTCTAACCCAACAAATTGAAGGGGATGACCAAGTGATCGCATACTTAAGTCGTTCATTAAATAGATGCGAACGCAACTATTCTACGACAGAGCGCGAGTGCCTTGCTGTGTTATGGGCGATCGAAAAACTTCGGCCATATATTGAAGGTAGCCATTTTAATGTAGTCACGGACCATGCCTCCCTGGTATGGTTACATAACCTGAAAGATCCTACCGGCAGACTAGCGCGGTGGGCCATGCGCCTACAGCAGAATGATTTCGAGATCATCCATCGAAAAGCAAAGAACATCTATTGCCAGATTGGCTATCTCGTTCAGTCCCAGTAGTTGATTGCTTACAACTTGGAAAAGAAGATAAATGGTTGGCTAAAATGGTAAAAGAGGTTACCGTGAACCCGTCGAAGTATTCGAACTGGAAGGTCGCGAATAATCAGTTATGGAAATATTGCCTTCACAAATACCCAGATCTAGTATCAGATGATCAAAATTGGAAACAAGTGGTTCCTAAGCAGCAAAGAAAGGCCTTAATATTCAAAGCTCATGACCTACTCACATCTGGGCATTGCGGGGTTCAGAAAACTTATCATCGAATGGCACAAAGGTTTTACTGGCCCAAGATGAAAGTGACATCGCCTCCTACGTGAAGAAATGCAGCACATGTCAAGAAATTAAACCAGAGTTGAAGAAACCTGCGGGCCTAATGGCATCTCGAGCTATAGCTAGTAAGCCATGGGAGACGATAAGCATAGACCTGATTGGTCCTCTACCTCGCTCAAGTCGCGGATTTAAGTACATACTTACTGTAGTGGACCAATTTAGCAAATTCCCTATGCTTTTCCCTTTGCGTTCAGCTAGTTCTAACTTGATCTCCCAAGCCCTAGAAGGCTCGGTAATTTTGCTTTTCGGCGTACCCAAGACTCTAATTTGTGACAACGGGGCTCAATTCAAAAGCAAAGAGTTTAAACAACTTTGTTGCAATTATGGTATCAATATCAGATTCACGGCATTCTATCATCCCCAAGCGAACCCGGCCGAGGGGACAAATCAGGTGATTAAAACTATGCTTCGAGCTTACGTAGCGGAAAACCATAGATTGTGGGACTCATATCTACCTAACGTAGCCTGCGCAATCCGCACGTCACTACACGAAGTCTTGAAGCTAACACTTTCTTTGTTAATTTTGGTAGCGAGATGGTAATGCACGGTAGCGAATATAATCAATTCGGAGAGGACAGGAATTTTGACGCAAATAAAAGGTCCAATGTTTTAGAGAGCATAAGAAATGAGGTAAGAGAAAAATTGTTAAAGGCGGCAAAATCATCGAAACATAATTACGATCTCCGCCGAAGAGATCAAAGATTTTTTGTTAATGATACGGTGCTACGAAGAAACTATGTTCTGTCCGATGCCTCTAAATATTTCAATGCCAAATTAGCTCCGAAGTATATAGGATTGTTTCAGGTAGCAAAAGTTGTTTCACCATGGACTTATAGTTTGGTAGATAATGCGGATAAAGACGTAGGGATATGGCATTCTAAAGATCTAAAGATGTATCATTCCGGTGATGAAGACGAGTAATTAGGAACAGCGGTTCTCCCAACACATATTTCGTATATTTGGGTACTTTTATTTAGGAGTACTAATAGTTAGCGCAAGTGGATTTTAAGGAGTTGGAAGTTCTTATTATGAGATTTCGAGGAAATCTCCCGGAGGAAAGGGAGGCAATGTTACATTACCTTCGAATGTTCTAGAGGCTGCAACCTAAAATTAAAAGAGGTTAACTGATAGAAAAGAAAGGTTATAATATATAACCTGTGTTGTTATTCGTAACAATGTGTCATCCATGTCCTACCAGCCTATTATTTGAGTGATGCTGCAAAGAAACTGTTTATTTTCAGATAAATATACAATATCTCTACCTACCCCGGCTCTGTTAAGATTGAGAGGTTTCCACCTGTAGCTGTAAAGGATAAAACTAACTATCCATCCTAATATCCCACTCGATTGCCGTGTAACTCACTCAAGCAGCTTACTTTTGGTTTGGGAGTTGTCCTCAGCTAAGCGCTCATCGAAGTTAGAGGATGAACACATGAATTGTTCTACCAATTTACCATTTTCTGGATGATTTGCGGATAAATCGACAATCTGACGAAACCACCTGGAATTAGTTTAAGATTAGAGTTTGATCATTATTTGTGAAATAGTCTATTAGTTCTAGTTTAAGTAACACTATATTTTAATTTTAAGTTATTTAAAAAAAAAACACTTACTGGATAAATGTATGGTGTAAACGACCGGGCAGGGGCACGGATGTACTGTATCTTGAAATTGTAAGAAATAATATGTACGGCAGTGCTCCAGTACCTTATTATGATATAAAATATACATATATACTTACCAAGCCCCAACTCTTCTCACCTTCGTCACGGAAGTCCGCAATAGCACTTAAAGGAAGTTCGCCTAACCTACAAACATAGCCAACGAAGGCGCCGATTTTTGCACGATTCTCCACGAACCGAATATTTTAATTTATTAAACCGAAATATTTGCAGCCCAAGGAATATGCCGCGATGTAAAATGAGCCCCATTAGTATACCACACATAGAGACACCTGTCAACGAGAAAGATTTTATGCGAAATTTTCGTACTTAAAGGCCAGCAATAATTTTTTTAATGCCACGAAAAGAGCACACAGAAGCTAGCGATCATTTTGAAAATAAATTCTAGAAAATAATATTAAATTATTTTCACCGATTTCCAGCAAGTGACCCGATTGCAAAATCTCTTGGAAATAGTGGCTGGAAATTTCCAAATAGGGGGCTGTCATCAATCAAGAAAGGCAACCTTGGTAGGTGAAGTAGATAGTTCGGGACATTTGGTGAAGCAACAGCAGTGAGGTACAAAGGTCAAAAAAAAAAAGGAAAAGAAAAGAAGATTAGCAAAAAGCAAGGTCAAAGGTGCATACAGATCAATAAAAGTGGAAAATTAATTAGACGGTGAAAAGCAAAGAAAAGGAGTAACAAAAAAAAGGAGGGAAGTTAAATTAAAAAGTGAAGACAGAAAGAGGAGACAGTTAAAACACAAGCAAGAGGAGCGAGGAGTTCGGACCAGGAATTCGAGACCCCGTTAAGACAAAACGGATTAAAAGTTAAGTACTGCGTAAATTTTGTTTCAAGGTTTTGGCCTTTTTTTTATTCTTATTTAAAGGTAAAAATTCCGTGCGCTGCCTTGTCGGTATATATATATATATAATTTTTATTTTTTTTATTTTTTTTGGCTTGCAATTTCAATTTTTGTTTGTTTTGTGTTAACAATAATATTACGAGTGAAATATAGGGTTAGGAATTTTGGAAAATTGCCAGCGTTTTTTTCTTTTTTTTTTTGTCCGAAGTTTTCAAAGAGAGTTCGTGGACTC
Source organism: Dioctria linearis (assembly GCA_963930735.1). NCBI lineage: Eukaryota > Metazoa > Arthropoda > Insecta > Diptera > Asilidae > Dioctria > Dioctria linearis. The sequence goes on along the minus strand of OZ005740.1, from coordinate 110,970,109 downwards.
TAACTAACCACGTGGCGCCCAGTTCAGGTAGAATAACTATTGACCCACCCCTTCTCCATCGCTAGCTGGCGGAAGTTTATGCGCGCAAGGGTTGTGCATAACAACTTTCAGAGGATGTACAACTGCAGGACTCTGAGTACCATGATTCCTCCGTTGGTAGCCTCTGGGTGGTTTGGACACCCACATCGCGTGTGGTTGTTGGTGCTGTAGGTGACTGTATTGGTTTAGTAAGAACTGGGATAAAGACTGGAAGCGGGTTATGCTCAGGTGAGTCATGGGATTCTATTGGCCTGCCTTTGGGTGAGACACTATCATCACTCCCGTGCAGCTGACCTAGCGGAAGCGCTCTGGTTCGGTGTTGGTTGCCGCTTCGCTGGTGGAATGCCTTGAAATCTGGGACGGAGTCAGAATACGCGGAGTTCCGACTGAGGTCTGACTCCGCCTCAGGTTTCCCGACGAGCAAGTTGGGCACTTGCTCTTCACAACACCTGCTGAGCTGCACCCGTAACAGAATATTCGCCGTGGTCGCAAACAGGCGTGATGGGCGTGTCGCTCTGCAGCACAGTTCCAACAGAAGAGTCTTGGTCTGGATGGTGGTTGATAATCCCTCTGTGGCATAGCTTGAAGAGCTGCTACCACATCATGTGTCTCGGTTTCCGGGTGGTCCGACAGAAACTGATTATCTGAATATAGTTCGTGGACCGATCGTCGTGGTGGTAACTCTCGAGACTGTGGCTTGTTCTGGGACCAAAGTTTTTCGAATTTGCAGTACAAGTCTCTCAGGTCGAGAACTTTCTCCGTGTGATGCAACAGCAATGCCTCCTGCAAAGCCGGCTTCATATTTCTACTTAAGATCTCCACGAGCTCCTCTTCGGGGATCGGGCGGGACATTTTTGAAACTAGCGCATGAACCGCCAAGCTGTAGTCGCTGAAGGATTCTCGGGGACCTTGTGTTCGCGCTTGTACTAGTTTACGTATTTCATAGTCTGTCTCCTGATTCCTGAATTCCCGAAGAAGTGCCGCGCGTAGTTCCGTCCAGGAATGAGAACGGTGGTCTCGCAGGTACAGCCAGTACCAATTCGCGGCTTTTCCCGTGACGAGCGAATGGAAGCCGGCGCAGAGCTCGGAATAAGGCACTTGTTCTAGCAAGGCTAGTGACTCAATTCGAAAAATGAATTCAGTCACATCTAGACCTGAAGCCCCATCGAAATATAGCTTCCATCGAAAGACAGGACTATTGGTTATACTACCACGATCTCTGGCCGTACTCTGCCGATGGTGTGCTGACGCGTTCAGGGGTGAGACTCCTGACCCTGGTGGCCTGGGTGGTCGTGGCTCGAAATAATTATGTCTTGGTGGGGATCTGCCCCTGCACCGTGGTTTGGTTCCGAGTGCAAGGCCTCTAAACGTTTGTTCACCGAACGGAAGCGTGGTTTTGCTTCAAGAAAGGACGTCCGAGCGGTGCGCTCACCGGCAGGATTCTGTTGAGCATTCCTCCCATCTGGAAATGGAAGATTTAGACCCGGCGTACCTGGGTTGAAGCGGGGACTCCCTGTACTAAGCTTGGGCGTACTCACTGTCGAGTAGGCTGTTCGGGTTGTAGCCTTGGAAGTGACCCCCTTTGAGGGCATCCTTCCGAGCTCGCTATTTGCTACGCTAATGGATGGAATTTCCAGGCTACGAGCGCCTTCCCCATCGGACACCCGATCCTGCAGTGGCAGCTGGGCTGTCTCTAATGAACTCAGGAGACCTTCCAATGTCGACAGATGTTCTTGAACTTCGGAGCGCACAGACGGAGACGTATTATGCAACCATCGGGCTATGTGAACAACGTGGATGATCTGACTACGATAGCGAGTGCGATCCCCATCCGTTCGAATAGGATCCGCAGTGAGGTCGTGCCTCAAAGCCTCTACTCGGCTGCTGATGTAGTCGACCTCCCGCGAGGGATTCTTGTGCGCATGTGATCTTTGCGCTTCTCTGCTGGGATCTAGCTGCTCGGCTTCGAAAGCCTTCAGAAGTTGGTCTCGAGCGTCCTCGTGAGATGAATCAATGTTGCGCCCACTATACTCGACCGCCAGCTCGTCTGGACATAGATAGTTGAAATTCATATTCGAGCAGTTTGAAAATGAGCACTTGCGGTAGAAATTTATGTTAGGAATTGTACTAATATCCCGAAAATAGGGAAGATGTACTGGCCAATATGTTGGGATTATCTGACACGAATATGCTCACCTACGGGTATGTAATGGAGTTACCACGAGGACTGATACCGTGTATATAAATACGAAAATGATTGAATTGACTGACTCGCCAATATACTTGGGACGTAGGAACTGGTCTACAAGGCTGCTCGTATACAACGGAACTAGTTTGAAGAACACCCTTTTAGATATGTACGCAAGTACCAATATTTGGCAAAACAGAAAGAAAAAGGTCACCAATGGTGCTATATAGAACGAGGAAGAATACTTATCCCTTCAACGGCGGCAAAGGATAACTTTGTTAATTTATGCGTATATTATAGTTGAGCATAGCATAGCATATATACATGTAGATATTTGACGGAAAGTCCAAAATAATAACTTTATTGTATATCTAAAGAAAGACGTCTCTAACTGGTGCGTATATTGGTATACAACTCAAAGGAAAATCTAGAATAGTATATTTTAATTAATTCAACGGAGATTCAAAAATGGTAAATCTTATTATGGATTTAAAGGAGGAAGATCTGCGAAGTTTGCGTATATTATACTTGTACACATAGAATATATATATATATACTCAAAAGAGAGCTCAAAATAGTATTATGCACCTATAAATGTGTTAGTTCAAGGAAAGTTCAAAATTATAAGTTTGTTATAAACCAAACGAAGGAATACCTACACTCTCTGCGTGTATGATATTCGCATATAAATAAGTATTTATGCTTAAAAGAAAATTCAGAAATAATACTTTTATTTAATATTGATATTAATATTTTATTTATTTGGAGGAAGACCTGGAAACTTCCTCGTACTAGATTTGTGCGTATATAACTAAATAAACTCAAACGAAAATTGAGGACATTAACCTCAGAATAGGTCTAAAATAGGAAATTTATAACTTACGTATATTACTATTTGAAGCGTGTAATCATAAGAAGGAGGTGGCTTGGCCATGCAGCGGTCCACCCGAGCACACACCCACAACATCATCTCAACACTCCAGCTCTGCGAACCGAAACGAAACAAATCGTTCTCAATCTCTCTCTCTCCAACTCCCCCCGTCCAACCCCTGGACTGGTCACAAACAGGGAATTAATTATCAAAGAAGGAACTAGAACGGGTTGAGTGCTCCATTGTCCAAGCAAAGACATGGGTCGTAAGGACGAACTTGGTTCACCAATTTACCGGGACAATATGACAACCCAAATCAGGAGCAGATGATCGGCCGTTCAGTGGCCACCCGTACTCAGGAAGAAGCAGCAGCTGTTTGTAATAATATACCCAAAGAAAAAAATAAAAACAAACGATCACTAATCATGTCCCAAATAGACGAACTACTACAATGACTGCCACAAAGAAACAAATAAAAAAAAATACTGTCTTCTTCCTGGAACTAGCAGCTGTGAACGGAGCTGACGCTCGAGAAGCATGCTTCGCATACAAAGTTCCATGTCCACTGATCATCCGATCACCATGCATTACCAGTGCTGATGTCTTACGACAGGCACTGATGAAGTAGCAAAACTTGAAATTCAGAGGAAACTATGGACTAGCTTTTCAATCGATGTGAAAGATTCAAGACTTGCCAACTCAAAACCATTGCCAAGGATACTGCTGAGTCAAGAGGTGGACGCAGTCCACCAACTTGGCGACGGAGTTGAGATATGGCTATGCCTCTTTAAATGTGGAAAACATTTTGTCGATGATTGATCATCTCCCCAGCGTTCACGGGCTCAAGCTTTAGCCTCGGAGAGTACGCCTAGCGTACAAAACCTGCTCACTACCGAGGAAATGGATACTTCATCACGAAGGTTATAAATTCAAAAGAAATGAAAATGCATATATTCTTTAAACGTGATATGAGGAGATTTACGTGGTTGCACCAAGGAAGCCAAATCACGAGCCATCTCGCCAGCTACCACAGCCATATCTAACGAGAGCTAAAAAGGGACTACCACGAAAGCAACGAGCTTTACGGGAGAAAAAGGTAGCTCTGCGTAGACCATACCATTGGCAGCATAGCAAGACAACTCGCTCCAGAAAGCTAAAGTTGCTTGTTTAAATTGACGAAAAGACTCTCATTTGAAATGAATTGAAATACGCAATATAGAACTTATTTAAAAAAAAATCGAAATTGAGAAGAAAGTACTGAATAAGTTAAAGAAAAGCGAGGCAAAAGGATGTGAAACTAGCGGAATAGCTTTTAAATTATAGTGTCGATAGATTTAAAAAAAAGTTTAACTAGGTGTGAATACCAAAGTTAGAATTGTACAAAAAAAATTTTTTTTTTTTAAAAGCCGAGAAAACCGAAAGAAAGAAAAATTTGCCTCTTAGTCAAGAGAAGCTTGACTAAAGAAAAAATCTGTTTGGGCGCCATTTGTAGCTAAGAGCGTGCCTGTTGCCAGGTCTACCTACATCCATCCAACAATGAACGCAGATAGGCGCTGCAATCGACACCTCTTGCTGCAAAATTCATCTCGGGATTAGTGTGGGTGGCCGCACAGCATATTGCCGCTAGCGGTCAGCCGGCTTGGGGTGGTCCTTGCCACCCACATCCCTTGATGCTTGAAAAGCTGTGCTAAATGAATAATAATACAAAAAAAAACTGAATCCTCGTTGTCGGACTTCAGACGGCCGGACAGATAAAATTAAACTCCGCAACTCGACATGGCTCGCCTCCACTGGTGCAACCTGAAAATTAAAGACCTGGAAGTGACGAAATTTAAATAATGCCAGCGATGCGATGTGCTGAAAATTAAAAAAAAAATAAAACGAAAGAACAACGCCGTACAAGTGTCTAACCACCCGGAGAAGGTACGACGCCGAGAGAGAGAGAGTACGTGGACTTCGGATGGTTGTGAAGTCCTGACTGGACGTAGATTGGGCCCATCGCCCCCATCCACCCTGGCTAAGACGTCGAAGCCAACATAAAATTCTCAGCCCCATCATAGCAAGTGTGTGTGTGCTCAGGCTACCCCGCGACCATCACGCCACCGTATGTGTCACCTAGGCCGACATCCGTACGGGATGGCGATGCAAGCAAGAAGCCGAAGTAATTTCGATAAAATCCAACCCAGCGGCTAGTCACAGGAGCAATTCTCCGTCCCTCGTAACCTTGCCTTTAGCATCACACTAGTGGTACCTAAAAGATGAAAGTTCGAAGAAGAATCTGAAAAGAAAGTTAAGTGTCAATGCCCACGGGGCCGGGGCGAAATATAAAAAAATTACCCAGAGAGTATATATATGTATTAAGTAAAATTTATTTATTCATTTCCTTTTCTTGGTCCTTTTACGAGTTCATTCATCCTTACATAATCTTACTTTTTACAAAAAAACCCAATGATTGTCTTGATATCATTAAGTCACTAGATGGGCCCTACTAACCTATCAAAACCTAAGGTTTTTACCTGGCTTACATATAACTAAAGGTAAGTGACTGGCAATGCCTCACCTATCGTAACCTTAACTCATATCTAGATTAAAATATACATATAAAAAAAAATAAAATATAACAAATCTTGAGCACAAAAAGAAAACAAACATGTGTGCTGAAATATATATATATATATAGTTAACTCAAAGTTCTTAAATACCTGCCCGACGCCAACGTGAGGAGGGGCGGGTTTGGACGTCTGGTATCTCCAATACTCAGTCCTGATTATTTAGATGTTATTTATCGCCACATGGGTTAAACTTTTGATGCGAAAATTCTTCTGTCGCCTAAGGTGTGGCACTCCTTTTTGTTTTCTTCAGACACGCGCCAATTACTGGATTTAATGGATGTATAATCCTGGAATGGTATGGAGTTTCCCTTCCAGGTAGGCACCGATTTATGGTGGCAAGGATTCTTCTGCGTTGTAGCAGGTAAGCACAAATTATTATTGTTGTCCTTAGACACAAAGAAAAATATTTATATAATTTTTATTTCAGGTACGCACTATATTATCTGACGGTAACGTCCTTCTGCATTGAGCGCAGGTAAGCAAAACTGTCATTTTAATTACTAATAAACACAAAAATAATTATGAAATTTCTATTCTAGGTAACGTACTAAATCATTTGACTGTAACGTTATTCTGCATTGGAGCAGGTAATCAAAACTGTCACTTTAATCACTAATAAACACAAAAATGATTATGTAATTTCTATTCTAGGTAACGCACTAAATCATTTGACTGCAACGTTCTTCTGCATTGGCGCAGGTAATCAAAACTATCATTTTCATCATTAATAAACACGAAAATATTTAGGCAATTTCTATTCTAGGTAACGCACTAAATCATTTGACTGTAACGTTCTTCTGCATTGGAGCAGGTAATCAAAACTGTAATTTTCATCATTAATAAACACTAAAATGATTATGTAATTTCTATTCTAGGTAACGCACTAAATCAGCTGGCTGCAGCCGTCTTCTGCATTGACGCAGGTAAGTAAAACGACTATTTTAATCGTTAATAAACATGTAATTTCTATTTCAGGTAGCGCGCTATATCGTCTAACTGCGACGTTCTTCTGCATTAGCGCAGGTAATCAAAGTATTGTTTAATCATCAATAAACACAAAAAAAACGTATGCAATATTTACTCCAGGTAACGCGCTAGGTCATTTGATTGCAACGTTCTTCTGCATTAACGCAGGTAAGTAAAACTATTATTTAGTCATTAATAGGCATTAACAAAGATATTTATGAGATTCCCTCTCAGGTAACGCACTATATCTATTCACGTAGCTGTTATTTCAAGTACACACTATGTCATCTGGACGCGACGCTCTTCTGCCTTGCGCGCAGGTAATCAAACTATTGTGTAATTATCAATAAACACAAAAAAAAATATTTATGCAATCTTTATTCCAGGTAACGCTCTATTTCGTCTAACTGCGACGTTCTTCTGCATTAACGCAGGTAAGTAAAACTATTATTTAGTCATTAATAGGCACTAACAAAGATATTTAAGAGATTCCCTCTCAGGTAACGCACTATATCTATTGACGTAACTGTTATTTCAAGTACACACTATGTCATCTGGACGCGACGTTCTTCTGCCTTGAGCGCAGGTAATCAAACTATTGTGTAATCATCAATAAACACAAAACAAAATATTTATGCAATCTTTATTCCAGGTAACGCGCTATTTCGTCTAACTGCGACGTTCTTCTGCATTAACGCAGGCAAGTAAACGATTGTGTTATCATTAACAGACACAAAATAAAAAAACTTATGAGATCTTATTTCAAGTAACGCGCTATATCTCATCAAAATTCCAAAAAAAAAACTCTCTTATTCGAATCAAAAAAAAAACCCAAACGCGACAAAACATGGCAGAACAATCTACCGCAGTAATTAAAAACAGGCACCGTGCTTAAAGAAGCTATTTTCTTGCCACCCGATTCGATTCGTACTGCTCAAGATCTCGATTAGATCTCATCGATTTCGCACAGTCTGCCTACGTCGCAACCGTTCCTCGCTCTAGCCACCGACAGGCGGGCATCTTTGTTCGTTCGTCGGTTCAATCCCGAGAATTCTTCGTTCGCTCGCGATTTACGGGCATAATCGTTGTCACCGGCGACCTGCCGTATAGCAACGATTTTCCCAGAATTTCGGACGGGCTTGCTGTAATCCATTGCGTGATGATATCGCGTGATGTTTTACAGCTGGGCGAGTTGCCGTTCGTTCGTTGGAATTTCTGATGACGAACGGTGTCTGCCTGGAAATTTTTGCACTGAAGATGGGGCGTAGATGCCAAATTTTATGATTTTAAGTTTTTTTTTCAGTTGGATTTGGGAGTGAAGAGGTTTTTGCTGCGTTGCCGAATTATTATTTTTTTTTCGGATAAATACGGGTATGTATGAATATGTCTTTATCTTTTCAGGAATTTGTTAATATGAAGAAGTAGCATAGGGCTACTTCTTGAAAATATAAATTTCATCTTTTCAGGAATTTTTAAAATATGAAGTAGCATAGGGCTACTTCTTGCAAATATAAATTTTACATTTTTCAGGACTTTCTTAATATGAAGAAGTAGCATAGGGCTACTTCTTGCAAATATATATAGATTTTAAATTTTCAGGAATTTCCTCATATGGAGAAGTAGCATAGGGCTACTTCTCGGAAATAGCTAAATTTTATTAAATTATATACTCTGGGAAATCATGGGGTTTTCTCTACAGACGTAGAGAAGCCAAACAAAAGTGGCGTAAGGGGGTATACGCTACACTACACACATCCAGCGCTTAGCATCAAAAGAGCTCGTGAGACAGAAAAACAAAGAAAATACTGGTGGCAAAAGGGTACGTGATGTATTTGAACTGCGGCTGGAAGATTTGAGAGTCACAATCAAAATAAAAAAACCACTTCCATCTCATCATAATGTCAGAGATCTTATTACGCTTTTTATATCAAATGTACACTTTGATGATCAAACTCTTAGCGAGCAAGAAAAACAAAAGATAATTATTCAAATTAAGGATACGATTTTTAACATCTTGAATAGATTGAATAAAGATTCGATTAATGCTAAACCGTCTGAACACCGAAAAATTATTAAAGGTAGCAATATTTTGGCTGTTCCATACGAAAAACAAAGTTCCAGTCAATATTTAACTACACCAGTGCCTATTGATACTAATATAGACAACCTGTCCAACTTCTTTACGGATATATTTCTCCAAACACCTGAAAATAAGCGTGAGCCTGACGCCTTATTGTCAGAAATAAAAGAATCTTTTAATATGGCAGGATTACGTCAGGAGCATATGTCAATAATAGACACACTTAATAGACTGGAAAGATCAGTTACGGACTGGGCACTAAGGTCACCGCAAGAGTCTCAGCAAACATCAAAGGACTGTTATGAAAAGTATATAATTTATGTCTACACTGATATTCAGCCCAGAGTTATAGGTGATCAGTTAGTACGATACTTACGTATAATACCTTTAAAAGAATGTGAAAGTACAATAAGATTTCAACACGTAGATTACTGTCGTATTGAAAAAACCTTTATCGAAAGTATTTCTATAAAAATAACTAATCACCAAGGGGAGTTAATTGATTTCAAGCCAGGCTATATTCCGACATTTATAATGCTCCATTTTAAAAGAAAATAAACTATATATACTCATACAACAAATAATTTAACATAGTGTGGAGGTAATAGCATTTTGTATAACTTCGAAAATGAATTCATATTATACTAAATATTACGCAATTCAAAGTGGCGGTGGTTTAGCGGATATTGGAGAATTATATCGAGCTCCTCTTATTTACCAGCGTGGAAGAGGAATTGGTAGTTTTTTCAGCGCATTATTACGATATTTACAACCTTTGGTTACATCTGGGGCAAAAGCTTTGAAGCAACAAGCAATTAAAACAGGAAAAGCTATTTTAGAAGAAGCGGGTAGTAAACCTTTAACAGATATTTTAAAAGAACAGGGAAAAGCGGCTGCCGAAGAACAATCACAGAAAGGTATAAATAAGCTGTTTGGAAGCATGGCCGGTTCAGGAAGTAGCAGTCGCATGCTTATAAAAAGACGCAACCCCTTTGAAGCTTTACATTTCGCTCCAACTTTTAAACGTAAAAAGCGTTCAAAACCACAAAAGTCCGTTAAAAGAGGTTCAAAAACAAAAAAGACAGCTAAAAGAGCATCTATTAAAGGCAAACGTAAGATACGTAAACGTGTGTTAGATATTTTTGATAAATAGACAACATGCCTTCATTCAGTCGAGTGCGTGGAGTCAATCCGATCGGATGTTGCCTCGTGTTGTAGATCTAATCGATTAATCTAAACATAGCTAATGAATTAATTTAAAACAAGTTGTAGTGTTGTGTTAAACAATTTCCATATAAATCGTTAACTATAATTATTTAAAATTCGACGCGATCGTTCAATAAATAAATTATCAAAATTAAATTTTATCCGCCAAGTGAAGGGCTCTTCTATGCCCTATCAACATTCTATAAGCCAGCAGCACGGTAACGTTTCCTTTCCTTCGCTTCATCTGTGATCAGTGCAAATACATTAGCACTTGTCACTGATCAGCAATCCGGGTGCACTCAGCTGTGGTCATTGAACTGCACGGTCTGAGGTATTGAAAGCAGCAATAGGCATAACACTATTGTTGTTTTTTTTTACCTCGCTGTGTCGTTGACTGCTGCTGGTGGCGCCCAAATATTTGTGTTGTTGTGTGTCGCTTTTTTTTCTTTTTTGCTTTTTTGTTTTTGCCTTCAGCATGCAGAATTTTATTTTAGATTTCTGCAACATTCGCGGATTAAGAGCAAATCGGTTTTCGGTGTACTGCCACCTTAACTCAAAAAATCCGGCAATTTTTGCGCTAAGTGAAACCAAGGTCGTTTCTGATGCTGATATTAATCAGTATCACGTCCCTGGTTACAGCTTCGTGCCTCTTTTTTCTCAGCATAGAGGGATCGCAGTATATATTCGGAATGATGTGGCCTTTACTATTCTTCAAGATTTTCCTTCTGCTAATCCAGAGTTTAATTATATCTGGATTAGGTTCAAACTTCACAAGCACAGCATATACTTCTGTTTCCTTTATCGCAGCCCAAATATGTCTGATGACGACACGGTATTCGTATTTGACAATATCTCCAACAATATTGATCATTTGCTTTCTGTTTCCCCCTCTTCCGAAATCGTCCTGGCAGGCGATTTTAATGTTCATAATATACCGTGGCTCAGACATTCTTCTACCACAAGTCCTGCGGGCCGTTTCGTTGAACTCTTCTGTGAATCATTTAATTTGCAACAGCTAGTGGATGCACCAACGCGAATTCCTGATGCAGCTGGAGATAAAGCTAATTTACTCGACTTGTTTCTAACATCTCATCCTGACAAATATTCCATTTCAGTCGGTTCCCCTCTTGGAAATTCAGACCATTGTTTAATGACGGCTCAATTTACCACCTCAAACCTGTGCCGACCAACTGCTCCACCTACAAGTAGGCTTCTTTGGCACTATAAGAATGCTGATTGGGAAAGTCTCAATAAGTATCTTAAAGAAATTGATTGGTCGGTCTGTTTTGCTTCGAGGGATGTTGATGAATGCACATTACAATTTAGTAACATACTAAATCTTGGCATGCGTGAATACATTCCGTATTCTTACAGCAGGTCTCAACAACAGCATGATCGCTCCTGGTTTAACGATAAGTGCAACCAAGCTATAAAAGCGAAAGAGTCTGCTTTTCGCGCCTATCAATTGCATCCATGTCCGGAAATGAAACAAGTCTACAAGACTGTACGGAACACCTGCAAGTCCATTATCCAGAGAGAAAAATTTCTTTTTGACCAGAATATTAGACAAAGAATCTTGACAAGCCGCAAAGGTAGCAAAGGTTTCTGGTCCCTGGTCAAAACCATCAGGAACAATTTCACCAGTTCCTCTATACCTTCACTACTTAATAATGGTGAAGTGATTGTTGACTCCCTGGATAAAGCTAATATTTTAGCTGCTAGATTCGCTTCAAATTCTCGTCTTCCACCAACTTCACAAACACCTGTTTTGCATCGCCCGTGTGAATGTGTACAAGAGCCAATACACGTTCGTACGAGGGATGTGGTCAGGGTCCTTAAGGGGATCAACGTCTCCAAAGCCGCAGGTCCTGATGGTTTTTCGCCCCTGTTAATTAAAAGCTGCGCCTCATCCTTGGCTAAACCTCTGCGCAAACTCTTCTACTTGTCTTATTCGACAGGAAAATTTCCAACTGCTTGGAAGCTAGCTCACGTTCAGCCTATTCCTAAGAAAGGAGAGGGTAGCGATCCCTCAAATTATCGACCAATTGCCATCACTTCGATTCTTTCAAAGGTTTTTGAATCTATCATTAACTCAAAATTAATGAAGTATCTAGAAACTAATCATCTCATCAACGATCGCCAATATGGCTTCCGAGCTGGACGCTCATCTGGAGACTTGCTGACCTTTCTTACGGAACGTTGGAACCGTAGTCTTCACAATTTTGGTGAGTCTAAAATCGTTGCCCTAGATATTTCAAAAGCCTTTGATAGAGTCTGGCATCCAGCCCTTTTAGCCAAACTCAAAGCACTTGGTCTCTCCCCTCCTCTTGTATTATGGATTGAAAGTTTCCTATCTAGTCGCCAAATACGTGTTGTATTAGATGGCGTTACGTCTGAACCGCATCCCATAAATGCCGGTGTACCTCAAGGCTCTGTTATCTCTCCAACTCTCTTTTTAATTTTCATTAATGATCTGCTTTCCCTTACTTTCAATCCCATCCATAGCTTCGCAGATGACAGTACTCTTGATTTCGCTTACTCCTTTGACACTCTTGCGGAATCCAGGGGGAATGCCGCATGTGTTAAACGAGATTGCATGACTAGATCATTGAATAACGATCTTGCCAATATCCTCGCTTGGGGCAAAGCGAATCGCGTCGAATTCAATGCATCAAAGTCCCAAAGCTGTCTTATCTCATTAAAACAAGATCATAACTTAACCACACCCGTTTCTTTTGATGGAGCATTCATTTCTGATTCACCGTCACTAAGCATTCTGGGCATTAATATTTCCAGTAAGTTAAACTGGACAGATCACATCTTCTCTGTTGCCAAAGAAGCATCGAAATGTCTTGGATTTCTGAAAAGGTGTAAGAAATATTTCAGCCCGTCAAATCTAGCGCTCCTCTACAAGTCCTACATTAGACCTAGAATGGAATACAACTCCCATATATGGGCCGGGGCTGGTCGCACAGCCTTAGCTTCATTGGATATTGTCCAAAAGAGAGCCTTCAAGCTCATTGGCGATTTGGCAATAACTTGTCATATCGACTCACTCGAGCACCGCCGCAATGTTGGATGCCTTTCGCTCCTTTATCGCTATATGCATGGTCAATGTTCTGATGAAATATCTAGTCTAATCCCTTGTAGAATGATTCCTGCACGCAATACTCGCGCTGCAAACCGCGCACATCCTTTAACCCTTCAAATTACTTTCGGCCGTACAGTAAAATTCAGAGATGCTTTTTTATCCCGAACAGTGCGAATGTGGAACAGCTTACCATCTTCTGTTTTTCCTCCGGCATACAATCTGCGGAAGTTTAAGGGCGACATACATCGGCACCTCCGCCACTTTCCTCATATCCCCTAATCCTTTCCCTATCTCCTTCCTGCCATGCTGTGCTTTGCATCATAGGGTATCCCCTGAGCTTGGCTTAATAATATATAAAAAAAAAAAAAAAATACAACGAATGCATGAAATCTGAATTAGACTTTTTCTCAACACCACCTGTACAAAGTAGCATCTCAAAAACTGAAGAAGTATCTTATAAACCTATAGCTTCTTTGGAAAACTCGTCGGTATTGGAATTTGTATCACTAGGACACGGTGACACATATCGAGACTTATCAAGCATATACCTTCGATTGAAATTACAACTGGTTAAAATCAAGAACGGAAAAGAAGAACTTTACATAGGCGAAGATATCGAAATAACTAAACCGGATAAAACCAAAGAAACTGTTCGTGATGAAGGCCCTGACCTTGTAAATAACATACTCCATTCACTTTTCCGTCAATGTACAATTTACTTAAATGGAAAACCAGTTGCTCAAACTGATAACAATTACAACTATAGAGCCTATATTGAGAATTTATTAAATTACGGAAAGATGCCGCTTCAACACATTTGGAATCGGTTGGCTGGTATCTCGATCAAAATAATATGGAGGTAGTTGAAAACCCTGAGCTAAATGACGGTTATTTGGCAAGACAAAAGCTTTTGATTTAACAACAGATCTCTCATATAATTCAACATTTTTTTTTATATTATTAAGCCAAGCTCAGGGGATACCCTATGATGCAAAGCACAGCATGGCAGTAAGGAGATAGGGAAAGGATTAGGGGATATGAGGAGAGTGGCGGAGGTGCCGATGTATGTCGCCCTTAAACTTCTGCAGATTGTATGCCGGAGGAAAAACAGAAGATGGTAAGCTGTTCCACATTCGCACTGTTCGGGATAAAAAAGCATCACGGAATTTTACTGTACGGCCGAAAGTAATTTGTAGGGTTAGAGGATGTGCGCGGTTTGCGCGAGTATTGCGTGCGGGAATCATTTTACAGCGGAGGAGGAGCGGAGAGATCAAGTACTTTAAGTTTGGCTAAAAGGGCTTGATGCCAGACTCTATCAAAGGCTTTTGAAATATCTAGGGCAACGGTTTTAGACTCACCAAAATTGTGAAGACTGCGGTTCCAACGTTCCGTGAGAATGGTCAGCAGGTCTCCAGATGAGCGTCCAGCTCGGAAGCCATATTGGCGATCGTTGATGAGATGATTAGTTTCTAGATACTTCGTTAATTTTGAGTTAATGATAGATTCAAAAACCTTTGAAAGAATCGAAGTGATCGCAATTGGTCGATAATTTGAGGAATCGCTACCCTCTCCTTTCTTGGGAATAGGTTGAACGTGAGCTAGCTTCCAAGCAGTTGGAAATTTTCCTGTCGAATAAGACAAGTAGAATAGTTTGCGCAGAGGTTTAGCCAACGATGAGGCACAGCTTTTAATTAACAGGGGCGAAAAACCATCAGGACCTGCGGCTTTGGAGACGTTGATCCCCTTAAGGACCCTGAACACATCCCTCGTACGAATGTGTATTGGCTCTTGTAAACATTCACACGGGCGATGTAAAACAGGTGTTTGTGAAGTGGGTGGAAGACAAGAATTTGAAGCGAATCTAGCAGCTAAAATATTAGCTTTATCCAGGGAGTCAACAATCACTTCACCATTATTAATTAGTGAAGGTATAGAGGAAGTTGTTCCTGATGTGGAAATCTATTGAATCAGGGAACGGTTAGAATTGAAGGAAGATTTAAAGAAGCACTAAAAACAACCGTGACATGTATTGTATATGCAGAATATGATAGCAGCCTTCATAGATAGCTAAAGATTAAAATGTGTACACCAGCTTCTAAAAACCTATATAAGGCAGGTTAAATGAACATTGTGCTTAAATACGTAATCTATAATGACCTACTGTTTGGTAAATGTGGAGTACTTCTCCGGAGGGCACTTGACCTTCTTAAAAAGAATTTCTTTTGCTAGATTCGCTGCGCAAAATAAGTCTTTTGCGAAAGAAATAATTTTCAAGTATCCTTACATCTAGTACAGAATGTACTGAACAATTAAGTAAATTTGGCAATCTTGAGCTCAAGCATTTGGATGAAGATCTTATAAAAACTCTATCAAAATTTAACATCGTATTTGTTCGTGGAGATACAACTAAAGAATTTATAAATAACTACGTTACATCTCACACCAAAGTCATTGACGTGGAAGCCGTCATTTCTGCTGAACAAGAATGAACACGATTGAGCTTGCAAAGGCGTTAACAAATAACCGCACGACAAACAGGTTTTTTAGAGGTGTTTTTCCATGCAGTCATCTACCACAAAAAATAAAAAAATCTGCATGTGTTATAGCTAACACTGATCCTGCACATAAAGGCGGAACTCATTGGGTCGCCTTTTATTTCCCAAAACAAGGCCCTGCAGAGTACTTTGACTCTTTTGGAAAGTATCCCACCAACAGGTTTTCTCGAAAAATTTTATTAGCTAATTCAAGCTCTTTTTGTAGCAATAAAAAACGACTGCAAAGCCAGTTTTCAGCAACCTGTGGACATTATTGTTGTATATTTCTATATTCTCTATGCAGAGGACGGAGCTTTAAGACTTTTTTAAAACAGTTTGATTCGAACGATCTAAGTTTAAATGATAACAAAATTGTTAATTTATACCGTAGCATATATCTAAAAAAAAAAGCATCCACAATTTGGAGTGGATTTTTGTAGCCAGTCTTGCAAGCCTGAGATCAAAACTATAAAAACCTAAACCCTAGTTGTTTTTGTATTCAGCGTAACAGTGTGATTTGATTAAGATGGAACCATCACGTAAAAAACAAAGGACTCCCACAAAACGTAAAAAGAAGTTATCCAAAGCTGAAGTAGCCGTAAAAGAAAAAAAGGAAGTTGTCTAAATATGCAGCAGAAGTAGCCGGTGAAAATCTCTTGTTAAACTACACGTACCATTTGGACGATTGCCATAACCGGAAAGTAATACTGGGGTTTGACCCTTTATCGTTCGAAGCGAAAATAGTGTTTCATCGGCATGGCCTCTTTCCGATATCAACAACTTATTCCGGATGGTTGGCAGTTTACGAGAATCTCAACGATTTAAAAACCAAAATGGAAGGGACGCTTCCAGCAAATCAGACCGAATTAAAAAACGAATACACGATCCCCGTCAATAGTGGCAGCATTATACTATCGCAAGCGGAGCTTTATAAAATGTTTGAAATGATGAAATTCTTCAATATTGTCATGTTTTACAATAACAACGCTTCTGAAGCTCTTAAGGAATATTATAAAAAGTATGCTGACAAATGTAAAGAAAAAAATGTATTAAAATTACCATGTGAAGATTTTTTTATTCCCAGTCGAACTTCTTATGTACACTTAAATTATTCCAGACTTTTTTATGAAATACCAATGTATTGTATTGCAAATATAATTTTTGATGCAATGAATTTCGATTACAAATAAATGAAATAAAATAAATATAAAAAGTATTTTATTTAATTATTTTATTGACTAACAAATATATATAAATATTAATACAATTTTTAACAGAACAACGTACAGCAGATAAATTTCCATGAATTTCACAATATACTTCAAATTGTATAAGGTTGTTTAGTTTTGGTATTTCAAGTTGTTTTATTTTAGCTTGAGGAATGTATTGCTGAATAATGTTTTCCTTTTCAAGTCCTTTTACATAAATTGTTGAATTTGATAATTTCGTCAGTCAAATAGATTGTTGTAGTAATTAATAGTGCCAGCGTTCCATCTTAACCCGTTTATTCGGTTGAAATTGTAATCATCCTACCAACAAGCTTTTGCTGACAATTGATTACACGGCTCCATACCCGTGAAATAATATAAGGTTGGATTAAGCGATCCGTATTGTAAGAACGACAACTCCTTAGCAAACAGCTGGCCTTTAACTCCGGTGACAAACTTTATATCTAAAACAACACTGTCCGAACTCATGACTTTTACTGCAGAAAGGAAATACCAAACAGATATTTAAATATACGTTTTAAGGCCTTATATATCTAGGTTTCTCGGAAATAATATAGCAATTTTCAACACTATTTAACAAATACAATTACTATCATAAACTATGTAAATTTTTTTTTCGTTTAACAGTTGTCATATTTATGATTATTTTAATTTTTGCAATTACTAAAAATATTCTATTTGCCTAATTACAATAAATTATTCAAATCTTATATATATTACATTCTGGTGCTCTTAAAACCGTAAGGATAAGAAAAACCATCCTGCTTAATTACTCTTTTATCAAAAGTAAATCTAATTCTTTTTGTTTCCGGTTCAGATACAATCACACCAGGTAATTTTCGTTTAATTTTACATTTATTTTCTATTTTTACATGCTCGGTTTCTTCAAAAACAATTTTCTTCATTTTATCAAAATTTATCATTTGAGAATTTTTAAAGTTTAACGAAACCCCTTTACATTTGGTGACGTACTCAAAACCACTAGTTGTTTTAATTTTCAAACTATAACATTTAGCTCCAATGCTTACAAACTCAGATATGTACGCGTTTTTTCCTTAACATTCCAGCTCATTTGTGAGTCCACCCAAAAATTCATATGTTTCAAACGTGTTTTCATTCGTTTTTTCAGTGAAAATTACACTATCAGTGTCGCAGTATAAAACACGATTTTGGATTTTTTCTAGTACTCCATATAATTTCATACGAGCATAAGATGTCGTATATGCCCCTATAGGAATATTCACACGACCAACTACATCTAGATCTTCCTGAATATGTCGCCAGTTAACCCATAATGTATCATTATTTATTACATAAATGGATGATAACTCAATTCCCGGACTTTCAATAAAATCAGAAAGATCTTTAAAACTAGTTACAACAGTTGTTTGCATTTTGTCCCCTCATTGGGCAAATTTTCCCCACAAAGAATTAAGACATAGTTTTGCTTCATGTCTTTGCCCGGAATTTTTTTCGATTTTTGTTTTATCTAAAAGAATATTTTCGTATTTTTCATTCTGCTGAATATACAGTTCTCTTTCATCTTCAGTATTACATGTACTAGGCCAACAACTAGCTTCTTGTTTTAGCACCTCCCTGTCCTGTTTTACGAGCATATTGAGTGTAGCTATATTGCCAAACTTCAAAAATATCTATGATTTTATACCCTTGCTTAACTGCTAGGGCAACTTCAGGAATTATCCAAGTACCTAATAACATTCTTTCAGTTTCAGTGTGTGGGCATTGATGAAGAATATTAAGTTCGCTGCATGTTTTGCAAAGAGGAAAATATAATTTGTTGTTTATTTTAAGAGGAAGAACAGGAATAGTAATATTTTGTGGGGCAAAATTCTACATTTAACAAACCCATGTATTTTTATCAAATCTTCCGCGGAAGGTACATCCCCATATTTTAATATTTTTGGATGCCCAACAGGATAAGGTGCATATTTATTTACGTACGGATAGAGACTTGTAAAGTTCAAATTTTCTCATCAGCCTTTGCTTCATAATAAACAGCAAATTGCTCAGTACGCCCTCCTGTTATAGCTTCCCGCGGGTTAAGGGAAAGTACATGACTTTTTAAATCGTTATCTAAAGATTGGTTTATTTCCGGATTTTCTTTTAAAAACTGTTTGAAATAACACCCCCACATTGTTATTATTTTAAACCCTGCACGTTTGATTAGTTCAATTCTTTTACACGTGCCTTCATATCGATGATCAAGATTCTGGAATTGAAGTTTATTTGAAGTCCGGTTTTTGAAACACAGTATACAGGCATGGAAGAAACATCCAAAAAATTCATAAACAGTATTGGTATCCGGATTAAACCCGTCAACTTTAAAGCCGCATTTTCGTAGTTTTACATCACCATAATTTTCTACGGGTTTAATTTTCCCCCCAACTTTGCTGTTTTCAAATGTAAGCCATTTTAGACCAATAATTGACTGATTCGAATTTCTAATATACCCGTTTTTAGGCATAATACCTAACAAATTTTCTTTTAGAAAGTTTTTTCTGTATACTAGCATTACTGTTGATGCAATTGCTTCCGTAAACGGATTTATTTGTGTTATTTTTAAAAAATCCTTCATAAAAGTTAAAAAACTCTCTCGTAAAATCTTGACGTCATTTCGACAATAACTTATTAATTCGACCTGATTATTAAAAATTACCTTGGATTTTACTTGGTTGTCGTACCATTTGCAGAAGTTTTTCCTTTCATCTGTCTTCATTGCGTCAATGGCATACATTTCTGTAGATGGAATTTGTCCTACATAGTTCCAGTTATCTAAAGTATTAAAAAAATGAGGGTAATATCCTCTTTTGATATTTGGAATATTAAAAACGTTGGGTAGTTTTGATAATGCAAACGGTAGAAAATTTAATGAATCAATAAAAATTAAACGCCCACAAGTAATTTTCATAATTTTTGACGCATTCATGACTGGTACAACTTTTTTTTTATCAGTTCTGATATAATAAAGTGTCCGTCGTAAGATTGCAAATTGTGCGCAATACAAATAATTTGCGTTACAAAAGGTCTGTGCAAAAAGCAGTAATCTACAAATTTTTCTACTATATTTTCAGACCCGTTTTGATATTTAAAAATATGTTCGCGTTTGCCGCATTTAATACAATCACCATCGTCTCTAGTATCCGAAATATAACATTCATTGCAATTCTGCTGGGCTATTATTAAGTTTACATTGTGTACAAATGAATCAGATTTTTCTTGATATTGTTTGTTTTGAGTGCTTTCACAATCAAAAAATATGAAAAAAAAATTTGTATTTTTCTTTTTTTTGTAAACTTTTATAAAACACAACTGATCTTCTGGAACGTATTAAAAACAATTCTGACAATAAAACTCACCACAAATGTGAATTTCCTGCCTTTTAGAATAATCGCCAAATTTACCATAATCTTTACAAACTTGTCAAGTTTTGCAAATAGTTTCTTTATTCAATATATTTTTTAAGTGATTATTGTAACACACAGTACCCCTAAAGGATCTTTTACATTTTTCACAATTTATTACTTCTTGCACAAATAAACACGATACATAACACTATGTACACTACATTTCACATTTGTGGTCAAACTTATGATCATATAAATTATCACAAAAAACACAGAGATATTTCTTATTAAAAAACCCCGTCGGAGATTTAACAATATAAAAATGGTTTTCAGCTTCAGAAAAATAAAGATAAATTTTCTTATTCCGCTCAAAATGGGTTGGCCCCTGAAATAGTATATTTCCCTTTAACGAATTAAAGACCACAATTTGAAAATCTTTTAATTATTTTTGGAATTTATATAGATCTGATAATAAACAACCTTTATTTTCCGTTACTCGAACTAAAGCATTCTTACACAACACTTTTGAAAGGCTAAGAAGCTTGTTTTCAAACTTACGTGAACATTTTTTCGGTAGGGTGATACCATTTGATATTTCTACTGAATAACACAAACATTTTGGAAGACATAAAAAACCGCTTTGACTAACATTTGTCAGACTTTTCTTGTTTTTCAAGTAAGCGACTTCATTCTCGATGTTAATTAATTTTCCTCCTCCATATATAAAATTCACTATATTGGCTTCGACCTGCAATATTTCATCCGAAAAAAATACGGAGTTTGACTGATTAACATCAGAGATCAGATTTACGATCAATTTACCTTTAATCTTATCTACTGGTCTCATACTAACCCATATCGGTTTAACTTCCGGATTATTTGGCAATGAAAGTGACAAGGCTATTTGACCTCCCTCATTGCTGTTTAAAACTAATTCTTTAATCATTTCAGAAAAGGCACTTTCCATCCATTCAATTAAATTATTAATGTCTTGATGTGAGGAATTTAGTTGAAAAGTCATCCTTACGCCATCCATTTTAAATTTCCTGAAATGTTTATTTTCTTTAGATAATATTTTAATAAAGTCCCCACCACCTGACTGCACTATTTCACTGAGTTTATACTAGAAGAAGGTATAGCCACATCATCCGTATTTCTTAATACGTTGGTGCTGACAGTAGACTCACAAATATTCACTATGCCGGAAAAGTGTGGTTTGTTTTGGCTGGATAAAACGCTTACCTTTTCTAAGGTAGAAAGAGCTTCTTGAACAAAAAGGTTTTGGAAGCAGTCCTTATTAGAAATTGCATATTTAAAAATAATTTTCTATACTTTTAAAATATCTTTTGTTGTTAAAGCAACATTATTATCAAACATTTGGTTTAACCCTGATCTTAAAAAGCATGGGAAAAACTCTTCACCCTTTTCTACAACTAGTTCTAAAATATTTAAAAACTTATCTGTTGACATGACGCCGTTATTTTATTAATCTATTAAGGCTGGTGATACTGCTGAGAAGTTGCTGTAACAAAAAATAAAAAAAAACAATATATTAAAAACTAGCACTTTAATTTACTTCCAAAATTATGACTCTTACTTTTTACTTTTGCTTTTTTCCTCTACGCACTACCTAGGATTAATAAAACTACGGCTTTTGATTTTAAAATACGCACAAGATTTCATGATAAACACAACGTTTGCTTATAAAAGTTCGCTTTCAATAAAAATGACGGTATTTTCGTCTACCTTTTATATACCCTAGTCTCCCCTGTTTAAGTGTATGTCTTGCTTACAAAGTAATAAAATCCAATCCAATTGTTTTTTACTTTCGCTTTTGTATATAAAACGGAATTTTTCGTGTATATTTCACAGTTCTATATCAACAGTTGTTGGCTCTTAAGAAATATTCGTAAAGTCATAGTTTTAAAATAATATTATTGTAAAGCATGGTGAGTCAAAAATAATAGTTTTAAAACTTTTTACGTCAATAAAATTATATGATTAACCAATTCAGGCAAACTCCACATCGGAATTGTTGACGACAATCGGAAACGAGCCAGCGTATAAACTTTTGAGACTTGCAGAGCTGGAAATTGATAAGGAATATAAAATCAACTATTTCAAGTACGTTTAAACGCAGTACGGCCAGAAATTAACGGTTTACCTGGATGGTAATTCATACATATACCCTCCATATCGATTCTCCGAAAAAATAAAAACGCAAAAACAGCTGGATGAAATCAACTCTTTCAAAATTATTTTATTGTTTTAACGAGTAGACACGTGGAGAACAAGTTGCTTCAGTTTTCATTCATTCAAAAATGAAAAAATGTTCATCGATTGTAATAAAAATACTTGACTGCTATTAACCACATCTTTTATTTCTTCGCCTGACCTTTTTTCAGATTATCGCATTAATTCGAAACGACGCAAAAACTTACCTTACCCAACATTTATACACCGCTTCTCTCTCTATATCCAGCCACTTTCGCTTTCAACACAAAAAAATATAAACAACAAACTTTGCCCCCAGCAGGCCCCCTCGAAGACAGAGTGTAAACAAACAAATTTGCCCCGATCGTCCCCCACGTAAACAAAAACCTTACCCCGATCGTCCCCCACGTAAACAAAAACTTAGCCCCCTATGGTTCCCACACGGAAACAAAACCTCGCCACTGAAAAAACAAGTTTCATTTGAAATTCAACCGCGAAAAATATAAACCCACCTCTTGAGCAGGTACACTACATTTATTCACATGTGTCCGAACATAACAACTGCACTCTCATTTTTCAGATCAATAGTGTCACACGGTATAAACAGACCTCCATATTCTGGAAGTTGTTTCCAATTCCGCCATTTACTTTACACACAAGTGGTACAAAAAGCAACTTTAGTCTCATCAACTTTCATTTTCCCGTGCATACGCCCATTTATCATATGATTTACTCTATAGTGGGATAAGGGTCTTCTATCCCTTACAGACGGAACGTTATTTGGTATCCAAAGTGTCCATATACTACTAATGTATATACCTTAATTTACTATTCATTCTCATACAAAATACACTCTCGAATTTGACTAGAATTAATGCTCATGTCAGCGTATACTAAAATGACCTTGATGTAATGACCTGAGTCACACTCTGCTGCAAAACTTGAAAAATTTAGTTGAATATAGGTTGGAAGGCATTTAATGTAGGATATTTAATAGTTTTATTAAAGGAAACACTGGGCCTTTATTTTAAATAGTTTTGTTGAATGTCGAGCTATGCAAGGCACAGGCTATACCTCAATGGAACATCTTAAAAACGTCCCTACATTGATGTATTTGTTAATTAATTAGACGTATTTCTACTTATATTCCGCATCTTACAATAATAGCCTTTGCATCCGTTTCCTTATACATATGTATAAGAAAATTAAATTAGGACTCGACTATATGCCCAATCTCCAGCATAGGTAAGCAGGTTGACAAATATTGCATTTATCAACGCTTCTGATTAGAATACTAAAGAAAATGTAACCCAAGTAAGCTGAGCTGCGATCACTTTTTTTTTTAACACTCTTCTCGTTCTCGTTGTTGACGTCCGTCACTCAACCGTGGCGCTGTTGTTTTTTCCTTCCTGTCTGTTTTTGGTTCAGTGGTGCTGCCAGTAATTGTCGGCCAGTATTTAAGCGGAGTTCGCATTATGCATTTTTCCTTGTTACTATTCGATAAGTTTTGTTAGATATTTTAGTTTTGCATGTTTTAAAAATTAGTTTTATTTGTTAAATTATTTTTGTTACTTTGCAAATTTTTCATTTATTTAATTTATGTTTGTTAAGTTATTTCTGTTGCTATTTTAGCTTGCATGTTTAATTATTCATTTTATGTTTGTTAAATTATTTCTATTGCTAACGTACAATTAAATTTTAGGGAAGGCTGTGAATTCTCATGTGATTTATTTAATTTAATTTATTATTATTTTTCCAATTTTTATCTGTAGGTGTCGTTGGCCCTATATATATTTTACCATTACTCAATTCATTTCTGCCAACCTCCTCCACCAGCTCCATCTCATCGTATCCCGTCGTGCCTAGCACCACGACGTTCTGGTAGTCCCATCCGGAGATGGAATATATCCTATAGTGACGACAGCTCTCGACTTACTGTCGACGAATTCGTGTTTAGAGTGGAAGCATTGACTTACTCGGCCTTAGACGGAGATTTTGATCCCCTAGTACGGCACATGACAATCTTGCTTTCTGGTCCAGCAATGGATTGGTACTGGTCTCTCCTGAGGCAGAAATCCAGGAACAGAAAGCAAGGGAGTCACTACGTACAAACAACACCTGGTACATCTGCGCGATCAACTGCAAAGTCCTTTGGCGGACGGAGAGTTTTTAGAGATCCTTGGAGGCTAATCAGCTTTCAGACATTCAGCAGGAAATCTGTTTACATACCACTAACACCATCCACCAACTACGGAGTCTCGTGACTGAAATACAGGCTACACAGCAGCGAATCGCGACAGCGTGCAGCTGTGCCTATCGCAGCCCAAGAGTCAGCGAGGTGGATAAGTGCCATCCAACAGATGCCGAACAGCACAGATCACCTGAACGCAGTGAGGAAGCCGTCTTGGTATCTGTCCTAACAACATCTCAGAACGTTAGCTGCTAGAATTGTGACCAGCCCGGTCACTTTTACCAAGACTGCCGGCAGGAAAGACAAGTCGTGCTCTGCTATGGATGCGGACGCAAAAATATCTTCAAGCCCGATTGCAGCCATTGCACAAACTGCAATGAATACTCCAGTTCAAGCCTTGAACAAGTAGGAAGGTCCGCTCCATTAGCAGACTTTGACGATGAACCGCTGAATTGTCCACTGATATCATTCAATGACTCTGATGATATCAGCAAACCACCTGATAGTACAAATATGTCACTGATAGAGACGGAGAACCTGATAGACTTCTCCGCAGATCTTCAAGCTCCCATTTCCACTTGTGGGGAGCTCATGACACTATTAGACACTTCCTTGGAAGAGTCTTTAATTTTCGATATCCCGATAACACCGACAGCACCTGTAGCTGACAAAGTTACTGAGCGGGAGGTGCGGCCTCCTGGCATTTCTGCACTGAAACGGCCACCACGCTCTGTTATGACAAGTGGGCGTGAGCCTGTTTCACACCCGCTGATGCCGTATCATACGCGTCTGCAGAATTATAATGCAGTAAGAGACCGAATCTTCTCCTCAGTAGCGGAGTTAGCTGACATTATGTATCCTGACCTGGATTTTAGACCAAGAAAGAAACAATCTACCGTTCGTTGGCGGGAATACTGTCGACGGAAGAGACTGGAAAGAAAAAAATTGGCACAGATTTCCATGTCGATGCCAGACGACATTCGCCCGTATGCCGAAGTAAGACTACTCGGGCGAACTGAGACTGGATTAGTTGATAGTGGTGCCACTGTCAGTATTCTAGGCCAGGGAGCTCTAGAGAAGCTTGCGGAAGCAGAGGTTGAATGGAAGCGGTATCGGACACAGGTACAAGTAGCGAATGGTGCCATGACGACTGTGCATGGTCATGTGAACTTGGACATCACTTTCCGTGATAAGACCCAAAACGTGCGTTTTTACATGGTTCCTGGGCTCACACAGGCACTATAGCTGGGAATAGACTTCTGGCGTCTATTTGGGTTGGCTCCAGATGTTCTAGGTATAGTTGCAGAAGTGACACCAAGTTTACTAGCTACTCATGACAGCGACTGCCATGCTCTTTCCGGTATAGATCGACAGCGTTTAGAAGCTACTATACAGCTTTTCCCGTCCTTCGTCTCTTCAGGCTTAGGACAAACATCTCTTGTCAGTCACAGGATTGAAACGAATGACGCGACTCCGATAAAATAGAGGTTTTATCCGATTTCACCGGCAGTACAGAGTTTGATGGATGCGGAATTGCGACGAATGCTATCATTGGGTGTGATAGATGAGAGCCAGAGTCCTTGGAGCTCTCCAGTTGTACTGGTGCGGAAGGCTGGAAAGGTTCGGCTTTGTTTTGACGCCAGGAAAGTCAACTCCGTTACGATGAAGGACGCCTATCCACTACCGCAGATATGTGCGCTTCTGAGTCGAATTCCTCCGGCAAACTACATTACATGCCTGGACCTGAAAGACGCATTCTGGCGGATCCCACTAGACGCTGATTCCAGAGAGATGTCCGCGTTTACAGTACCTGGTCATCCTCTCTATCAGTACACGGTGATGCCATTCGGCCTCTGCAATGCTCCACAAACTATGTGCTGGTTCATGGATAAGGTCATTCCTTTCGATCTTCGTGAAAATGTTCTCGTCTACTTGGACGATTTACTGATTCTGTCATCAGGCCTTGACTCACATCTCACATCGCTAACCCGTGTAGCGGATTGTTTGAAGAACGCTGGACTCACTATCAGCGTTGAGAAGAGTAAGTTTTGCATTTAGGAGACTAAATACTTGGGTTTTATAGCAAGGAAAGGAGGAATCAGGACTGACCCAGATAAGATCTCAGCCATAGTTGACTATCCGTCACCTAAAATTGTTCGGCAGGATCGACGCCTGCTAGGTATGGCGGGATGGTATAGACTATAGACGGTTCATCCCGAACTGTACTGATTTAACTGCCTCCACAACTGACACCTTGAAGAACCCTAGTCAGTTCAAGTGGACACCTGAAGCCCAGACGTCTCTTGATTTGTTGAAACAAAAACTTACCTCTGCTCCGTTGTTAGTGAGTCCAGGTTTCACCAAGCCGTTCATCATACAGTGTAATGCGAGCCAACATGGTATTGGTGGATTGCTGCTTCAACTAGATGACGTGTTATGTCCGGTTCTACTCCGTGCTCCGAAGGAGAGAGCAGACGCCGATATTCAGAAAAGGGGAAAAAAATGTAAAAGAATCACTGTATTATTTTTATTTATTTGTTACGTTATTATATTTTTTTTTCTATTCTTTTCTTTATAAATTTATTTTTTTTTTCAATACATATTTCCGTTACCGAAAATTTGTCATATCTTTTTTTAACACATAACACAAAAATTTATTATTTATTTCTCTAACACTATCATTAACAATTTTTAGTACGGGTTTTTAGAGATTTTTACCCTCGACGGACTTAAAAAACGAACTCTGCTCGGCGGTTTTAAAATTTCAACTCCTCGAGGATCGGCGATATTGCAACCAAGTACCCATGGTAAGCTTCAAAAAGCTTTTTTTTTATTCTTTTTATTACTTTCCCACGACGTGAAGAATCGTACGTGGGAAAGTACAAAAAGTTTTGGCACAGTGCATATGGATGAAATCTGATATGCACTTGTGTCTTGAAAAAATAACATTTTAGTAGTTATGTGTATGTATGTACATAGTACATGCAGATAATTTAGAGGAAAAGCTGTATGTAGGTAAGTATATGTACATGCCGTGTGAACGGAATGTAAAGCTGATAACAAAATGCAATTTATGCTAGATTGCATTTTGTTACAGTACGAGAATGCATTTTTAAATGCATTTGAAGTACAAATGGGGTTTTTTTTTAAATAAAATAAATTTTACCTTTCAGGGTCAAATTCGTAGTACGCCAATATATTGCATAGGGCAAGATATTGGCGTATTTGTTTTATGGTTGTGATTCGGGTCAATGGGCACCTGGGTCACAACATCCCTCCCCCCTGGGGAAAAGAAAGTTTTATTCTTTCGAGAAGAAAACTTTCTTTTTAACTAACTTAATCTTTGTTTTTGATGATTATAAGGTTACATGTGAATGATGTACTTATATACTAAGAATATACCTGCTGTTAGGTATTATTACGGAATATATATACATATTATGATATTTTTAATTACATATTTCTAATTTAATTATCTATTTAAACAAGTTTTCAATTTATAGACGATGGAAATAATTATACAATATAAGATGCATATTTGTCTATTGAAATATATGTAATAGCTACCTATTTATTTTATATATATATATATTTATATTAATTTTTTATCTTATTTAAAGAACAAAAAAGAATATTGAAATGGTAGACATTTAGTTGCATTCAAAAGAGAATGGGGAAAGTGAAAGGAAAAAAAAAATTTTCACATATAAAATTTAAAAGGAATTATATATTATTTATATATATAGTGGTGAACTAACGTTAATCGTAAGTAAATAACATTAATAACGTAATTATATTTATTTTATCTTATTTATTTATTCGCTCAAATACTTTGGTGTACTTACTTTTTAAAATTGTTATTTATTTATTTTATATACAAGAAAATATGGTGTCCTTGTATATAATTTCAGATAGCTTTCATAATTTTGTCGATACTATATTTATTTCAAATCTCTATATATTTCTTTTTATATTTATTACTTTGCTTTTTTTATCTTATTTTTATTTTATTTATTACACTATGTATATATATATATCTCTTTATTCTTTATCACTTTTGGTTTTTACATTTTCCTCTACATTCAATTACACGCATATACAAGTGCATACGCAATGGAATGTGTGGGTATTATTTGTCTCTTAGACTGTTTTCTAGTGGGGATGAAAAAACCTTGACAAAAAACAAATATTTTTCATAAAGAGAGAGAAAAAAAATGTTGTATTGTTCCTTTAAATTTCCTTTTTCCCTCGTTTGATCTTTGGGAGGGGAAGGTGTTAAGGGATGTTAAAGGATGGAAAAGGTTATATCGTCTGTTATTTGTTGTTGTAATTTTGGTACTTTTTACTTTCTGATTGGAAGCATGCGTCCACGAGATATGTATATGCTAACATGTGTTTTTATATATTTAAATATATTAGAATTAGTTGGGGGAACTATCTGCAGTTCTTCTGTTGGGAGCAGGGGTTATGATGAAGTTAGACCTTCTTGGTGCCGCAGTGGGCACATCTGCAAGTATATGTTCCGGTACCAGAGGTATATCCTTACCTATGCCGGTTTTTGGTTTGAATTTCATGTACATGTAGGTGATTAGAATAGCGATAACTAATGCTATTGTTAAATATGATAAAGCATAGTGGTGAATGTGGTGATTGTTTATAGGATTTAGAGAATTTGATTCTTGTTCTTTTTGAAGGTGGATGGATTTTAAAATTTCAACGAAGTCCATGTTGTTTGTGATATTTAAAGGATTTGTTCTTCCGTACGTTTCCATAGAGGGAAGCGTCATATTTTCGATTATGTTGGAAATGTTTGTTGTTGGGATGAAATGGGAGTTAAATTTTGATATTTTTACGTTATGTCCGTGCAAGATAAATTCTTTGCTGCGGACATAACAACCTGGGTAGATAAATATTGTTCCGGTTCCCTGCAGGGTTTCCGAACTAATTGAATCTTCGCAAACGATATCTATATGGAAAGGTTTTTTGAGGGAGAAAAGCCATGCATTTTGGTTTGATAATTGTGTCATATAGTAGTTCTGATTTGAAGTCAAAATTTTACAATTTGCTGTAATAGGTTCCTTTTTTATTAAATTAATTTCACATTGATTTACTCTATTGTTTGTATTTAAAATGGGTGATGAAATTTTGCAATAAAAGTGAGTATGGTCCAACGTTGCGCAATTGTGGATTTCCTGTAGTGTTAATTCGATGTAGTGATCACGATTGTAATCAATTAATATATATTCCTTTAATGGTTCAATATATATGAATGAACCGTTTAGGATTGTCGGTAATGGCATTGCTTTGAAAATTTGGTAGGATTCTTTAAAAGGAAGTGGGATTCGAAGTTCTATATTTATTTTGTTGTTGAAAACATTTGCAGATATTGTGCTTAGTTTGTAGATTTGTGAAAATAATTGTCTCTGGAATTTATGGGAAGCATCATTGAACTCGGCAGCTCCTGCCTAATTTTTGATAAAATTTTTTCAATCTTATTAGGTGATATTAGTGTAGGGCGAAATTTTCCATGTTTGGAATCAATTAAAAGATCTATTAATTCTGACTGTGTACTTTGATATCTGAATGTCATTAATGAAACAAGTGAGACGAGTGATTCTAATTCAATGGATATTTGATTATCCAGTGTTCTATTTACCATTAGCGATGTAGATATTTGAATCGAAATTAGTTTTTTATGCATATTCAGGAATTCCTTTTCAATTGCGGCCTTGGTTTTATTAAAAATTTGAGCTGTTGCTTCTATTATCGCGGTTTGGCTTTTCATGAGGGAAAGGAGGGAATTTTGGTTTAAAGTGAGGTTGTGAATTTGTTCATCATACAACTTGGCATCATATTCATCTAATGTGCCGAAAAGGGCTTTGGAAATGGAGCCTATAGCATTGAATAAAGCTCTTTGTTTCCTACTTTGAGTTACTAGGAGCATATTTTTGTATTCTATATTTGCTATAATAAGGTTTATCTGTAGTAACGTACCGTTACAAGTATGCGCCATCGCTGAATTTCCGTCCAAATTCTGGCATGTAGATGTAATTTGTTGCGTGATGAATTTGATGTTCTTGAACTCAGATTTGAAGTTTTCTAAATCGTAGAAGGTTACGATTTTCCATTCGTTCGTGTAAAAATTGGCCCTGCCAATAAAAAATGCCCGCGCTGGCATTTATTTGCTTTACTTCTATCCCCGAGCTGGAGATGAGGGGGTTGCAAATTAAAATGAATGCCAATTGTATCATTGTGAGGACCTGGAAGATGATATTGTTATATTCATTTGTGAATGTGTTTTTTTTTGAAGGGAATGAAGCTTTTATATTAATCTGTAAAAAGTTTCAAGTCGTTATTGTGGACTCTCTTATTTTTATAATTTATTTTTACAGTGGAGTTTTCAGGGGAATTAATTTCTATAATCACGTGTGGACCTGTCCAGAGTGGTGAAAATTTGTTATCTTTCACTCTGCTTTTTAACAAGAATTTGTCTCCAATATTAAAGGTTTTCGGGATAGAATTTTTGTCGTACTGAAGTTTTGATTTCCCTTTGTTGGCCATGGCTATATCTTTCGCAATTTTATAGCTGTGTTGTAGACGTGCTTTTAACTCGTTTGCATAATTATCGTAGTTATAGCAAACGGTCGGAGATGATTTTAAGTTATTTGGGATTTCGGCTGGGAATCCGTACAGGAGTTCGCGGGGAGTATAATTTGTACTCGAATGAGGGGTGGTATTATAGACGAACATGGCGTATGGAATCCATGTATCCCACTTGCGGATCTTTCGCTACATTAGATCTGAGGTATTCTGCTAAAGTTCTGACTCCTCTCCAATGCACCATTTGTTTGAGGGTGATATGGAGTAGTTTTGAGCCTTTTGATCTTTAGCAGTTTGGATACCTCGGCGAACATGCCACCTATGAGGTTAGATCCCTGATCTGTTAGGATACTTTCTGGAATGCCATGTCGACAAACTATTGTTGTCGTGAAGGCTTCCGCTAATGTCTTAGATTCCGTGTTGACTATGGGAATAGCCTCCGAGAATTTTGAAAGGTCGTCTTGAAATGTAAGGATGTATTTATTTCCACAATGGGAAATTGGGAGAGGTCCTACAACATCTAGGTACACTCTTTCAAAAGGTTTTGAGCTTATGCTTGAGATTTTCATAGGAATCTTAGGATTTCTGGATACTTTGTTTACTTGACAAAGTTTACATTTTCTTACATATCTTACAACATCGCCTGACATGCCAGGCCAATAGAATTGTTTTTTAATTCTTTTAATTGTACGGGAGACGCCTTGATGGCCTCCCGTTGGTAAAGAATGGAAATCTTTTAGAACTTGTTCAATATCACTGCTGTTGGATAAATACTTTATGGAATCTTGATGAAGTTTGATATTTATTTGTTGGTTAACGAAGACTTTGGTAAAAATGTTTTTAATAATTGATAGATTTTGTTGGTCTAATACTGGGAAGGAGATATTTATTTGACTTAACTGATTTGCTTCTGTATATGAGCAGATCTCAGTTGGATCTTTTCAATGTCTAATCTATCTCTTTGTGATCGGCAAGGTAGATTGACTTTTGAGATGATTACTGTGGAGTCTTTTTTCTTAAAGAAGTTCAGTTCGTTTTGTAGTAGTGGAGGTTTGTCTGAAAGTTTTAATTTAGACTTTAGCACTTTTTCAAGTTCTGTATCTTGCATTGGCAAGATGAAAAATTTGGGATTAGTATTTTTAGTTAAAGGTAATGGGAAATCGGTTTCAGTTATTATCACTGAGGAACTGTTTACCATTGATAAATCTGGATTTGGAGTAGTAATATTTGGATTGGGTGTATCTAAATTCGCCTGAGCTTTGGCTTGATTCCTGGTTACTACATTTACATAAGTATTGGGTTCCGTTGATTTTACGGAATTTTCTGGGATAGCTCTACTGAGAGCGTCTGCATTTGTGTTGAGTTTTCCAGGTTTATGAATTATTCTATAGTCATATTCCTCAAGACGTATTCTCCATCTCATTAGTCTTGAGGAATGATCCTTTAGATTCATTAGCCATACTAATGGCTTATGGTCAGTTATGATGGTAAACCGTGTACCATAAACGTATGGCCTGAATTGCTCAACTGCGAAAACAATTGCCAAAAGCTCTTTTTCAATTGTTGAGTACCGAGTTTCTGCACCATTAAGAACTCGACTCACGTAGGCCATTGGGTGATCTCCTTGATCATCTGCTTGAGAAAGAACTGCTCCGATGGCGTAGTCACTGGCATCGGAGGTGACAAAAAATTCTTTGTCGAAATCTGGATAGGATAAAATTGGTGCTGATATTAATTTGTTTCGTAATTCGCAAAATGCTTCATCGCAAATTGCGTCGAACTTGAAAGGTGTGTCCTTCTTCAGAAGGTTAGTAAGAGGTTTCGCGATTTTAGAAAAATTTGGAATAAAGCGGCGATAATAGCCGACGAAACCAAGGAAGGCTTTTATATCCTTTTCCTTCTTGGGTCTAGGATAAGATTGAACTGATTTAATTTTTGCCGGGTCTGGCTTGACTCCATTTTCAGTAATGATGTGCCCTAGATACATTATTTCCTTTCTTAGGAAATGGCACTTATCGGGTTGTAATTTTAAATTGAAATCCCGAAGGCGGCTAAATACATTTGCGAGCCTAATATTATGGTCTTTAAGATTGTATCCATGGACTACAATATCGTCCATGTATACGAAACAGTAAATGCCTTGGAGTCCGGAAAGGACATTATTCATGGCACGTTGGAAGGTTGCGGGTGCACCTTTTAATCCAAATGGCATACGGTTAAACTCGTAATGACCATAAGGAGTGCTAAACGCAGTTTTTGCTCTATCCTTCCCGTCCATGCGAATTTGGTGGAATCCGCTGGCGAGGTCTAGCGTTGTGAAATATTTAGACTTACCCAATTGATCTAATATGTCTGTAATATTAGGTAATGGGTACGCGTCGCCAATAGTAATGTCATTTACTCGGCGGAAATCTACAACGACTCGCCATTTTTTGTTCCCATGCTCATCCGGCTTTTTGGGAACTAGAAGTAGGGGAGAATTCCACGGACTATTTGAAGGACTTATTATTTCTGAATCCAACATTTCATTTATTTGCCGAGTAATTTCTCTCCGGCTTGTTTCTGGAAGTCTGTACGGTTTAGTATATATGTGAGGTTTATTCGGGATTGTTTCGATTTTGTGCTCGGCTGCATTTGTAAATGTTAGGAAATCCCCTTCTAAGTAGAAGAGATCGTTGAAATCCTTACAAATTTTCCGAATACTCTCGGCTTCTTCCAAATTACAGTGATCCAATTTAATCAGGGTGTGCAGTTTTTTTATTCTGCCCCTAATTGGATCTCTGTTGGAATCCGTGGAGATGCAATCGAAGTCATTAAGGTCATGGCATTCTGGATTCATGTCATGAATTGCCAGTTCGACGTCCTGTTCATTCGTGTTGAGAACTAGGACTTTTGCCATTCCTTGTGATGGGTTGACTATGGTATTACCTATGAACAACCCTGGCTTTACCTCTTTTTTAAAATATACTGATTCCGTGGTTGACAAAGTTGGAATTTGAATTATGGATTCAGAACGAGCGGGAATTGTAATAAGTTTATTATGTAATTTGTCCGATTCGTTTCGGTTTTCATTGGATTGTAAAATATATTCCGTTTTTTGTAGGATATTTGTGTTGGGGTACTTTTCACGTTTGGTATTTAAATCCCGTGAAGTACTGGGAAACTTGCTTTTATCAGCACTTGCATTGTTTGTTTCGGACTTCTTGTCATTGTTAGCATATCTAAGATATGTATTTGGATAATCTGAGCGATATTGCTCTATGGGATAGGATAAATGACATTGCTTCACATCTAAGGAAATGTAATTGTTTTTATAATTGATACAAGGTTGTATCTGGACAAGAAGTCGTGGCCAATTAGGCCGTCATATGCTAAGGTTGAGTTTTCTCCTACTATTTGGAAGGGATGTTCTATTACAGATTCTTCGCTTGATATAGTTGCCAATTTTGCTAATATTAATCCTTCTGTAGTTTTAGATTCCGAAAATAAAGTATTTATTTTGCAGATTGCATCTTTATAGTAAGTGATACCTGCTTTCAGTGTATTGAACTTTATGAGACTAATTTCTGCTCCTGTGTCTACGAGGAACTTTGTTTCTTTATTGGAGCACACATTGGTAAATAGAGAGATAGTAATGGAGTTGGAATTGATAATAATTGGAGTTTTCAGCGTTATTTGATCTTTTAATAAATGTGTATTATCTAATTTGGGTTGGTGTGTATGTCGGCTTTTGTTTGAATATGCGAGGGGCTGCCGACTAATTCCTCTCGCCTTGATTTGTTTTCCGAGTGCGTTAAAAATATTCCCGGATTTTGTACGTGATCTTTGTTTGATCTTGGTTCATTTTGGGGTTGTATTGTCGAGGAATGGGATTTTTTTCTAAAATTTAGATTTGGAACCTGGTTGAAGCTGACCTCTTTTTGGGGAATTGTAGTTCTATTGGGACTTTTCGTTCGCTTTCTGAAATTTTGATCAACGGGATTTATATTTCCTCTGTAGAAATTCCCGTGGTTTGCTATCCTTGCCCTGCATACTTCTATGGTATGTCCTAATTTGTGACAATACCTGCATGTAGGGGTAGTGCTGTTGGACGTGCTAGCCTGCTTAGGGGGATTGCCTTTGTTTAAATTATTTGGAAAATATTTATTTGGGGTTGGGTATGTACGAATATTTTGTGGACAATTTGGGGGTAAATGTCCCTGTGCTTTGCATTTATAGCAAAAGGGGCTCTGCACTTGCATTGATTGAACAGTGCGAGAAGAGTTTGTTGCTAATCTTGTTGCCTTTGATTCTAGGCGTAATGCTTGCTCGCCAATATATGACGTAATGGGCTTTAATGCTCTATTTTCGTGGAGTTTGGCCAGAGTTTGGAGTTGCTCGCTTATTAATCCATCCTCTATTGCTCTAATAGCTTGTTTTTCGTTGTCCTTTACGAGAGAGTTTAACAGTAGTTTATCTGTTGTATATGAATGCGTGGCTTCGTTCAATTGAGCATGTGTCATATTAATTCGTTGCAGGAATTCTTTGACAGGCTCTCCTGCTCTTTGTCTTGTGTTTTGGAGTTTTGATTGGAGTACGGACTTTTCTAATTTTACTTCGAATATTTCGAGTAGTATTTGCTTCAAATCTGACCACCTGCTTGTATCATTGTACTTAAGTACATTGTAGGCATCTCCAAATAGCTTACTTTTGATTATTGAAAACAGGGTTGTTTGGTCGGTATTGGGATAAAGTCTATTAATATCATCGCAACATGACACGAATTTATGGAGGTCTTTTGTATCGCCGTTAAAATTTGGTATTAACGATTTAATTTCTGATAGAGAGATATGTGAAATTTTGACTTCTGTGCTTTCATTGTGAAGGTGTGATGAGTTATTTCGTGTGTCATGTTGGTAATTAGGGAAGCGCGTATCTAGCTGTTCTTGAATAGCAATTACAGTTTCTTCATATTCTGCTTCTGTTTTACCGAAAATATCTTCAGTAAAGTATTTATTTTCTAGGTCTTGTGGCGTAGATTGCATTTCGATTGTATTGTTGAGTTCTTCGAATTCAGCCCAATGTTTATTTAGGATACCCAGTTTTTGTTCTAGGTATGTTTTACTCACTGTAGGTAAAGTATCAGGGTTTAATGATTGTATAACTCTTGTAATTGAGTTAATTTTTGTATTTAGACTTCTAAAAATACTTTCATTTTGTGGACCATCTGTTTCCTTATTAGCTTCTGTAACTTGTGATTTGGTTGGAATTCTCCACGAAGCTCTGGGTGATGGGATATGAAAGGGTTTTTGCTGGTTTATAGTACTTTCTGAGATTGATTTCAATCTTTCGGAAAGTGTTGCTTTCGTCAACATGTACCAGTCCTCAGTTTTATCCGAGCATGATTCTTTGAAATAATCGTGGTCGGTCGTGAAGTCTTTATGCTGAACTATTTGTTCTTCTGTTTTTTCGAAGGCGCTCCATATTTCTTCGAGTTGTTTTAATTTACCGTTCACAAAGGTATTAGTACGCTTTGCTTTACCGGCTTGGTGATAAGCCCCTAGGATTAGCCTTATTTCCTTGTTTTTTTCTACTTGAGATGCGCATAGCTCATCGAAAGAAACGGTTTCTTCAGTCATGACTGATTTCTGAAGTAATAGACGGAAAATTCGACAGAAATATAGTATAATATTTTATGATGTTTGAAACGTCTTTGCGTATTATATACTTTTGTGTTTCGATTTCGTTATAATTTGTACTGGAGCGTATAGAGGATATGACAAAATTGTATTTAATAAAAAAAAAACACAGCCGAGTAGAAAACTAATCGTCAAATTTCCAAACAGTAATAAGTTGTGAAACAGTTTGTTATGTCTAATTAGTTTTGTTTTAAAGGAAAAAGTTTGTAAATTGTAGGAAGTGAGTAGAGTACAGTAACGGGGGTTATAATAATTTGTTGGATTTGTTGGTATTACGAAATTCTCGAATTCTAATAAAAGGAATGCTAAGAATTTATGTTTATATAATAAAAAAAACTGATTTTTATTTATTTATTTTAAATATCTCTGTTAATTTTTTTACGGGAGAACTGGACTTGTAGGAGAAAAAAAAATATTTTATCACAACACAAAAAAATTTAGACATTATACACATGTGTAGGTATGTATGCAATAAAAAAGAAAAGTGCTTCGTTATCTGATCTGCAAATTTTTAAATTGTTAATAGATGGCTCTTCCAATCAATATCTTTCTCCTGACCGATAGGCTCACGAAGTCGTACCGCAGGGGATTTATATTTGATTTTTGTCGAAGTCCTCTGACCAACAAGCTCACGAGGTCTTGCCGCAGAGGTCGCTTCTAGGAAGAGCGGATTTTAATTTTTCTGTGCTGAATTTAATTAATTTAATTAGCCGAGAATCGGAAGAAATTGTTTTCCATCCACTACACACATATAATACATATAAAAATATGTAAATAGTCAGAAAATAACTAAATAATTTAATTTTTTCCTTTGCAAAGAAATTTGGGAATTAAATTCTATATATACGCAAAATTTCGGTAATAGGTTTAAGGATTATTTGTTGGATCATTTCTTTCAATCGGATCATTCCCTTGTGTACTCACTTGTATTTGTAATGCGAAGCAAACGAAAACAAAAAATGTATATATATATTCAGTTGGTTGTATAAGATGGTAATTTGTTATGAGTTCAATTAATTAATTAAATGTTGAAAAAAAAAATAATCTTTACACGTGTGTAAAAGCATATGTTTATAAGAGAATTTAAAATACTAAAAAAAAGGCTTTCACTGTACCTTCCAATGTTGTATTTGATGTTGAGCTTGTGTTGATGATTATGATGAGGATAGTGTTGTGTATTTTGGTTTTCGGTTGGAATTCCTGGTCGTTGTGGGTGCTGTTATTATTGGTGGAGATGATGATGGAGTTTATACACAGGAGATTTTCCTTTCGGTTGCTGAACGTCTTGGTGAGGCAGGGATGAAGCCTCGCAAGGGTCCCCCGATGGAGCACTATGGCGCTCTAAACAATTATATTATCTCCTCTAAGTACCCTGTATTAAGGGCACCCGGGCTTATTTTTTGTTATTTCTTTATAATTTTTTTTTTGTTTTATTTAAGGCACAGTTATTATTTCTGACAGGTTTTTTTTTTTTATATATACATATATATATATATACCACCAAAATGTTGTTGCGTTTTTTGTTGTTTTGTAATTATTTTGTTATTTAGTTTTAATTAAATTACCAAAAGGAAAATTAGGCATTTATTATTATTATTTATTTATTTTTATGGTATGTTTTAATTTATTTTTTTACTGGCTTTCGTGTCGTTACTTCTGCCACTAGTTGTTGTATATTGTGGCCAGGTGTTTGTTATTTTTAATTAAAATTTTTTAATTTTTATTTATTGATTTATTCATTTATATATATATTATATTTTTTGTTTTACACTGATTTATGCTGGTTCCGCTGCTACCAGTTGTTGTAATGTGCGGGCTTTATTATTATTTTATTTTAATTCTTAACTTTTTAATTTTGATTTAGTTAATTTGTTTTTACTTTCACTGGCACTGATTTGGGGTACCGCTGCCACCAGTTGTTATGTCCGGTTCTACTCCGTGCTCCGAAGGAGAGAGCAGACGCCGATATTCAGAAAAGGGGAAAAAAATGTAAAAGAATCACTGTATTATTTTTATTTATTTGTTACGTTATTATATTTTTTTTCTATTCTTTTCTTTATAAATTTATTTTTTTTTCAATACATATTTCCGTTACCGAAAATTTGTCATATCTTTTTTTAACACATAACACAAAAATTTATTATTTATTTCTCTAACACTATCATTAACAATTTTTAGTACGGGTGGGTTTTTAGAGATTTTTACCCTCGACGGACTTAAAAAACGAACTCTGCTCGGCGGTTTTAAAACTTCAACTCCTCGAGGATCGGCGATATTGCAACCAAGTACCCATGGTAAGCTTCAAAAAGCTTTTTCTTTATTCTTTTTATTACTTTCCCACGACGTGAAGAATCGTACGTGGGAAAGTACAAAAAGTTTTGGCACAGTGCATATGGATGAAATCTGATATGCACTTGTGTCTTGAAAAACTAACATTTTAGTAGTTATGTGTATGTATGTACATAGTACATGCAGATAATTTAGAGGAAAATCTGTATGTAGGTAAGTATATGTACATGCCGTGTGAACGGAATGTAAAGCTGATAACAAAATGCAATTTATGCTAGATTGCATTTTGTTACAGTACGAGAATGCATTTTTAAATGCATTTGAAGTACAAATGGGTTTTTTTTTTAAATAAAATAAATTTTACCTTTCAGGGTCAAATTCGTAGTACGCCAATATATTGCATAGGGCAAGATATTGGCGTATTTGTTTTATGGTTGTGATTCGGGTCAATGGGCACCTGGGTCACAACAGACGATGGCCACGAGAAGCCAATGGCCTACGTCTCGAAAAAGTTGAACTGATCACAACGAAATTACACTGTCACAGAGCAAGAATGTTTAGCTGGAATCTTAAGTGAACAGAAGTTCCGGCCCTTCATAGAACTTATGCCGTTTAAGATAGTGACTGATCATGCGAGCTTGAAATGGCTGACGTCTCCAAAGGACCTCAGGGGTAGACTTGCTCGGTAGAGTTTGAAGCTTCAGGGTTTCAACTTCACTATTGAGCACCGAAAAGGAAGCCTGAATGTCGTCCCTGATGCGCTGTCACGCATTCATTGCGACGGCCTGGCCACAAACGAAGATCCTGGCCCGGAAGTTGACCTTAAATCGCCATATTTCAACTCGTTGGAATATGAGGAACTGAGGCAAAAAGTTAAAATGACTTCTGACAAGCTACCAGATCTTTGCGTCAGGCATGGCTTCGTGTACATTCGGACTGTTCCGAGAACAGGCGATCCGATTCAGGAAGAAGAAGCTTTGGATTCCACGAGGTCTTGTCTCCGACGTTATTTCAAGAGCTCATGATCCGCCACTAGCTTCTCACGGTGGTATAGGGAAAACACTGGAACGTCTGAGAAGACACTTGTACTGGCCACGAATGACAGTTGATGTCAGAAACTACGTAGGCGGCTGGGACGTGGGATGTGTCCTCGATGCGTCATCGGTCAAGTAGGGCCAACTGTCGTAGTCGAGTACGAGTAATGAGGAACGCTCATTGGGTTGTGGGTCGAGACACACATTGGGCGCCCGCAGCGATGAGGCCTGTTTTTAAGACCGGCTAGCTCAGTCGACCATTTTTTAGCGTTGTCTGAACCACGGGTGGTCTAGACCACTCTGCCCTGTTATGGTCGTAGCGTGCTGCATATAGCAATATGCTACACGGAGAATTACTGCAGCACGTATGCCGGTCGGATGCCATACCGACAGTCCGCACGCACCCTTGCTCGAAAAAGCTCGTACCTGTCAGCGGAAAAGAAGAAGACAATTGATCTGTCTTGTCAAAACGTGAAATCCAGAAAGACGTGGAAACAGGACCTCACGAGAAATTACTTTCTAAAACATCGGCGAATAATTTAACCCCGCACTAACAAT
Source organism: Dioctria linearis (assembly GCA_963930735.1). NCBI lineage: Eukaryota > Metazoa > Arthropoda > Insecta > Diptera > Asilidae > Dioctria > Dioctria linearis. The sequence goes on along the minus strand of OZ005740.1, from coordinate 110,929,364 downwards.
AAAGTAATCCGGCACCTTTTCGTCCAGCAAAAAAGAATATTCCGTCATTTGGGTTTAAATGCGCTGTACATATACAGATCCGCAAAATAAATTGCAGTATCATAATGGTGAAGAAGTATAACTACGGAATTTACCGATGTATTTAACTGCGGCTATTTGGCATTACGTGGAGCAAATAGCAATTGTCGGCTAAGTTCTGAAAAATAGATTAGATGCGATTACCAAGAAGCGTGTCGTCAATCCGTCGACTCTTCAAATGCAAAGAGCATTTATTTGTAAGCCCCTGCTTAAAACAATGTACAACGCTGGACATTCCGGCATTAAACAGGTTAGAAATAGATCATGAAAATAGCAAGTCAAAATAGCAGACATATTCGATTATTACTCATGAGAGCAAAGTTGGACAGCATCCCGTCCTTACAGACCGATAAAACGGGTACCCCACCGAATTGGGATGCTATTACAGTATGAGTGAGACTGATCAGACACACGAAAATGTTATAGGAGACCAGCATTTAATTAAATTGTATGCAGTTATAAAGTTTTGGGGGCATACAGTTTTTAACCATCACCTTAAGAACCTACAGTGAGTTCATTTTAAGAAATTAAAATAAAAAAAAATAAATAAAACAAATATACAAAAGGTAACACAACTCGAGGCGAGGGCAAAACGATGTGGCCGGAGTGAAAATACGCGTTTCGACGTTACAATCGTCTCATCGGCCTTGGCAGTTGTTGGGCAGATGATAATAGCCAAAGGAATAATTAATTCCTAAAATCCTAAGCTACGTCAGAGCAGTTCAAGAGGTACTTTCTTCAATCAAATGCAACATTGAAACAACAGCAAATACGGAGAACAGTCCATAACCAAAGAAAAAAACCCAACCAGCAGTAATTAAAATAAGTTTTTCATTCATAAATATTTATTTATTTATTTCTTATTTTTCACTTTATGGAAGCTATCTTGTCTTCCTCCCATCTGAAGCGGAAGCCGACAAAATGACGAGAAACCTAAAAAAAATTCACGAGCATGATATAAAAGTTGAGTACCATGGCAAACTCAATTCCTCCAAAGGTACCGCCTATGCTCCTAATTTAAAAAATCTGACGGAAGCGGAGATCTTGGAAGGCCTACAAGAAAAAAATAAGACTGTAACTGAGGTAAAAAAAATGACCCGCCCTGGTAGTTCCCAGGAAGAAAGAATTCCCACTGGAGCGCTTCAAGTGACTTTCGACCGTTTCGCCCCCCCCCCCCCCCCCCATTTACCATTTACCGATTCGCAGGTGGTATCCCGCGCCTTTGAGGTGCAGGAGCTGCCTCGAGTTTAAGCACCACGAAAGTCGATGCAGAAATACCCCAAAATGTCAAAACTGTGGAAAAGGCTAAGCGAAAGAGGAAACTGAGCACGTTTTTGACAGGATCTTCTGTATTGGGTGCGATAAGGCCGGGACTCACTCTACCCTGGACCGCATATGCCCCAGCTTTGCACGCGAAAAGGCTATCGTTAAATTGCAAGTCGACCAGCATATTACGCGATACGAGGCAAGAAAAAATGGTATTCTATGTGCGGTGACCTTGCTCCGGTCAATCAAAGTCAGAGCAGAACCATGCCGGGCATCTCCTTCGCTGACGCTACAAAAAGAAACACAACTAATGCAAGCTACAAACAGGATAATATTCTCACCACATCAAAAAATACCACACATAACAAAAACGTAGATCTACAGACAAACAAAACCTCGGACAACAAACCATATACACCCACAGTGCACATTACAGCAAGAAACCCCAATCCTTTACTCAGAAGAAGGTTTACCCTGCAAAACTTATTGCAGAGCCCAAAATACACTTCAATGCACACACTACTCAACCACTTAGTTATGAATAGAATATCAATACATCTACGCATACCACAGTACAACAATCTTACACTAAACAAAATATAGTGGCCAAGGTAGGCCCCTCAGAAGAAATAATAGCCTTCACGGCAAACTCGCAATACACCTTTGGGGCTGCCACCCCAGAGAATGCCAACCTTCTCCTCTCCCTTTCCCCCAACACCTTTAAAAATATCGTTTCTGTAAAAATACATTTCTGTCCACCGGAAATCGACTCTCCTAATACACGACGAGCCAGCTCAGACTCGACACCGTTGCAGGTGTCAGACGCAGATATGAACGATTTTCTGTCTATCTCTACTTAGATAAACATTCCTTTCACGAAGGGAATACTAGCCAATTTCCAAATAAATCGCACCCCATTATCCATGGTTCATAAAATCCAAAAATCGCAGAAGCATTTCAGAAATCTCAAGATCCTACAATGGAATGTCTGCGGTTTTTTCAATAACCTGGGTATTCTTCAGCTACTGATAGCAGAACAATCGCCGTCCATATTGGCGATACAAGAAACCCACCTCTCATCCACCACACCTCCCATCAATTTTAAAGCCTATAATACCTATCTTTCCAACATACACTCCACTCGTAGAGGGGGTGTGGCTGTACTAGTCAGCAAGGACATCCGCTCTTCAAAAATACCCATCAACTCCCCCTTTTCCACAGTAGCTGTTAACATTCAAACCAAGCCGGCAATAAACGTGGTTATGTGGGAGGCGGGGATGAAGTTAGCGCTAGAATTCTAAGTTCTCTTGTGAAACAGATTGTAGGTCCCACCTTCCTCTTGGGGGACTTTAACGCGCATCACCCATCTTGGGGAGTGACTTCAGGGGAAATGAGATTGCGAACTGGCTGCTGGGGTCTGACCTGGTTCTCCTTAATGATGGATCACCTACTGTTTCTCTCGAGGTTTTTTGAAGAAAATTGCCAATATGTTATAGAGCGTTAAACACGTGAAACCAAATAGTGTGCACAGAAATAACAAAGCCAAACCTTTAATGATAAAATCCAATTTATTTTTCTCCTTTGAAGTTTACTGCACAGCGGCTACCAAGAGAGTGACTACAGAACGTACAAAAATGATAATTCAAAATGAGAATACTAACTACAGAAGTGAAGTTGAATCAAGTTGCAAGCAATTCACAATATGAAATGTTATTCAAGTTAAAATTTGAGATTTAATTATTTTTGAAAGAAAAAGTAAATCTAATGACTGAATTCTGTAATTTGAAATAATTGCAAAATACTACTTAACAAAAAATGATTTGTTTTATTTAACATGAACCGGCCGCCTTGGATGTTCCAGCTTCCAAATCATTGGATGAACCTTTGTCGTCTACAGGTAATGGACATATCTTAGTAATTGCTCGTTTCACAAGACCCATCATAGTTCCTTGGTGAACATCTTCGATTCGACCTAGGCGCCACATCAACGGGGGTATATTCTCCTCCTTAAGTATTACCATTGTTCCAATTTTGACATTAGGTTTCGAAGTTTTCCATTTGACGCGATGCTGAAGACTTTGAAGATACTAGTTTTGCCATCGTGACCAAAAACTCTGAACCTTCGCTTGAAGATGCTGCCATCGAGTTAACAATCTGGTATCGACGTCAACAAGTCTGGGTGAAGGTATACCTGCCATTTTGCCTCCAGCTATGAAGTGCCCTGGGGTTAAAGCTTGAAGATTATTTATGTCATTTGATAGCGGTGTGAGAGGACGAGAATTCAAAATACTCTCTACTTGACAAACAACCCTTTGCAGCTCATCAAGTGAATATGATTCCACGCCGAGAGTGCGACGAAGATGATGTTTGGCCTGCTTTATTGCAGCCTCCCACAATCCTCCGAAGTGAGGAGATCGAGGAGGTATAACTTTCCAATCTATACCATCTGCTTTACACCTTTCTTGGACTGAATTACGATGTTGTTGCGCATTAAAGAGTTCTTTCAACTCCTTTAACTCTCGGTTGCTTCCGACAAAATTAGTAGCATAATCGGAATAAATGACTGCCACATGCGGTCGTCTCGAAATGAATTTTGTCAAGGCTGATAAAAATGCTTCGGTCGTTAGGTTCATAACTACCTCCATATGAACAGCCTTTACGGATAGGCATATAAAGAGACTTATGTATGCCTTCGTCGAGGGGCGGTTGCGTATATGGCTCTTTATGTAGAACGGGCCACAAAGGTCTACACCAGTATGGTGGAATGCGGGGCTTGGTTGCACCCTTGGTGCCGGCAGTTGGCCCATAATCTGATCTATGACTTTAGGCCGTAGTCGGCAACATCGAACACAATGACGTACGCTCTCCTTCACTATACCTTTGCCTCCAATAGGCCAGAATCTGGTTCGGATGATAGATAGAAGCGTCTGGACACCAGCGTGAAGATTCTTGTAATGAAAGTGAGTAACCAATGCCTTAGTAAAGTTGCATTTAGGTAGTGTTATTGGGTGTTTAGCATCATATTCAAGATTAGAATTCGGCAACCAACCACCAACATGAATAACGCCATCATTATCGATAAAGGGATCTAAATTTCCGAGCGGGCCCTTTAATCTTGTCAGCCCCTTTGAAGACATGCGACAGTAATCTTCTCTAAAATGTTCCTTTTGAATAAACCTAATTATTGCCACGAGGGCATGCTCGAACTCTTGCAGAGTGATCGGTCTGAATGTGCGTTTCAAAAAATCTTCTGAACAGATTTTAGAGTTGTGAATGAATCGATAGACGTATGCGAAGGTATTGACCAATTTTAAGTATGAGTTAGAGAATTTCGAAGAGTTAAGAAAATCATTTGCTGGAGATGATACAAGAGTGATGTCCGTTTTTCGCCTCTCAGGAATCTCTCTATTAAATTCGAATGATGATTCAGGCCACAAATGGTTCTGCAGTCGAAGGAAGGCTGGTCCGTGGAACCAAATAGTAGACTCGAGAAACTCAGCTGGAGTAGTTCCTCTGCTGACGATGTCGGCTGGATTACTAACTGAGGAAATGTGCTTCCATTGAAAGTTCTCCGTTAATTCCTGTATTTTGGCGACTCTATTGCTAACGAATACCGTCCATTTCGAAGGTGATGCGGACAACCAAGAGAGCGTTATTGAAGAATCTGACCAACAGTATACCTGTTCGATCCGTGTTGGGAAAAGCTTATACAGTCGGGCTGCTAATTCGGCGACTAGCAGAGCAGCGCAGAGCTCAAGTCTGGGTATAGACAGCATCTTCAATGGTGCCACTCTGGATTTAGCCGTCAATGGGTTGCAGGTAATAGTTTCATTATGTAGGCACCGCACGTAAGCGCAGGCTCCATATGCAGACATGCTGGCGTCGGCGAAAATGTGCAATTCGATTTTTGCAGGTGATGCAGAATATATGTAACGAGGTATCTGAACGCGATTCACAAGTTCGAGTTCATTGTAATATCAACTCCATTGTAAGTGGAAGTTTTGGTGGAGCGATTCATCCCAAGAAACCTTCAAGCTCCATAAATGCTGTAGAAAATTTTTTGCCTTTACTATGACTGGATTTATTAAACCAAGAGGATCGAACAAACGACTGATTGCAGATAGCACCGCCCGTTTCGTAACACGAGCTGAGCTGCTAATTGGTTGATATGAATAACGAAAGATGTCTAGTTCGGGGTTCCAGATCATACCCAGCGTTTTGATTACGTGATCACCCGTGCCTTCTAAATACTTTTCCAAAAATGCGTTGTCTATTGAATTCAAGAGTTTTGGAGCGTTGGAGCACCACTTAGATAAGGGGAAGCCACCACTTCTCAATAGTTGATCTGTTTCGAACTGAATTACTTGAACCCTTCGAATGTGTCCGCCCCTGTCAACATGTCGTCAACGTAAAAATCCCTAGTTAGAACCTTGGCACCAATCGGATATTTGCAATACTCTTCCTGAGCGAGCTGTTGCAGACATCAAGTTGCTAAGTATGATGCGGGTGCAGTCCCATAAGTGAATGTAGCTAAACGAAAGACTTCCAATGGGTGCTGAGGTGAATCTCTCCAGAGAATGCACTGCATGTTGGTGTCTGGTGGCTCCATGCGCACTTGGCGATACATTTTTGGGATGTCGGCAGTTAATGCAAATTTATAAGATCGAAATCGCGCTAAAATGCTGAACAAGTCGTCCTGAACAACAGCGCCTACCATAAGCAGGGAGTGATGTGGCATAATATAATGTTGTTTGGGAAGCATGGAAAATGAGACCCTTTCCATATGACCAGCGTCGAGATAACTTCTCAAAAACTCTGAATACTTTCATAAGTCTTTGTTGTAAATTAAAAAATCTCCTTTTTGCAGTATCCAATGAACATCCGAGTAAGCAAGAATCATTACGAAAATGCAATCGAACACAAAATCTGCCAGTTATATCACGTTTAACATGCTTAACAAAATGATCTTCGCAAGACCTTTCTTCGCTGGAGAGTGGGTCCTGCCTTTTGGTGCATTCTTCAATATCCCAGAATGTACGAACCGCATTCTCCAAGTTATTGTCACAACATTCTATTTCATCTGTAGCTACCAAGCAAGTCCCACGAGATAAGGTTTTGCCTCCGGACACCACCCAACCTAAGAGCGTTTTTTGTAAAATAGGAAGTCCATCCCCTAGACGTATCTGACCCACCGAAAATAGTTCAAAGAATAAGCTAGCGCCGATTAATATATCGATAGGTCTGGAGGTGCTGAAGTGTGGGTCGGCCAAAACGATATTTTGAGGAATTTTCCAATTTTTTGTACTAAAAGTACGCCAAGGTTGATCATTCGCAATTTTAGGCACGATGAGAGCTTCAAAGGTATTCTGATAATTGTATATGCGAGATTTGATGACAAGTTGGGTTTTATGCTTGAGAGACAGGGAAGTCGACGCAATTCCTACGACGCTAACGTTCGTCCTTGCCCTTTCCAGCTGCAGTTGCTGAGCGAAGCGTACGGACACGAAATGGAGAGATGATCCCAAATCAAGTAAAGCTCTGTAGGGGATAAATTCACCGAACTTGTTTCGAACTTCAATTATAGCTGTTGCTAATACAACCTCCATAGCATCCGAATGAGGAGCCTTAATAACCTCTGGAACTTCTAAATGCGATGTCATAACAACAGCAGTGTCTATCGACTTAGAGCTATCTGCTAGAGGTTCATTCGAAGCATTCGTTACAATGGCTGTACCCAAGTTGGGAGAAGAATGTCGATGCAAAAGCGTATTATGCTTAAAACTACAATAGCGGCACCGAGTTGATTTGCAGTTTTTTACGGAGTGACCCTGCCTTAGGCAATTTATACATAATTTTAATCTTTTGGCTTCAGCATATCTTTCAAGTGGAGTTAATTAAATGAACGTGCTACACTTAGGTATTTCATGATCGCGACCTTTGCAAACTATACATTTGGTTTCTTGTTTGGATGCAGTCAATGCGACTGTGAGAGCTAGTCTCGGACGTGGGAGGGAGTGCCGGTTTTTAATGGACAACTCAGTTTTTAAGAATTCAAATATAAAATTTTATTAAATTTCAATAGCTTAAAACTAAATATCACAGTAATTCATTTAAAAGAAAAATTCAAAGCAAAAACTACAAACTACTAAAAATTCAATTCGAAATAAAAAATAAACAAATTAAAATTCAAAATAAAAATCAATGAGCTCCTGCTTCAGACGCTGCCAATTTTCTCCTCGTTCTGAAAAAGGGAGAGAAGATCAGAATTATTATCTGTCATCAAACAAAGAAAAGGGGAAAATATTGATACTGCTAGTGCGTGAGGGCACAAGGGCAGCAAAATGCTTCTGTCAGTACAACTAGTCAGATTAGTCTCTGACAGTATTCTGAGCGTGCGCAGAAATGTAGCAATGTGCTACTCTAACGAAGAATGCAGATTAGTCTCTGCAGCAGAGTTATTCCTCTGTAAATGTGAGCAGGAGATGTAGCAGATTATTCTCTGCAGCAGAATTATTCTTCTGCTTAGGTGTGGGACGGATTATTGCAGATTAATCTCTGCGCAGAATTAATTTTCTGCTTAGGTGTGGGATGGATCTTTTTGCAGATTAATCCCTGCGCAGAATTAATCTTCTGCTTAGGTGTGGGATGGAATTTTTGGAATTGATAGGATTTTCAGATTAATCTCTGAAATATAGAATTAATCTTCTATATGAGGTTTGGGAATTTTATTCTTGTTACTCGGATTAGTCTCCGAATCAGATGAGCTCTGAAACAAAAATGATTTTCTGCTGCGACTCGTCGGCTTTTATAGCCGCCGCATCCAGTTATGAGCTTTCGCCTTTCGGTGTTGCCCTAGCGACGTTTATTGGATTTGATGACTGAGGCGAAATCAAATGATTTGACGTAATGTCACAATGTGACATTACCAATTGTAAATATGCAGGAGGGATGTATAATTTAGGTAAGTTTGTGATATTTTTTGACCTTTTGTTGAAAATAAAAAATTTATTAATTATTTTTTAGATGAATGAGTCGTGTTAGACATTGCCTCCAGTCTGCGTTATAATGCATTTAGCGTGGAAGTGCATTATTCACGTAAATTAATTAGCTTTTCAGCTAAATACGCCGTTAGTGGAGATTACCATTAATCATGTCACAAATGCAGAATTAGATAAGTATTCTTATATTTTCACATTCTTGGAAGAATGATTCTTTGTGTTTTCTTTTCTTTTCTCTTTTAGGAAAAAATATTTTCGTCGTGGTAAGGTACTACATCGGTGGACTGAACAGCGACCTTTCTCGAACCTGACCAGGTTTTATGTGCATTATGCTTTGACGCTTCTGACTTGCCAAGCTGCCCATGATGTGTATTTTCAAGAGTTTGGCATCTCTTGTCTAAAACTTTAGAAAACTCATCCCATGTTGGCAAAACGTGAAGAGGGGCTTCTTCTTCACCACTTGGCAAATGTGAGATCATCAACTTTGTTTCGAAGGAGCTGGAGGAGTAAGCCGTCGGCTATTTGTTCCTTTCCAGATATACTAGTTAACGCCCTCATATGTGATTTAACGCTATGAGAGATTTCCCTCAGCTGATTGACAGAATTTTTGTCCATTGCTTTCAAATTATATAACGCTTGTATGTGGCATTGGAATATTAACCTTTTGTTTTCATACCGTGATTTAAACAGACTAAGTGCGCTCTCGAAACCTGAATCATTTAATCCAATATTATTTACAATTTGCAAGGGTGCTTCATCTAAAGTAAGCAAGTAAGTAATAAGCAAGTAAGTAATAAGCAAGTAAGCTAATTTTTCGACATTTGTGAAATGCTCATTATCCTCCACTAAAACCTTAAATGTGGCATAGAAATCGGGCCAATCGACAAAATTTCCCGAAAATTTATTAATTTGTAATTTCGGCAAGCTTGCATTGCGAATGGGTGAAACTAACGTGCTAGCTTCCAAGGAAGGTATTGACATACGGGGACGTTTCTGCTCAATTAATGTAAGAATTTTGCTTTTTACTAAAATGTATGCATCCTCATATGTCTGACGCTTATCCGCCTTTAACTCTTCAGGGTGTTCGACCTCGAGCTGAGCTTGAATACTATTAAATCGCGCGATATAACTTTCTAGCAGGCCTAGTCTAATCTCTAATTCACTTAACGAAAACACTCTACCGGGAGTCTCCATATAGTTTTTCATTTTCGTTTGTTGCATCGTAACCGTACCGCGTTGCCCACGTAAATCAGAAATTCTCTTTTTATTGTCTTGAATCTCATCTTGGGAATCATCAGAGCCTTCACTAACCATGTTTCAAATTAAATTTCACTTTAAGAATACACGTAAATAGAAATCTATGAAAATCAATGCGTTAGCAAGTTAACATACACCGTTTTGGTCCGATAAAGGAATTTGTGGGTCGAAAGGCAAATAAGGAATAAATTATTAGCAATTGATGACGCAACAATTATTGTGTTGAGACTCCTTTACGAATAGCTGTTTAATCGCATGCACGAGATAACTGTCAGCCGTTATTAACTGTCCACAAAATGTTTGTATTAGAACAATGACATTCCTCAATTTATCACTTCAATGATTTTAGCATACGCCGTGATTTAAACCAAATTGCACAAATGATAATAATAAAAATATATGAAATATATATATGCTCACAATTTTATATGAATTCTCCAAAAGAAAATATTGAAAGAAGTGTACTCACGAAATCCAAATCTTATAAATGTGTGGTATATGTATGTGTATAGTACCATATCTTCTCCAAATACTGTTCAAAGTTTATATGAACTCTCCAAACGAAAATGTTGAAAGAAGTATACTCACGAATTCCAACCTTGTGCATGTGTGGTATATGTATGTGTATACTACCATGTTTTCTCCAAATAATGAAGAATTTTTTGCCAAATCCATAAAATAAATCCAACAAATGCAAAATGCTGAAAGCTACGAAACAAATTACTGCACGCTTTTCCAATTTTAATGTCTTCAACAGATGTGCAAGTATAATTCCAATGCAAATGTTCCGCTGTGCGTATGCTCCAAAAACTAAATGAATGACCGTCAGGTCCCTGCTCGGGCGCCAAAAAATGTTTCTCTCAAGGTTTTTTGAGGAAAATTGCCAATATGTTATAGAGCGTTAAACACGTGAAACCAAATAGTGTGCACAGAAATAGCAAAGCCAAACCTTTAATGATAAAATCCAATTTATTTTTCTCTTTTGAAGTTTACTGCAGAGCGGCTACCAACAGAGAGACTACAGAACGTACAAAAATGATAATTCAAAATGAGAATACTAACTACAGAAGTGAAGTTGAATCAAGTTGCAAGCAATTCACAATATGAAATGTTATTCAAGTTAAAATTTGAGATTTAATTATTTTTGAAAGAAAAAGTAAATTCAATGACTGAATTCTGTAATTTGAAATAATTGCAAAATACTACTTAACAAAAAATGATTTGTTTTATTTAACACCTACAATCCTAAACACACATAACACCCTATCTCCTTCCTGCCACGCTGTGCTTTGCATCATAGGGTATCCCCTGAGCTTGGCTTAATAATATAAAAAAAAAAACACATAACACATAACACCCAAACCCACATCGACCTTTCTTTTGCCCCACCATCCTTTGTCCCACTTACACACTGGCGAACACTAGAAAATCCCAAGGGAAGCGACCATTTCCCCATTATCATCAGCATGTCAAGAGCTCTTCCATGCAAATTTCACATCCCAAGATACGTGGAACGCCGTGCAAACTGGGAGTTGTTCCGACACAAAGTTGAAGAGCACCTTCGTCTTCATCCAATAAGCCTAATAGTAGATCAAGAAGCATCGGTGCTTACAAAAACCTTACGTTATGAAGCAAACGATTCTATCCCCATCAGTAACAAAGCCACCAAATTTCAACCTCCTTGGCTAACTTCACACGTCCGGCAGCTCCTCGTGAAGCGTAAGGACGCAGCATGGAAAAAGTTTAAACGATTGGCAAATAGAGAAAATCCTATCCAGTATAGGAAAGCTAATGCCCTCATGCACAGGGAAATCAAATCCGCTAAAAAACAAGCCTGGAAGGACTTTGCCGGCAGCATTAATGCGAATACACCAATGAGCGAAAACTGGCGCAGGGTTAGAGCCATCTGTGGGCATCCCTCAAAGGCAGACATCACGGGCCTTAGGATCGGTGATGCGATAGTTCTGGACCCTCCGCTAATGGCTGAACATCTTGCTACACATATAGCCCAATATTCGAGCAATATTGACCATATACCAACGTACAGGAACAGGCAGTCTGAGCGTTCAGGTCACGGAGACCTAGACCTTCATCCTCTATCCCTGCTTGAATATCCTTTCTCACTCCAGGAAATTAAGGAGACACTTAATTCCTTTCGTGGATCTACACCAGGCCTAGATAACATCTCTTTTGGCGTGCTCAAACAAGCGCCCAGAACCTGGTTCAACCGAGCTGCAGGACTGTTCATCCTTGCCCTCAACCTGGGCAGATTTCCACGAGCTTGGAAACTCGCCGAAATTCGTCCTATATCAAAAGTGGCCAATCGAATTCCACTCCCATCCGAAACTAGGCCCATATCGCACCTATCTACAACATCCAAAATCCTGGAAAAGCTACTAGCAAACAGGCTGTCTTGAATGCTAGAGAGGAAGCTGCTGCCCACCGTTACAAGTTACAGACCATGTAGAGGGACGCAAAGGCTCCTCCAGGAATTAGAGCATAACCTAGCATGCGCTCTCTCTAGACGCCAGCACACTGTATTGCTCTCCATCGACCTCAAAAAGTCTTTTGACAGAACACCCAAACAGGCAGTGCTCGCTCAGTTGGAAAAATGGAAAGTAGGTAATAAGGTTGTTAAAATAGTTAAATCCTTCCTTTCGGACAGAAAGATTAAAGTCAGAGTTGGTGGACATTTTTCCACCACACACCGCCTTCACAATGGTCTTCCACAAGGATCACCTCTTTCTGTCCAGCTCTTTAACACCTACATTCATTCGCTCTCAGAGCGCCTAAATAACATCTCGGATTTATTTTCCACATTTACGCAGACAATATCATTTGCTACGCCTCAGGCGAGCCTCCGTTCGTAAATCACGTGCTCAAAAAAGCACTCCGAGACATTTCGGTCTGGGCCGACATGAACGGAGCTAAACTTGCCACCAACAAATTGGAAGCACTGCACGTCTACAGGAGAAGAAAATGCACGGTTGAAAACTTTACAAGTGAAATTGCACACAATCTCAATTGGAATAAACAAGCAGCAAATGTAGCTGAGTCGATTAGTGCGAGGAACAACCTCTTCAAGGTAATCTATAGGAGGCATGTAGGTCCACCTCTCGATATAGCTACAAAATTGCAAAGCAGCTTGTAATGGGAAAGGTCGATTATTGTCTTACGATATATGGCTTCCTAAATAAAAAGAATACTTCTAGGATTCAAACTGCACTGAACTCTACAGCAAGAATCGCTCTCGGCGCCCTTTGCACTACTCCCATCCAAAGCCTCCTCAGCGAGTCCGGTTTCCCATCATTTGTCCAAAGAAGAGAGGATCTTTTAGGTAATCTCTTCTTTAAGACAGTGCATAACCCTAACGCCCCTTTACGCCAAATCGTGCTGGATATTGTTTCCACAAACTGCTCAGGAACTTTTCAGATGAGACGCATTAGTCGCATCCGTTCTGGTTTAATCCGAGCAGTTCTATCTATTCCTGAGTCTCTTAAAGTGCTCCCTTTTTTCCCGCTCATCCTGAACCCGATGGCACATGTACCACCTTGGAGAGTGCCCTTTCAGCGAATTATTTTGAACGAACAAAAGTATGAGCCTTTAGATAAAAAGAGCAAAAACAGATTACACATTGACACATACAACCGATTAAACGCTAGCAGATACCTATACACGGACGCTTCTAAGAAGGATGATGCAGTTGCTCTTGCCGTCTGCACCACTAGCGGTCAAGAATCGTTCCAAATTGGACGGAAACTGCCAGCATGTACTGATGTCTTCTCTGCGGAGTTGACGGCTGTGTGGGAAGCGGCTAGGTGGGCCACCGGACAGGTGGGCATAACTGCTGTCTTCACCGACAGCCTATCCTCACTAAAAGCGATTGCAAACCGGATGAATCAGAATCCGCTGGCAGTTAACCTGCGAAACACCCTGGCCACTGGAAGAATATTCTTGGCATGGTGTCCTGCACACGTGAGAATACTCGGAAACGAGAAAGCGGATTTTCTGGCCAACAAGCGAGGCGAAACGATTGTTGCACCTGCATACAAAGCTGTAAGGTCCCAGGAGACAGGCACAGGAAACAAGACTCCTTGAATGGCTCAGCGCCAGCTCTTTTCTCGCAATTCACCACAAGAAACTCGAAAAGCCTAGCATGCCGGATATGCAACGGCAAAAAATGATATCTGTGGCAAGACTGAGGCTGGGTCATTTCATTGCAGTAAGAAAACACCTCTTTCTAAGACAGCCGTGTCCCTCTTGCGCCTTTTACGCGGGTTGTCCACTAACAGCAGCACATTTACCGCAAGAGTGCGGCGAACTGAAGGGCATACTTAACGTACAAGGAACTACCAAGACCCCAACAGAACTCCTCACTTACACTGAGAAAGATACGGACATACTTTTCGCCGCACTTAGATTATACTGTACAAGAAGTAATATAGACTATAGACTCTAACACGAACGCATATACGTACATCTTTATAGTATTTTTTTTTATTTTTTTTTTATTATTATATATATAGATATCATTATATATCCCTAAGGATTCTAAAACTAACACACTAACACAATATACTAGGATAGGCTAAGTCTTTTGCCATAATGCTACCCTTTTCAAATGTGAACAAAACAATGTATGACAATGAATCAAATTGTAATGTAATCGTTATACATATTAGAAAAAATTTCTAAAAAGTTAAAAAAAATAAATAAAAATTACTGTATTAGAATTAGGAAAATGAATTAAAAGAAAGAAAAAAAAGCAGACTACACAATCAATTTTCGAAAATTAAAATCCGTTATAATTAGACTTAAGTTGCCCAGATGGCCAAGTTGCCGTGGGCCTAAGAACATTAGGTTGTAACAGGCTTAGGCTAAGTGTTAGTGCTAAGTAGTATAAGCTAATGTCTAAACAAATAAATAAATAAATAAATATAATATAAATATATAATTAGAAAAAAGGGATAAGAGTTGAAATTAGTTTCCCTATCAATGAAATAAGTAAATAGATAAGAACGCAATGATTAACGTAAAAAGTGAGAAAAGGTAGGCTATAGTTGCTCTAAATTTTATCCAAAAAAATCAAATTTTATTAATTAATTTTTAAGATAGTTATTTGAAAGTTAGCCTGGATTAATTTACAAATAATGCTTTGTATGTAGTTGAAATAAGGTAATTTTTACAACAGTAACTGTGACGTGTAGGTAGGGTATATTAATTAGCATAAATTTATTATTCGTTTTTTTTGCAAACAGTACATAACTGCCTTTAAACGATAACGTTTTCGAGCTTGATTGATACGCTCGGCTTAAGGTGGCATAAGATTTGTGTGGAAAATAGGACTGCGTGTAAGAAGAGAGCAGGTATAAGCTTGAATACTAAGCAACCGTAGTCACATAGTATTTTAACTTTTGGTTAATGTTTTCCCTCGAAAGGGAAAATTTAATGCATTATTTCCCTCAAAGTAATAAAATTTTTGCCCAAAAATTTTAAATAGGTACCTAATACATATTGTTGCGAGCCTGGCCTTTGGTTCGTTATTTAAAACACAATATTAAATAATTAATATATAAGTTCTTTATTTCACTCTAATCATATAAAATTCACAAACAGTCATTTAATCAACTCAACTCTAATTATCGCTAACACTGTACTTTCAATTATCGCAATCTAATTACACACTATCGCTTCTTTATTACTTTCGCTTCTTAACACTGCAACGTCTAAAACAAGACTCTTTTTCTGGCGATGACAACTGTTATATTTATACCCTAGAAACTCTCCGGATTATTCTGGAGTGTTCTATTCCAAAAGCTTCTTGACTATTCTATTTGTTCTATTCCTGAACTTTCCTGTAGATTTCATAATCGATTCTCCGAACCTGAAGTCGTTTACTCTTCGAACCTGAAGTTGTTTATTGCCAGTAGATGTCACCAGTTGTGTCCTTCTATTGCACGTAACACTGCCCCCTTCTTAAACTTGTTCGTCCCGAACAATAGGTGGTCCACGGTCTTGATGCTCGTAGTATTGACACAAGCGGTCCAAATGAACAATTTTGTGCTTGCCTCTTGTGCCACGCTGAATCCTGTATACCACGTCATTAATTCTAGTTACTACTGAATATGGTCCTTCCCAGTGTTGTTGCAATTTTGGAGAACGTCCCTTACGTCGTTTCGGGTTGTACAGCCAAACAAGATCACCTTCGTTAAATCCTGCGGAATTAGCGCGAAGTCATAGCGGGTCTTCATCCGATCAGTATTTGTTGCTAATTTCGTCCTCGTGGCCTCTTGTACATCAACTAATTGTTGTTTGAGCTCCGATACGTAGTCTTCTGGTAACTTTTGTTCACCTATGAGGGTACCGAATTTGAGGTCGCTAGGTAAACGCATCTCTCTTCCGAATATGACTTTAGCTGGGGTTTGTCCGGTAGTACTATGAACGGCTGATCTATAAGCCATTAGGAATACAGGAATATGTCGATCCCAATCGCGTTGATGATAGTCAACTACTTTCTTTAGATGCTCGATCAATGTTCTGTTGAAGCGCTCTACCATGCCATCAGATTGTGGGTGTAGAGGAGTTGTTCTAGTTTTTCTTATTCCTAACATTTTACACATCTCCTGGAAAGTCCGCGATTCAAAGTTCCGTCCTTGGTCCGAATGAAGTTCGTGAGGAACACCAAACCTACTAATCCAATTCGTTATTATTTGTTCCGCAACTGTGGTTGCCTCTTGATTAGGGATTGCATAAGCTTCAGGTCATTTACTGAAATAGTCAATGGCAACTAATATATAACGGTTACCACCATTCGTTTCTGGAAAAGGTCCAGCGATGTCTATAGCTATCCTTTCAAAGGGGGCTCCGACATTATACTTATGCATTTCTCCTCTGCTTCTGTGTTGCGGCCCTTTGCAAGCAGCACAGACAGTGCATCTGCGGCACCACTCCTCCACATCTTCTCGCATATGTAGCCAATAAAACTTTTCTCGTATTTTGGAAATGGTTTTGTTCACTCCCAAATGTCCTCCAGAGGTTCCACCGTGCATTTCTTCTAGAACATCTTTGACGTTTGATGCCGGCACGACTATCTGCATTCGGAAAAATTGGCCATTAGGTGCTTCCCACTTGCGTTTTAATATACCACATTCAACATGAAGAGAGTTCCATTGAGCCTAGTAACTTTTCAGCTTCTCACTCCGTTCCGAAATATCCTTCCAGTCTGGTCTTTCCATGTCTTCTTTCCAAGCAAGAATAGGTGAAATGTCTGGATCTTCTCGTTGTGCTGTTCGTAGGTCCTCGTTGTCCCAACCTGTAGATGGCTCCACGGTTACCAACTGTATAGTTGCTGTTGTTTCTTTTTCTTCTATTCGGGTGCAATGTCTGCAGTCAAGTATACATGGACGTCGTGAAAGGGCATCTGCATTTCCATGGATACGACCTCTTCGGTGTTGTATTTCAATATCATAAGCCTGGAGTTGCTCTATCCATCTCGCCACTTGTCCCTCAGGATTCTTAAACTGCAGAAGCCATTTAAGCGCTGCATGGTCGGTGCGAAGGATGAATTTCTGCCCGTAGAGATATTTATGAAAATGCTTTGTTGAACTTACAATGGCAAGTAGCTCCTTTCTTGTAGCACAATAAGTTTTCTCTGACTTTGCAAGTGCTTTGCTATAGTAAGCTACTGGAACTTCTTGACCATTCTCCTCCTGAGAAAGCACCGCACCAATACCTTCATTGCTGGCATCCGTGTCAGCTTTGGATAGTGAAGTACTGGCGCTTCACAGAGCTGTTGCTTCAAATTTTCAAAACTTTCGTTGCATTTATCCGACCATATGAACGGCTTTCCCTTTTCGGTTAGTTGATGTAGGCTTCTTGCTATATCTGCAAAACCTTTCACGAATCGCCTGTGGTAGGTAGCTAAACCAAGAAAACGCCGTAATTGATGTTTGTCCTTTGGTGCTGGCCAATTTTTGACGGCTTCTATCTTCTCTGGATCGGTTCTTACTCCTTGTGATGAAACTATGTGCCCTAAATATTTAACTTCTTTTTTAAATAGAGCACATTTACTCCCACTGAGCTTTAATTTTGCATCTTTGAATCTTTGAAGTACATCCCGTAAGTTGTTTTTATGTTCCATGAATGTCTTTCCGATTACTATTATGTCATCCAAATAGACAAGACATGTTTTCCAGGTTAAACCTCGTAGAACCCATTCCATTAGTCGTTCGAATGTGGCTGGAGCATTACATAACCCAAATGGCATTACTTTGAATTGCCATAAGCCACTGCCAACTGAGAAAGCAGTTTTCTCTCGGTCCTCGGGATGTATTTCCACTTGCCAGTAACCACTCTTCAAATCCAGCGTGGAAAACCATTGCGGTCCGGAAAGGGTATCCAATGTGTCATCAATCCTTGGTAATGGATAGCTATCTTTTCTCGTCACGTTATTTAGTTGGCGGTAGTCTACACAGAATCGGGTGCTGCCATCCTTCTTCCTAACCAGAACAACCGGCGATGTCCAAGGGCTGTTTGCTTCCTCTATGATGCCTTGTTTCTTCATGGAGTTCATCATGTCTGCAACTTCTGGTTGTTTGGCTAATGGCAATCTTCGTGGTGTCTGTCGAATGGGTCTGGAATCTCCTGTATCGATTCGATGCTGGACAAGATTTTTTTTACCATAGTCATCATCATTCATTGCAAATAATTCCGAAAATTCATCGATCACCTCTTTGGCATCGCTGTGTTGTTATTCACTTAAGGCAATGGACGAAAGAAGTTTCTGAACCTGTTGGGTAGTAGCTGGTATAGTTTTTGTCTCCTTGACAATACTACTATTATCTAAATCGACGATTTGGTGAACGGGTTCACAATTTCCAATTATAGCACCTTCTTTTAGTTGTACCTCGTTTTCGGATATGTTAAGCACTCTGACTGGAATTAATGTTGCACCTTCTGCCTTCACTAAAGTCTTGCCAACGATGATGTTCGATGTAACTTTTGTGGGGTTAGGCTCCACCAGATAGAATCGGTAGGTCCCGATGTCATCAGTAAGCTTTGTCCATATTAGTGTCTCGGAGCATGGCGAAAGAGTAATATTTTCGCAAACCATCGTCCTTACTTTCGCAGGATGATCTGCTTCTTCTCCTAGTTTCATAGGAATTTCTATGTTGCCATATTTGAGAATCCGCTCTCCGACATCCAGATTTGTTTTCTATGTGGTCATGAAGTCTATTCCAAGAATGCAGTCATCCATTATGTCAGAAACCAGGAAAGTGTGAGGAAATAGTAGTTCGCCTAGTTGAACATCTAAAGTTATTTCTCCAAACACCTGTGCTGCCGCTCCATTTGCTGTTCTTAGTAGATATTTGGTGGTGTTGTGAAGCCATTTGTTCTTAACAAGATCTGCTCTAATAATTGATCTTGAAGCTCCAGTATCGATAGTAACTGCGCAGTCATTTTTTTCTACACTTCCATATATAAAAAGACTGCTATTATTTCTCTGACTTACTTGGATAATAACTTCGGGGCTGTCGATTCCACCAACCAACTTCTGCCCCACGAAGTTGGTTTTTACTAGTTTTCCGACTGCTCAAGAGGAGAGACGATGCGACTAGTCGCTGTTTGATATCTAGTCTCTCCACGAATTGCTTGTTCCCTGGCTCGACATCTTTGGCATTCTTCTTTCCTCTCTTCTTCTGGTGATTCCACTCGTCGACGTTTTCTGCAGTCTCTTTGAAGGTGCCCTGGTCTATTACAATTCCAGCATCGAGGGACACCACGTGAAGGCGGGCTCTGTGATGATTGCACTCTATTACAAGTACATTCTTCCACTGAAATTTCTCTCACTCGTACTGCACTCCATGAAGCTTGTCTGGCGGATTCATACGCTAATGCATAGGCTAGTGTATCTGCTGTTGATATCTTTCCTGCTAGCCTTAATGATTGTTGTAAATTTTGATCTGTAATAGCGTTCACAAATGCCTCCGTCGCCACTTCATTGAGAAAATCCGCATTCACGCTGGAGTATGACAGATGCGCTAATCTTTCTAATCTGCCTGCAGTTGTTGTAGTGATTCGCCATGTTTTTGAATCCTGTTGCGCAACTGTAGGCGATATACTTGCTGCATGTGCTCATCTCCGTAACGTAATTCTATCGCCTGTACTAATGAAGAGTATTTACGTTGATTTTCAATCGGTACAGTTTGTAAGAGTTCTGACGCAGGACCTCGAAGTGCTAACACCAGAGCTATAGCTTTGTCTTCATCCTTCCATCCATTTACCTCTGAAGCTGCCTCGAATTGTCTATTGAAGATATGCCACGAATTTTGTCCATCAAATAATGGAGGTTTCATTCTACCTGCACCGGATATTTCAGTTGCTACGCTTAGAGGCTGACGATGCTTTATTCTTTCCAGATCTGATTTAAAACTGTCAAGCTGCTCGTTGACTTTTTGTTGAGCTTCCGCCACTTCCTGCTCGATTCCTTCAATTTTCAAATTTTGTTCGTCTAATAAGTTTTTCAGGAAAGTCTTCTGTTCCTCCAAACGAGTTTCTAGACAATTCTCCAGAGAGATCTTTTGTTCGTCCAAACGGGTTTCCAAAGATTTCTTTTGTTTCTCAAAATCAATCTTTTGTTCATCAAAACGGGCTTCCATAGATTTCTTTTGTTCGTTCATAGATTTCTTCTGTTCATCTAAACGTGATTCCAGAGAATTCTTTTGTTCGTCGAGAGAATTCTTTTGTTCGTCCATAGATTTCTTCTGTTCATCTAAACGTCATTCCAGAGAATTCTTTTGTTCGTCCATAGATTTCTTCTGTTCATCTAAACGTGATTCTAGAGAATTCTTTTGTTCCTCGAGAGAATTCTTTTGTTCGTGCATAGATTTCTTCTGTTCCTCGAGAGAATTCTTTTGCTCATCAATAGGGGCTTCCATTTTACTCATTAAAGTGCTCAAAAGCTGTTCCATTTTCATCGCAGGCGCTTCTTCAACTTCGATTTCTTCCAAGTTCTCTTCGAAAACAAATGTTTCATGATTCTTTCCTTCCTCTATCAAAGATTGTCTAAGTCGCTCGACTAGAACTTTCTTTATGCCTGTCGTTTGTAATGACCGGTTCCCTAACTCCACTTTCAAATCCTGCGTTCGAAGCTCGTTCACTTTGCGCCCCATTATTTTAGTAATTCTCTTATAGATGAATATAAATTATTTTCCAGAACTTTCACAATTTAACACAATTTCTCAAAATTAATCACTCTTTTAATTTTTAGTCAATTGCCACCACTTTATTTCTCGAATTTATTTCACTTCTGACACCAGTTGTTGCGAGCGTGGCCTTTGGTTCGTTATTTAAAACACAATATTAAATAATTAATATATAAGTTCTTCATTTCACTCTAATCATATAAAATTCACAAACAGTCATTTAATCAACTCAACTCTAATTATCGCTAACACTGTACTTTCAATTATCGCAATCTAATTACACACTATCGCTTCTTTATTACTTTCGCTTCTTAACACTGCAACGTCTAAAACAAGACTCTTTTTCTGGCGATGACAACTGTTATATTTATACCCTAGAAACTCTCCGGATTATTCTGGAGTGTTCTATTCCAAAAGCTTCTTGACTATTCTATTTGTTCTATTCCTGAACTTTCCTGTAGATTTCATAATCGATTCTCCGAACCTGAAGTCGTTTACTCTCCGAACCTGAAGTTGTTTATTGCCAGTAGATGTCACCAGTTGTCTCTTTCTATTGCACGTAACAATATATTTGCTTGCCAAAATAACTGAAATTAATTTTTCCCAACAAATGGGTTAATATAAAAACAAACAATTTTATTTTATTTATAAAATTTGAATAAAAATTGAAAACATAACATTTTAGACTCCTATAAGTTGCTTTTAAACTTCAGTCAATGTAGAAATTTAAACAAATCGTCATCACCGTCATGACAATAAACGATATAAAATAATTAGATCAACGTTTAATATATCGAGTAGACAGATTATTTAAAAGATAAGGAATATACCTTCAATTCATAATAATTTCATTAGAATTAACTTTAATTTAGCATTTATTTGTTAGAATGAATCCATGATTAGGTGCATATTTTTTTTTGAAAATGTCTTATGTCTTGAACAAGAATTATAGTCTAGAAATTGCAATTATAACGTAAAAATGAAGTGCTGAACGGTTTTATTTCTCCTTTCACTTTCCCGGAGCCCTCTCAAATGAAGGTCGTCCAGGTCCGCTAGTCTCTCTCTTTACAGGTCTACAAGGGACTCTGAAAATAAATGCCCTCAGAGTCAGATGGGTGGATGGGGCGTGCAATGAAGGCATACCATCTACGCCTTCGATTTGGATGTATGTAAGTGACGTAAGGGTCCCTTCAGGACCGAATGTGTGCCGGCGTTTTAGTTAGTAGGCACGAAAATTTCTTTTTGTATATGGCAGGCGGCAGCGGCAGGCTTTTCGTGGAACCTCCCCACACTCTCCGCCAATAGCCGAGGCGAACTAGCGTGCCGCCCTGCAGCTCATGCTGGCACTCTGGACTTCACGTCCAAGCCAACACTCTATATACTACCATAACACTATAATCCACTGCCGCAAGCAGAACTATTGAGAGCCACCCTTTGAAATTATAAAAATCGACTGCCTCATTTTTTGGCGGGTTAATTTCGATGTGACAAACATCGAATACGCCGGAGCATTGCGGGAGCCCCAATTTTTCAAATCCTCTTACCACTTCCTCAAATTTCACTTGCGAAGGTAGGTAAACATTTAAGTATTGAGGCTGCAAGTCCTGCCACTCTTCATTGACGAACTCCAAGACAATTTCTCCAACTGTCGTTCCACCGCCTCCAAATAAACTGCCGATTGTCCTATATTGCCCTTATGATCCAAGAGCATATAGGGAAATTTCTACGCTTTTAGCAAGAAGAATTGCACAACGCCAAGTCGCGTTCTGCCTTGCAATATTTCTCATCGAATCGCGGTACTTTCTTTTCCCAAAACTCTGAATTTTCCACCTTAAAAATAAAATTCAGTTAATAAATTAGTCCATTACAATTATGTTATTTTTTATCAAAACCTTCAACCACACTTTTCTTCGTTTCACACGAAATTGTGAATTGAGACACACATCCGCCGATACATTTTACACCTCAACCAGGATCTTATTGCAAAATACGGCATTTTTTTCTTTTTTTCGTTCTAAATCTTGAAATTGTTGTATATTTACAATTATTTGTTGCCGTTTAGTCTGCATTAAAGCTAATATATTTGTCACTTCCATTTCCAAATTTATTTCTCTTAAAGATCTGTCAACTGAATTGAAATGTCAAAGTACGGTTTGTCACATCAAGCCCCTTTTTATGTCTGTCAGGGGTACTTTGATATCTAGATATTCAGAATATCTAGATATCGATACCCCGTGTCTGTCATAAGAATAAGTGTACCATATGTATATCATATAAATTGTGATAGATATAGGCTTAGTATTAATAACATTCTGAATGTTTAAACTGCCCTTCTGGTATTAACGAGTTGGTACTCTAACTAAATGTAGACTATAATCAAGGACATTCCATAACGCCTTAAGCTAAAACCGATATAAGGTTAGCCGTCGTATTAGATGAAGTCGTTATATTGCGTTAGAGAAAAAAATAACTGAATAGATAACATTATCATAATAAAGCTCGTATTATGTGATTCATCAGATATCATGAGACGTTAATTATTTAGCCCACTCCCTCTCGAAGCCTTTCCCTCTCACGTCGTGGTAGCTTAATAGAAACATGGGGATAGTTAAACAGTACGGCCAAGAATATCCATTGGCATGGATGGGACACGGCCAACACTGGGTACAATCACTAGTAAGTCCTGATAGCGGCAGGGTTGAGTCATGCTGACTTTCCCTTGGCCCTTAATCCTCGGTACCCGACCCCTTTCCTTTCCTCATCCTAACCTTGATTAATTTTTGGCATGATAAAATTGTTTGTAATGATTTTTAGGCAAGAGGCAGGTTTTCATTTTGAACCCCCTCATTATCTCCGCAAAGCTAGCTACAAGCATGCCAGCCCGCCGATAACTGTCACGACTGCTTAGCTCAGCTGACAGGACTTAAGGTCCTCAGTCCTTACGCCTGAATAATATGAAGCAATCAATCGTCAGGTATTTGCATGTGAATTAGTTATATTAACACATTTTTAAATAAAATTCACAGTTATGGAAATGTTCAACATTCAAATTGACTTTAAATACACAGTTTATACTGAATCCATTCGCCTTATATACCTATTCATATCCAAATACCTGACGAAGACTAGTTTATAAAAGTTCTTATGCCACACCACAGTATATTCATACAGTAGCCCAGCTCTGTCAAAACTGTCAAGCGAGTAGGATGGTTCTATAAAGAAACTATACTTTCTCTTTCAACAGTTTTAACTAACACACTAGTCAATTTCTAATACAAAGATTCCTATGTAAATCTACAGTGGAAGAAACAGAACTTACAGCATGCACAAACTTGTACCAGAGGGAGAGGGACAAAATGACAATCAAAACTATTTCTGAAAGAAGAAAAAAAGCTAAAAACAATTTGTTCCACTTCCCATGCCATTCGGCTTGGTAGAACTATCAAACTGTCACAAACTTATCACAGCCACTTGCCTGTTACACTGTCCATGGAACTGAGATGTGTACTTACATAAAACTAATACTTCTCCCAACCATTGTGCAACTAGCTACTGTTCGTTCATTTACATCTGTTTTATCAGTAAATAATTATCCGACAAATTTTGTCAAGGAGAAATTGGTTTGGACTTGATTTTCGTATACAAAAAAAATTAATTTATTAAAAAAAAGTTTTTTTTTGACATATACAAACTTTTAACAAATTTGCTTAAATACGATCCTCCTTGAATATTACTTAAGTCACGTTTCTACTTCACAAATTTTAATTCAATTGGTCACTATAATAATTTCAATTCACTGCACTCTTAATTTACTTATGGCTAGTAGACATATTCGTCGAACATATAGTTCCTTCGACGATTTTTTCTGCAACATTTAATTATAATTATAATTACCCTGTATATAATAAATAAGAACAAAAATTAAAATAAATGAAAAAAGAACAAAAAAATACCAAATAAACCAAAATAAGATGATTATCAAAAAATGCCACAATGATGCCACTTGAAATACTGAGCTATAAACTTATTGACTGATTAAGAAATAAGAGAGAGATTCCTTTCTGCGTTCGCCTTTTTATTAGCAGGTCCGGCCAACTTTTTCGCGTACTGCCAATCCGCCTTGTTCTCCAAATCGTTCGATTACATGTAATAGGAAAAGCGTATAAATAAATATTGAAAAACTAAGGTTTACATAATGAAAATAATTCGCAATTGATTATTTATTTAATGAAGGAAATATTTACTAGATTATTAATTGTTTCAATGTTCTTTTAATGCAGAAAATTACTAAAATTTTATTGAACCTTTAATAGCTCTTCCTGTTGTGGTAAATATAAAAATGCAAATTCTGCTGGAAAACACACGGGGCAGTACGCTTCATTGCAGTACTAGATTTTTCTCTCGTGAATTTTCGTGCGAATTAGCATCTCTATCTCGTTCACCCCATTACCTGTTCCTTTTCTACTCATTACGAGTATACAAATAAATTAATTTTCTAAATAATTCAAAAAATATTAATTTGTTCGTGATAAGAGCTTTATTTTCGAATTCCGCGTTAAATATTTTATTCTGTAAACGCACCTCTTTTAACCTGACATTAAAGTTTAAAAGGTCAGACACAAAACAAATTTGTGGTACATCTCGAATTTAATTTTCAATAAATGTGATTTGTGGTGTGGATTTTTTAAAAAATAATTAATAACTGGCAAGTTATTGTTTATATTTCATAATTTCCATTAATCCTTTAACAAAACCTTTGATACACTTGAAAATGTATCTCATGTATTTGTTGAGGTTATCCGTGTTATATTTTTGTTTGACTTGTAAATTACGTGTTTATCATAATTTTTCTTTTCAAATTATGGTTTTTAGATTCAGTCCATCTTGAAGATATGGAGAAAACCTTGTTTCTGATTGGAAAGGAATTTTGTCTAGGAAAGGAAGTTCATTGAAGTAATGACGACTGTTTAAGGGAAGTATTCATTATATTTCATGTTCGCATTTAATTCAGTTCTTCTTTCAGGTGCTATTGGGATCATTTCCTTGTAAGATATCTCGATAATAAGATAGGACGATGCTGTCACTATTTTGGACGTGACGGGTGAGTCTTTGCTGAACAACATCCGTATCATACTTAATATATCGCTCTTTTGGGAGAAATTTTGAGGTTTTTTTTCGTAATTAAAATTCTAAAATTCACATTTCAGTAGTTTGTTCTAAGCTGGGCTACTGTATAAATATACTTTGGCCACACGTTAAGGCTGAACTACATAAATATATATCAAATTCCGTAAGAGTTATTATCTTGATATTTAATGTTTTCAATTTTAAAAAGTGGTAAAAGTGAAAAAATTAACAAATGGAAGTTGATGTAATTAAGATTTGTGCCTTCTACATATTATTTCGCAGTGCCCTAATGTCATGTTATGTGTTAAATTTTAAAAAGTGGTAAAAGTGAAAAAATTAGCAATTGGAAGTTGATTTAATTGATGATTTGTGCTTTCTATTAATTCGCAGTACCATTTTTATTCCATTTTAATTTTTACATTGCACTTTTAATAATTTAGTAATAATTTTGTTTTGGCGACATCGGGTTCTTGCGGGAGGAGCAATTCTTAGCGCACTATACTTACGGAAAATTGGATATTTAAACTTAACGAAAGTTCCCCTCACACGAGTTAAAATTAATTTGTGTACGCCTGTTAAATTAAAAGGAGCGTTCGCTTTACGTAAGTAAATATACTTACGTATACGTCTATTGTAGCTTAAGGCTGAAATACAATGACGCCGACACTACATTTACGACGATAAATGAAATGCTGGGTTAATAGCAATACCATTGTTATGGTCGTAGCCTATTGTATATAGTAATATGTTACACTGAGATAGATGCACGACTAAGCGACCCGTAGCAGCACGAGGTGGGCACAAACTGTCCTTTGTAGGGATGGAGATCGAAACGCCGAACGCACCCAAATCGAGAGTCGAAAGAGGCCCCGAAAAAAGGACGGAAGAAGAAGAGTTTCTTCTGGAGTTGGGCGAGTGGAAGACAAGAGACGTGCATTAGTCGGGTTAAAAGAAGTCTAAGAAGAGTTTTTGTTATTTGTGACCTGAGTAGTGAGTTCACGTAACACAATAGTTGTGAAGAATCCGATTGTAGTTTTTTTTTGGCAAGGAAAAAGGTTCGAGCAATTTCCTGGTTCAAGAGAGCTCGACGTCATATCACAGACCCGGACGGCGTAGTAGACGCCCAATAGGGGCAATACATCCAAAATAAATTATTTGTAAGTTAAACGTGAAATTCCTCAGGGTTCCATGCATTGATTTTCTGTAAAGTTTCATCCAAAGGAACTAGGTGAAATCATCCGCACGGTGACAAGCGGGGCAAGAAACGGGACCGACGCACAAAATAGCGGCATAGCTATACACGGATATTTGACGCATACCCCCACAGTTACACCTGCATACTGCAAGCATTAAGTTCCCTGTGAATTTCCTTCTATATGGCACGTACTCCTAGCCTAACGCATGGTTAACAATATATCTGATTGCTGACTGACCTAACCTCACAATTGAAGTTTACGCGCGCTCTGTACGCTGAAAGTTCCAGGACACTTATGACAACTAACACTTTGTTAATTCGTGCTAAAATTTTTTTGTATATCTGTATTCAGAATTGTAAAAAGATCTAAAAATTAAGCTAGACGTCAGCAGATTATCGTAGAAAAAAAAGGAAACGTTTTTATATAGGTTCTAGTGAACGATTCTGGCATATTCTTTCTTAAATATCCCGTCTAAGAGCGTTGTTGGCCAGTAGAATTTTTCCGACTTTATTAAAATTGTGGATAGTCAGCTACATCAGCGAAATCCTGAAATAAGGTAGACATTGAGCAGTTACAGAACCATTTTCGAATGTGCCAATGAATTACTGATGCACATCTTCTTAGCAAACATGACAAATTTGGTGACAAGTGATCATCTTCAAATAGTATCAAATCTTCCGTCCCAGTTAAGTAAACTAATCAATCAATTCCAGTAATTGTTAGCGAATGATTGAAATATTCTTTTTCCGAGTAGTCAAATTATTGAAGTTTACGAACAAATAAAACTTTCCAATTTATAGTCAAGCTTTTGACGCGTAGTTAGGTAGAAAACACTATTGAGTACGGTAGTCGGTAGCGAACAACTGAAATATTCTTATTATTATAATTAGGCTCGTATGAACTTGGAGTAAATTATGAAACTTTCCATGGTACATAATACTTCTACAGCGGAGTAACTTCATTGCGTCCGAGCATGCATATTGTATATAGCATACAGATGTACAGACATCTATAAAGAAGTTCATTGATAAGAGTCTCACGTTGTTCTCAAGAACAGCGGGTGGGGCAACGCGGCCTACCAGCCCAATTAGAGTTTAATATTAGCATAGGGAAATTTACCTCAAATAACTTTCTAGCCTTTCAAAAAAAAAAAAAAAAAACGCATCGACCTCCAGGGAGCTCTTTCGAGGGACCCGCAGCACCACGTAAGTCAAATTTCTCTATGTTTTATTTCATTTTGTTGTTTTGCTATATTGTTGCGATCGTGTCAGTCAGTTTCACATGCTTGATCTGGGCTAGAAAGAAACGAAAGGGGACAAATTTCTGTTGCTCACTTAGTAATCATATAAATGTTGAACTTATTGGATTACTAAGAGCTTTAATTACTAAATTTTGTGTTTAATGGAAAACGAACTATCCCCCCTCATAGTCTAATTGCAAAACGAAGAAGAAAAAAAATCACATAAATTCGGACGTCAGGCTGGACTATTGAAGACTCCAATTAGTGAATTTCGGGGAATTAGAATTAATTGTTTTCGCGAGTAACGTGTATAAAATAACGAGTAACGTATATAAAAAACATTCTAATCGATTAATTATAGAAAAAAGTAAAATAGGATTCTGGAACTGTTCAATGAGATTTGAAAGAAACGTGTAGTTAAATATTTAAAAAAAAAAAACAAAATTTAAAAGCAAACGCGACTGTAATTGAAAAGATTGACCTATCAGTGTCCTCAGTAACGCAACGTCTCTATTGAATCGTATTAGACCTCAAAAGCACTGACGAGGCTATCTGTCGAGTACGGAACTACTTTGTATCGAAATCCTTTATGTTGTTGTTGTGTTCCGAGTAGGTGACGTTCAGCATATTAAAAAATAATAACACATTTTTGTGAGATGAGGTAGTCCGCGCTGACACCGTCAATACCGTTGCAAGTTTTCCTTGGTTATTAAATAGGGCTCCAAGAATTGTTACCCGTAGATCTGGCTAGCTCCCTTATAACACGATGAGTATCTGAATTAGTGCGCAAGAAAGAAACAGGGATTTTTGATGGTAAATTTATTAATAAATTATTTGATAACGTAATGTCGCAATAGAGTTTATTATTTCTCCTTCACTCTCCTGGAGCCCTCCTCACGATGGGGGTTGATTAGGTCTGCTATTCCTTCTTTTCAGGTCAATAAAGGGACACTGAAAACAATCTGCCCTCCGTATCGTTGGGAAGATGGGGCAAGCAGTAGAAGGCAGTCCATCTGTGCCTTCACACAGGTAAGGGTAGGTGGTGTCAAGGCCCCTTCAGGGCTGGAGTGTGTGCTACGGCTATTTTGTTTGTAGGCACGAAAAATTTTGATTATGGCAGGTTTTTGGTAACCCCCCCCCCCTATAACTCTCCCCAATAGCCGAGGTGCTAGCGCGCCGCCCTGCAGTCAACGCTGTCAATCGAGTGATCTGTCAGCTCATGCTGGCAGTTGGGACTTCACGTCCAAAATGAATCACTCAACATATGTTCCATAACACCATGTTGCTGTATCCAATGGCGCCGACCCACTTTGTCTCCTTAACCAAAGTTGGAATAATTCAACTTTTGTCGTCGTTGTCGTCGTAATTTGATTTTGATAGTGTGTTATGGAACATATGTTGGGTGATTTATTTTGGACGTGAAGTCCAAGCTGTCAGCATGAGCTGACAGACCACTCAGTGGACAGCGTTGACTGCAGGGCGGCACGTTAGCACCTGGGCTATTGCGGGAGAATTATAGGGGGGGTCAACCAAAAACCTGCCTCTGCCACCTGCCATAATCAAAAATTGTCGTGCCTACAAACAAAATAGCCGTAGCACACACTCTAGCCCTGAAGGGGCTCGTTACACCACACTTACCCTTACCTGCGTGAAGGTACAGATGGACTGCCTTATACTGCTTGCCCCATCCTCCCAACGACACTGAGGGCAGACTATTTTCAGTGTCCCTGTTAGACCTGTAAAGAGAGAGAGTAGCGGACCTAAGCGACCTTCATGTCGAGACGGCTCCGGGAGAGTGAGGGGAAATGAATAGATTATCGCCTCATTACGTTATAATTGAAAGCTTACTTTATTTGGACATTTCTATTCAATTCACTGACTGTTATTGGTAAGTATGTACTTCCTAACAAGATTTTAGTTGATACTTTCACCTCCGCAGCGCAATATCATCATAAGCTAGACAGTTTTAGGATACAATTCAAAATAAAATCCTATAGCTCATTCTATATGCTAATAACAAAAAAATTATACGGAGTAGAGTTCATGAGCAAATCCCAGACATATTTTCTCTTTTTCTTTCTTTTAAATTACCTTCACTTTACTCTGGCGAATACTTCGGTTCTGAAACTGAAACGAAAAAAAACCAAAAAGGAACAAGATGGCCCAAAAAAAAATTTACGCCAGGGATTTCCCTTACAATAATACAATGTCAACTCTTCTCGGACTAAGTTTACAGGTCTATAATGATCATCCGGATCGCGTATAGCCACAGATAACTTATTTTAGAGCTCTATTTCTGTACCTCATTCGAAAAGGTTTTTGCAAGAGGTAATTCATCAACTATACATGTACGCACATTATATTATCTTATCTGACCTTCAGGTAGATATTAAACATCCTTCTTGTATATATATACGTAATCTAAGACACGACGCTTATATAACACTTTTACCATATGGTTCGGAAGCTACCTCTTTTAAATCTGGGTATACGAGGTGAGAAGGGCCTCACTAAAACGTTAAATTATCACCTTATGAGCGCACCGGAAAAACTCGTCCATATGTTAAATTCCCAAAATTATGCTTAAATCATATTGAAAAACTCACGTATAGTGTAAAATATGAGAATCACCGATATATAAGTAATTAAGTTTTCAAAATAGTAATTAAGTTATAAGCAAAAAGTTCGTACATATACATTTTAAAAGTGTATTTATCGAAAGTTATCTATAGCTTAAATCCGTAACTTTGGACTGAAGTCATGTGCGAAAATCTGTTAGGTGAATTGAAATTTCATATAAAATACACTAATTTCCTTAGATATATATATATACATATTAAAGATTCATTTACTTCTAATGTGAAATCTATGTAAATAACTTTTCCAATATTAATCAATTTACATACGGTTAATTTTGATACTTTTGCTTGCATAAAGATGTTTCCATAAATATTAACTTGTGTCTTGAGACCATCTCGAAGATGTTGCTTAATCGTTTCAATTGTAAATTATTTTACTAGATCAGTTCCATAATTTCTTCATTCCCAATATTTAATAGATGCCTTCCTAAATCCTTTGAATCTTCCCTAGTTTACCGCTCGGACACCTATCCGACCCTTAAGTCTATGTTCTCCCGTTCTCTTCTTAATTTCGCCAAAAAGAATCTTACAAAATGTATGATAAGGCTCAAATACTTCAAATTTATTTCTGCAATCCCGACTCTTGGGAGGTTTTTTCTTCTTGCCTCGGCTTTAACTTTTGACTTTCGACTCTCGATTTGGGTGCGTTCGGAGAGTTTCGATCTCCATCCCTACAAAAGACAGTTCGCGCCCACCTCTTGCTGCTACGGGTCGCTTAGACGTGCATCTAGCTCAGTGTTGCATATTGCTATATACAATATGCTACGACCATAATAAGTGGTAGATGATATTTTACATAAAATCAGCGTTAATAATTGTTTATTACACTTTCACAACTTTTTTTATATCATTCCCATTTTTTTAATAAACTTCAACAAATAATTTTACCACCTTTGATATGTCAACGATCATTAGAACGTCGGAGTCATTGGGTTAATTCGGTTACATTTACGACGACACTATTACAATTACGACTGATCAGTCGACTATGACTTTACCCAAATGGTAAATGCATGTGGCAAGATACTATTGCAACTTCGACTCAAAGTGCAAATTTGGTGTTGGCTGCGGACAA
Organism: Dioctria linearis; assembly: GCA_963930735.1. NCBI lineage: Eukaryota > Metazoa > Arthropoda > Insecta > Diptera > Asilidae > Dioctria > Dioctria linearis. The sequence goes on along the minus strand of OZ005740.1, from coordinate 110,897,284 downwards.
CTTCAGTTCAATCACAGAAGTCGGGACTTCTGGTTTGTTCAAACAGTTGAAGCTTTGAGGCCGAAATACAATGATGCCGACATGGTGGTATATTTATTTGTTGAAATTTATTAACAAAACGGGAAATATATAAAAAAAAGTTGTAAAAGTGTAATAAACAATGATTAACGCTGAGTTTATGTGGATTACAAAATATCATTTACCACTTATTTTCAACTTTTCCCAATTTCTTTTTCATTTTTTTCTTCTAAGTATGTATTTCGATATGGAGGATTTCTTTTGCCATAAAAGTACTTCATTTCCCTCAAAAAATTAATTAATTGCTCCTCGAAATAAATTTTTTGGTCATTACTCTCAGCTGTCAAAATCAAATTACGACTAAAACGACGACAAAAGTTGAATTATTCCCAACACTGGTTACGCCGACAAATTCGGTCGGCGCCATTGGGTACAGCAACATGGTCACAGTATATTTATGCAGTAGCCCAGCTTAGAACAAACTACTGATAAGCGAATTTTAGAATTTTAATTAAAAAATTTCTCCCATACGAGGAAATTATTAAGTATGATACGGAAGTAAATGAAAGAACAGTAGCTAGTTGCACAATGGTTGGGAGAAGTATTAGTTTTATGTATGTACGCATCTCAGTTCCAGTCTGCAAATGTATTGTTCCATCACCAAGCAGCTGTTTGATTGTAATGTGGTATTCGTTCCATGGACAGTGTAACAGGCAAAATGAATGTAATAATGTTTGTGACAGTTTGATAGCCTAATAATAATTGAAATTCAGTTCGTGTCGGCATAAAAAATACAGCCGTAAAAAAAACGTCTGGCACGGTGCTAGCAACGAGGAAATTGTCTGGGAATAGTGAATTTATATTGTCCGATGATTATGAAAACAGATGAAAAAACAAACAAAAATCGACCTAAAATCATTTTGAAAACTGCTTTTTTTACCTGCAGAACGCAATGCGCACAGGTAAACACAACCCCTCTCACCAGCTCACCAGATGGGCAGCCTATTGAGATGGTGAAAGAAGGGAGATAGCAAAGAGTCAACCGAACTGAAGTTCTTTTTTTCGTAACGTTGCTAGCTCTCGGACTATTAAAACCAACCGTAATTTTTCGAGCAATGTTGCTGAGCAGCAGGTTCAGTTTCCTGCTTATTCGATACTAACATAGCCACTAAGCTCTGTGATGACGAGTGGGCGTGCGCTTGTTTTATACCCATTGACGCTATATCATACGCGTTTAAAAAATTACAAGGCGCGAGACCGTATATTCTCCTCAGTAGCTGCACTTGTAGGGATTGTGTATCCGGATTTGGACCTATGTAAAAAGAAAGAAACGATAAATGTTCGCTGGCGTGAACATTGTCGATGAACCAGGACTAAACGAAAGAAACTGGCCCACATTTCAGTGTCGATGCCAGAAAACATTCGGCCGTATGCCGAAGTAAAGTTTCTCGGGCGAACTGAGACTGGGTTACTTGATAGTGGTGCCACTATCAATATCTTAGGCCAGGGAGCTCTAGAAAAGCTAGCGGAAGCAGACGTCGAATGAAGGAGGTATCACACTAAAGTGCCATAACAAATGTCCATGGTCATGTGGACTTGGACGTCATTTTCCTTGGTTCCTGGGCTCACACAAGCACTATACCTGGAAATAGACTTCTGGCATCTATTTTAGTTGGCTCAAGATGTTCTGGCTATAGTTGCCGAAGTGATACCAACCCAATTAGCTGCCGCTGCCAGTGACCGCTTGAAGCCATGAAACAGCCTTTTCCGTCCTTCGGCTCTTTGGGCTTAGGAAAAATATCTCTAGTCTCCCACAAGATTAAGACAAACGATGTTACTCTGATAAAACAGAGGTTTTATCCGATTTCACCGACAGTGCAGAGTTTGATGGATGCCGAATTAGAGCGAATGCTATCGCTGGGTGTGATAGAGGAGAGCCAGTGTCCTTGGAGCTCTCCAGTTGTTCTAATGAGGAAGCCTGAAAAAGTTCGACTTTGTTTTTCGCCAGGAGGGTCAACTCCAATACTAAGAAGGACGCCTATCCGCTACCGCAGATAGATGCACTTCTGAGTCGACTTCCGCTGGCAAACTACATTACAAGCCTGGACTTGAAATACTAGACACTGATTCCAGAGAGAAGACCGCTTTACAGTACCTGGACATCCTCTCTATCAGTACACAGTGATGCCGTTCGGCCTATACAACGCTCCACATACTATGTGCCCGCTTATGGACAAAGTTGTCTCGTTCGATTTTCGTGAGAATGTTCTCGTCTATTTGTTAGTATTGTCACAAGACTTTCACCCTCACTTTACCTTACTATCTCGTGTAGCGAATTATTTGAGGAAAGCTGGCCTCACTATCAACGTTGAAAAGAGTAAGATTTGCATTACAGAGACAAAATACTTGGATTTTATTGTCGGAAAATGAGGAATAAGAACTGACCTCCATAAGATTTCAGACGTGACATAAAACTGTTTTGCAGGTCCGACGCCTACTAGGTATGGCTGGATGGTATCGACGATTCATTCCGAACTATGCTGATCCAGCTGCCTCCATTATAGACACCGTGAAAAATCCCAGTCAGTTCCAATGGACTTCCAATGGAGTGCTGATGCTACTAGATGACGATGGCCACGAGAAACCAATAGCCTACGTCTGGAAAAAGTTGAACTCAGCACAACGAAATTATACAGTCACAGAGCAGGAATGTCTAGCAGTAATTTTAAGTGTACAGAAGTTCCGGCCCTTCATAGAACTTATACCGATTAAGATAGTGACTGATCAAGCGAGCTTGAAATGACTGATGTCTCAAAAGGACCTTAGCGGTAGACTTGCTTGGTGGAGTTTGAAGCTTCAAGGTTTCGACTTCACCATCGAGCACCGAAAAGGAAACCTGAATGTCGTTCCTGATGCGCTGACGCGGATTCACTGTGACAGCCTGACACCATCTAAAGATCCTAGCCCAGAAGTTGACCTTACTTCTCCATATTTCAACTCGTTGGAATATGAGGAGCTGAGGCAAAGGGTTAAATCAGCTTCTGATAAATTACCAGATCCCTGCATCAGATATGGCTTCGTGTATATTCCGACGGTTCCGAGAACAGGCAATCCAATTCAGGAGGGAGAACCTTGGATGCTAGGGATTCCATGAGGGCTTGATTTCGACACTATTTCAAGAATGCATAATCTGCCACTAGCTTCGCACGAAGGTTTAGGGAAAACACTGGAACGATTAAGAAGACATCTGTACTGGCCTCGAATGACAGCCGATGTCAGAAGCTACGTAGGCGCCTGTGATGTGTGTAAGGAAATTAATGCCCCTAATACCATTCCTAGACCACCAATGGGAGCTGAGTCTGTAACAGTAAGACCTTGGCAAAAGTTGTACATAGATTTCTTAGGTCCATATCCCAGATCGACAAGCGGAAATTCTCAGATCCATGAGGAGAGCATCTACTCTTAACGTCTGTCAGTTCATTGAGACGGAGTGGATGCTGAAGACAAGCTAAGATTTGGAGAGCGCAGGAAGGTTCAAGAGCTTATAGTTTGTTATGGTAGTATGTAGAGTAATTGACATCGGACGTGAAGTCCAGAGTGCCAGCATGAGCTGACAGATCACTCGGTGGACAGCGTTGACTGCAGGGCGGCACACTAGCTCGCCTCGGCTATTGGCGGAGAGTATGGGGAGGTTCCACGAAGACCTGCCGCTGCCACCAGCCATATACAAAATTTTTCGTGCCTACATAGCAAAAGGCCGTAGCACACATTCAGTCCTTAAAGGACTTTTACACCACTTACCTACATCCATTGTGAAGGCACAGATGTTTGGCCTTCTCTGCTCGTCCCAACCACCCAATCGACACTGAGGGCAGATAGTTTTCAGTGTCCCTATGTTGACCTGAAAAGAGATGAGTAGCGGACCTTTTCGACCTCTAAATCAAGTGGGCTCCGGGAGAGTGAGAGGAGAAATAATAAAAACCTCAGTCTTCAGATTGGACTATCCTGAGCAACGAAAGATAGTATGAATAAGTAAAAAAAAACAAATATATATATATGTATATAGCAATATAATCAAATATGTATAAATATAGCCATATAATCAAAAAATGTATATATGAATCAATATAATCAAAAATTTGTATATACGAGTATAGCCATATAATCAGATATAATGTATGATATGATATGTACACAACTTCGACTTATGTAAGGCCTGTTCCCTCGAAGGAGCTCCCTGGAGGCGGTTGTGCTGTTCCAAAAAAGAATATTGTCATTTTGCAGACGTTAAGAATTGAATTTATTTGTTAAATTAGAAGAAGAACGAAAATCTAGCAACTCAAAAGTATTCTATGTGCTCGTCACGGCAGACTAAATTCTTACACCACTCCTTGTTCCTCTTTTTTAGGAATTAATAGATAACTTAGCAGTACATATTTCCCTGTCCAAATCCAATGTAAGTAATATTTTTGACTTATCGTTACTTTACAATTACTCTATGACGTCCTACTATAGGTTGAGTGAGGCGAAATCAGAATTCGGAAAGCTAAATAAAAAGACGAAATTTATTATGCTATAACTTGGCTATAATACGCAAGCGATGGGGAATATTCTTGCCGTCATGTTCTCGTCTTAGCCTTTTTGTTTTTGCGAATACTGGCACAACACTGGGTAGAGTACCTGAGTATGGTTTCCATGAGGACCGTTAGCAAGGCCTTTCAAGATATAAATTAGGCTTCCCACGCTTGTTGGAGGTCACTTGTAAGATTCCAAAGGCTGGATCATCGGGCGTACTTGCAGTAGAACCAATTTGCGCCTCGACTTGCGTATAGCTGGTGTACTGGGTACTGTCGTATGCTTATTTGGTGATAAGAGTTGCGCTTAATACTTTTCATCCACCGTCGTGGACGATGCCTCGATGACAAAATCTTGGGTTAATTTTTTGTTGATTTCACGGTCTCTTCGTCGAGATTTATCACACTAATCCTCAGGTATACAAGGTTTTTCTTGTTCCTGGACAATAATTTTATTGAGCATTTAACCGGCTGATGTTCTCATTTCACTCTATTTTTCTTTACTTTTATTTCAAACTTTGTTGCAGACTTTGTAAAAGAAAACCAAACTTTGCTTTTTCACTTGACAACCTTCTTCTCTTGTTCAGCCCGGAAATAAAAAAACCCTTCTTCTTATTTTTCTTTCTCGCATACGTTCGGCACGTATAGATCTCCATCCATAGAGAAAACAGTAGGCCGAGTGTACATGGTGTATCTAGTCTCAGTGTAGCATACTGCTACATGCAGTATGCTACGACCATAACAGGGCAGGGTAGTCTAGACCATCTGTGGTTCAGACAACGCTGAAAAATGATCGACTGAGCTAGCCGGTCTTAAACATAGGCCTCATCGATGCGGGCGCCCAATGTGTGGCTCGACCCATGACACCATTTCTCATTACTCAAGCTAGGCGTCTGCTACAGGTTGTCCACGACAATCTGATGTACTTGACAGATGACGGATCGAAGGCACATCCCCGAAGACCCGCCAGTCCTTGATCAGGCCTCGATATCGTCCTCCGTGTCAGAAGCCAGAGGTACCCTGACAAGCCAGTAACCTAAAAAATCTAGTCGGCCAGTGCCCCTCTGCCTTCCTTCAGCCGAGCCTGAGCCGAGGGAACCCCGCCGTCAGTAACCTAAACAACTGATCGCTGAGTTTCCTCTGCTCTAATATCTCACTCCGATCTCAGACCGAAGCTTATTCAAGGGTGTGTCTCCGAGGCGTCGTTGGAGTACCGGTCTTCTTCCTTAAATTTACAGGCATTAAATAAGTGGAATTCCTACGGCAAACTATCTGCCGCAGGGTTACCATATAGGAGGGGTTCTGAAACGTTATCAGGTTAGGGATTGGAAAAAAAATCTCTATTGTCGAAAAAGGTATGCCGGCCACTAGGCTGGGAATATCCTAAGCGGCACATAGTCAACCTGTATTTTGCCAGTGGGCTACCAGGATTGAAAGTGACAATAGCCGGCTGACGTGTCCGAGAATATGAGTATCACGGCCTGATTTCTTTGCGTGATAGACTCCTACCGTTTTCCCCTGCAGATCCTCAAGCTCGACCCGACACTTTACAAATTTACGTCCTAGTTTAGCACCAGTCTGCTATTGGAAATTGCTTTGAGAACAATTCTTTTGAACACTTCTTGACCAACTTTGAAATTAACAGGCTTTGCTCTGAGATTATAAGCTTTCGAACCCTGTTCAAACGCATAGTTTAAGTTCTCCTGCACTCTCGCACGGATCAATTTCAATTTATCTTCAGCATCTACTCTCAGAGGCTCATTAAGAGTGCCAAGGCTCCTTAAGATGGAATAGGGGCTTGCATGGTCGATAATCTCTTAACCGAAGAGTATTCGGTAGGGAGAGAAACCAGTTGCTATTTGGCTTAGCTTCTCATCCCACTTAGTATGTTCCTTCGGGATATATGCTCTAATCCCTGATAATAGAGAACTGTTCACTCGCTCTGAGGCGTTTGCTTGCGGCGAGTAAACTGCCGTTCGCAAGTGTTTCACCCCATACTTGTCCAGTAATCTGGCGAACTGAGCCGAGCAAAACTGGACTCCATTGTCAGAGACTATAGTTCCTGGAACTCCGAACACGTGAAATATTTCAGTCTCGATGAACTGACACACGTTAAGAGTAGACACCTTTCTCATCGGTTTGAGAATCGGCAACTTAGAAAAGTGGTCAAGAACTATCAATATGCAGACATTTCCTTTCACTGACCGAGGATATGGACCCAGAAAGTCGATGTACAGCTTTTGCCATAGTCTGTCTGTCACAGACTGGACTCCCATTGGTGGTCTAAGAAGAGTATGGGGGGTTTGGTCTCTTTACACACGTCACAGGCGCCTACGTAGTCTCTGACAACAACTGGTATTCGTGGCCAGTACAGGTCTCTTCTTAAACGCTCCAGTGTTATACCTCCGTGAGAAGCTAGTGGAGGATCATACGCTCCCGAAATAACGTCGGAGACAAGCGCTCGTGGAATCCAAAGCTTCCAAGCTGCTTCCTCCTGAATCGTATCGCCTGTTCTTGGAACAGTCCGAATATAGACGAAGCCATCCCTGACGCAAAGATCTGGTAGTTTGCCAGAAGCTGTTTTAACCTTATGCTTCAGCTCCTCATATTCCAACGAGTTGAAATATGGAGAAGTAAGGTCAACTTCTGGGCTAAGATCTTTAGATGGTGTCAGGCTGTCACAGCGCATCAGGAACAACATTCAGGCTTCCATTTTGGTGCTCGATGGTGAAGTCGAAAGCTTGAAGCTTCAAACTCCACCAAGCAAGTCTACCGCTGAGGTCCTTTTGAGACATCAGTCATTTCAAGCTCGCTTGATCAGTCACTATCTTAATCGGTATAAGTTCTATGAAGGGCCGGAACTTCTGTACACTTAAAATTACTGCTAGACATTCCTGCTCTGTGACTGTATAATTTCGTTGTGCTGAGTTCAACTTTTTCGAGACGTAGGCGATTGGCTTCTCGTGGCCATCATCATCCAGTTGAAGCAGCACTCCACCAATACCATGTTGGCACGCATCGCACTGTATGATGAACGGCTTGGTGAAACCTGGACTCACTAACAACGGAGCAGAGGTAAGTTTTTTTTTCAACAAATCAAGAGACGTCTGGGCTTCAGGTGTGCACCTGAACTGACTAGGGTTCTTCAAGGTGTCAGTTGTGGAGGCAGTTAAATCAGCATAGTTCGGGATGAACCGTCTATACCATCCCACCATACCTAGCAGGCGTCGGTCTTGACGAACAGTTTTAGGTAACGGTTAGTCAACTATGGCTGAGATCTTATCTAGGTCAGTCCTGATTCCTCCTTTCCTTGCTATAAAATCCAAGTATTTAGTCTCCTTAATGCAAAACTTACTCTTCTCAATGCTGATAGTGAGGCCAGCTTTCCTCAAACAATCCGCTACTCGGGATAGCAATGTGAGATGAGAGTCAAGGTTTGATGACAGGGTCAGTAAATCGTCCAAGTAGACGAGAACTGTTTTAATGTATTCCCAGGTTGGTGTGGAATTCAGTCTAAGTAATGACCAATACCAATCCATGGCCGGGCCTGCGAGCAGTGTGCTCATATTCCTCACCAGGAGGTCAAAATCTCCTTCGAGAGCTAAGTAGGTGAGCGCCTCAACTCGAAACACAAACTCGTCCACTGACAGTTTGGAACTATCCCTACTATACGATATGTTCCATGTAACGGACTACCTGAGCGTCTATGCTAGGAATGATTTTGAGTTCGATTGAAGCTCGATCTATCTTGTGGTTCATTCTGATTTGCGAACACATAATAAGGAGGACGTGCAGTATAATTAGGTGGCGGAAAATCCATGTTACTACTTAATTACTCTAAGGCAGGGATAAATCTTGATTCATCTCGGTACACTTCGTATGTGATAAAGATTCCACCAAATTAAAAAAAAAAATAAAAATTCAATCAATAACTTAATGATCTCTAATATGATCTAATCTCCCTACTGGAAAGTTACAGAAAAACTGAATGAAGTTTATATAATAAAAAAATCTTCGCTGCCTTGCTAAAGATCGACGCTCCAATTCAAGGTCGATAATACCACGTGCACCAGCAAAAATACTCAAGAAAAACAAACTGTAGCCTACAGTATCAAAAAATTGTTATGAGCTTAACTCAAATTTTTCAAGTCGAACTAAGAATTTAAAAGATTCCCTGAACTAAGCTCGAACCTTTCGGAAAACGAATTAAAAAAAAAAAGTTATCGTACAAATCTCCTCCCTCTCTCCAATCGCTAACTCTCAACACGAAGGGGTCCCAGGCTCACTCTCTCTCCAATCAGGTCAGAAGTCATAAAGGTAAGTGATGTGAATGTGTGCATGAAAAACTTTGGTTCTCACCGAGACCTGGGAAAAGTAGGATTGGAGATGTCAAAGGCTGGCAATGCTACTAGAGATTCTTCAGCCAGGCAGTTAGCAATATGCCAGCTCCTGATCACTGAAGGTCTCCAGTATCACTTCCATCCTCTAACAACTCTTGCCTTCCTCTTCACCTGATTGTCACATCTAGCTAACCTTCCAGCCGGGCAGAGTCATAAGTCTGGTCAACTAGTTAGCTAAAAGCCAAAAAGTCGTCTCACAGACTCATGACCCTGTCCAGCCTCCGTGAAAACACAAACAAAAATTTGTGAGGCCACCTACTATTTACATAGCAGGAGGCCAGCGGGAAAGATCAGCAATTCAAAAAAAATTCAAAAAACAAAAATTTAATCTTCCAAGACTTGAGGCTCGACCAAAGTCAAACCTAAAGTCCAACTTATAGAAAAACTTTCAAAAACAAACTCTCAAATACACTTTACTTTACTATAAACAAAATCGAAAATAACAAAATAGCAAAACTTTAAAATTTTTAGCGTTACTCTACCAAAAATTTCAAATTACAAACAGTTAGACTCAGGTCCACGTATAATTTCACTGGATATCAGACTTGAGGTCAATCAACTAGCAGAGACCAAATGATCATATCCCTCAAAGTCCCAGTCCCCTGTAAAATTTACACTTAGACCACCGAAGTCTAACTGAGGCGGCCCCACATTGGGCGCCAATTTGTTATGGTAGTATGTAGTGTTATGGAAGTTGAGTGATTGACAACTGGACGTGAAGTCCCGACTGCCAGCATGAGCTGACAGATCACTCGGCGGACAGCGTTGACTGCAGGGCGGCACGCTAGCTCGCCTCGGCTATTGGCGGAGAGTGTGGGAAGGTTCCACGAAGAGCCTGCGCTGCCGCCTACCATATACAACAAAAATCTCGTGCCTTAAACCAAAAACGCCGGCACACATTCGGTTCTGAAGGGACCTTTACGTCACCTACCTACATCTACATTGAAGGCGCAGATTGTCTGCCTTCCTGCATGCCCCAACCACCCAACGGACTCTGAGGGCAGACATTAACAGAGTCCCTGTGTTGACCTGAAAATAGAGAGAGAGAGTAGCGGATCTAGACAACCTTCACGTTAAGAGGGCTCCAGGAGAATGAGAGGAAAGTGACACTGATACGTAATGAAATACATTGCGTCTCTTTGGTACTGTTCATAAATACCCATTTTCTTTTTTATTACTTTTTCCAGTGTAGTACAGTGTAATGCGTTGTGAAACAATAAGCTATAACCTGGCTACTAATTATATAACTCGGTAACTCTGTACACGTAACATTTCATAATGAAAGGAAAACTCAACTTATGTAATTCAAAAAAACAATTCCTTCCCTTCTTTTTGTTTTCATTATTGTTATCTTAATATCAATTCTCAAACCTCTTAACTGCTACTATTGATCAAACCATGGTGCAAGATCACCTTATAAACAGGTTCATTATACAAATCTATAAGCTCATAAGGAGCATACGACTATGGCCATGGTTGGCTCGTACTTCAAGCAATCCCCATAATCGACTTGATAGACGTAGCCAATTCAAATGAAATGTAGTTTTATTAGTATTCAGGAGATGTTACAAGTTAAAAGTACTTACGATCAAGGCTCTTCGATTGTTATGGTCGTAGCGTATTGCCTATAGCAATATGCTACACGTACTGAAGCGTGTAGGGCGGCTGCGTCAAACAAAATAAAAGCGAACGCACACCAACCCAGAGTAATGCTTCCTCACGCTCAGGTGCCATGGTGACATGACTGAAAGGTAAGAAGAAGGCAATCGATCTGCCATTTCGTAAAAGTGCAAGAATGGGAAAAGTCCCAGACAATTTTGATCAAAAGTAGGCGGCATCCAGTCAAAAAGAGTAATAATTTTTACATAAATTTTGTTCGGCTAAGTTAAATCGTGTGATCTGGAAGTGTTTTGAGAAGAAAGATCAAGGAAATCTGCGTCACAGAGCAGGGAATAAGGATATATAAATATAAAAACGCTTCGGCGTAGGAGATAAAGAGGATGACTAATTGCCGAAATTCGAGCCATCTGAGCATTTAAAGATTCACTGGGAAATTTGCAAGTAAGGAGTAAGAAGTATTAAGATGAGTTGTCACGACAATGAGGTAGGTTGGAATTATTGCTGGGAAAAATTTGGCCAGAACAATTTGCTAGAATAGATTTGAACTAATATCTAGGAAGAATATAATTTACTGTTATTAATAATAGGAAAGCATTTTTAAAATACTCCTCTTTGTTTAAACATTTATTTTTATGACTCAGAATATCTCATTTGATTTATATCATAATATATATCTAATTATCTATATACGCATATTAAAGAAACAAAAAAAAATTAAATTGATTAAAGAAAGTAATGGCATTTGTAGAAAGCTTTACTAAATTAGGTTTGAACTAAGGTCTAAGAAGAATTTACTTTATTAGTGTAGAATTTTGCCGAGTGAATGATTATAGCATATTTATATTTATATTTCAGGGTTATTTGGAATATGTCATTAGTATGTATTATCGAAAGGAAAACAAGTTGAATTCAGTATAGCCTTTCCTTTAAATTCAGTAATAATCAAAATTTACGATAGTTAAAAAGCAGGACTCTTTAGTTATTGAATATTCTTCAAGAAGTATGCAGTTCAAAATTTTTATGAGATATTATTGGGATGGTTTTCGGAAGAAGTCCAATTAGATTCGAGGTTAGTGACATATTACCAATAGAAATTTTCCCAAGTCTATGAACTCAAACTTGATAAAAGTACTGGTCGAGGCAGATCGGAAACCAATTTGATGAGCAAGTAGAGTGTCAATTCATTTCTCCTTCCACTCTCCTGAAGGCCTCTGCATGGAGGTCATCTAGGTTCGCCTAGTCCGCTCTGGTCTCTCCTCACAGGTCAACAAAGGGACTTTGGACAATTGTGCCACCCAAAGTCAATGGGAGGATGGGGCTTGGCAAAGAAGGCAGACCATCTGCTCCTTCACTGGAATGCAGGTAAGTGACGTAAGGGTCCCTTCAGGACCGAGTGTGTGCTGGCTTGTTGCTTGTAGGCACGAAAATGTTTTCTGATTATGGTTGGCAGGTTATTTCGGGAACTCCCCCCACACTCTCCGCCACCCTTAGCCGAGGTGCTAGCGTGCCGCCCTGTACTAACGCTGTCATCGAGTGATCTCTCAGCTCATGCTGGCAGTTTGGACTTCACGTCCTGACCAATCACTCATCAACATAATACCATAACAAAATGGCGCCCAACGTGGGGCCACCTCAGTCAACTTCGGTGTCTAAATGTGTTTGACACTGGGGACTGAGACTACTTGATAGATGGACATTTGGTTTATAGCTAAATCGTCTGACTCAGTAGTTTCATATCTAGTGAAGGATACATGCGGACCTGAGGTTTGACTCATCTTGTTAGTATGAAATTGTTGTAACGTAAAGTTTTTGAAAGTTTTATTGAAAGTTTGAAAGTAAAGTAAAGTTAAAGTAAAGTTTTTGAGATTTCGATTTTTTTTTGATTTGTATTGATTAAAGTAACGTAATATTTTGAAAGTTTTGGAAGTTTTTTGAGAATTTCTTTTGAATGATCTTTCCCGCTGGCCTTCTGTCATGGAAATGGTAGGTGGCCTCACAAAATTTTTTGTGTGAGCTCTCACGGAGACATGTCTCTGTTGGCCAACTGGCTGGACAGAGTCGTGAATCTGTGAGACGACTTTTTGGCTTTCAGCTAATTAGTTGACCAGATTCATGACTCTGCCCAGTTGGAAGGTCAGCTGGACATGACGATCAGGTGAAGGGGGAAGGAAAGAGTTGTTGGAGGATGGAAGTGATACTGGAGACCTTCAGTAATCAGGATCTGGCATACTGCTAACTGCCTGGCTGAAGAATCTCTAGTATCATTTTCAGTCTCTAGCTTCTCCAACCCGATTCTTCCCAGATTTCTGTGGGAACTCCACATATATTTCAATGCACACACTCACGTCACTTGCCTATATCCGGTTTCTGACCTTGGAAGGGAGAGAGTGACCTGACCTCTTATGTGAGAGTTAGCTTCTGGAAGTGAAGGAGGAATTGTATGATTTTTGGAAAAAAAAAATTTTAACGCTTGAACTGCTTTCGATTTTGTGAAGATTTTTAGTCGACGAAGTTATTAACGCTTCCCGACATTGGTTTTTTTTCGTTTTGGGATTCATCCTTTATACTATCACGATTTAAGGAGCCTAAATTAACTCTTCGAATCTTTGTTTTTTTAAATTTTTTTTCAATTTCTTCAAACGTTTGGGAAGATTTTTCCTGGAATTATAGTATCTTGTCCCAACTTTCAAACTTCTAAATTTAGTAGGGGTATATATATATAAAATAGCGCGGAAGTCTCTTGATGGTATATAGAAGCTTTCTCTTTTATTTATGGTAATTATTTAGAAGACAAAAACGGTATATTTATGAGAATATTTTGAATTTTGTAGTTAAGAAAATTTCAATATTATTTATCGGTCCAGTAGTTCGTTTTCGTAGGAATTTACAATACTTTTCCTACATCTGAAGGCGCTTCGTTGCTTACTGCATATATACACATTATCTACCAACAATGAGTTTTTATATTACGAGTATGTAACGGTTGTAAATAATGTTGTAGTGATAATGATCTACTTGAAATTTAGTTAGCCACTTTTGTTTATTTTATATACATAATACGCGTTAATAAATTTAGTAGCTCGTTAGCCTCGATCCCGTTTGAGCCTGTTAACTTCGGTTTTTGACTTTTTTTTGAACTTTCTCTGACATTCTTCTTCAAACCTTGGATTTGTAAAACTTTTTCAACTTTGACTTACAATGCCTACAGCGCGAACACCACCGCGAGCAACTGGGGTACCGATGCTGTTGCCAGATCCGTGCTCCGTCTGTCTAGAGAGCGACTGGTCAGGACAGAGGAAGCCAATGAAGACGGTCTGTGGACATGTGTTTCACAAGGCCTGTCTGAAAACGTGGATTGGACAGCACTCAAACTGCCCGGTCTGCAGAGCCCATCTCACTCAGTACGATTTCACTGAGTATACTGGTGCTGTCCGGAAGACGACGAAGCCTGCAAAGTCTGTCAACCTTGATCCATTACCTTCCATGCCAACACATGACTTACCACCGTTGACAATTCCACCACCTAGTCGACGATCACTCTCTCCTGGAATGCTAGATCTACATTCAAGGACTTTTACCAATCCTAACTCGCGACGAAATAGCCCACTGCCTTCTGGCAGTGAACAGACCTCAGCAGCTAATGATGCGTTGATGGCAGGCTTACGCTTGCAAATGCAGGACTTGGTACATGAAGGTCTCGAACAGAGCCTCAGTGCATTACGGTCTGAGTTAGTGAATACCGTCCGACAGCAAGTAGCAGCTGCAAGGCCGCCAATGGATTTCTCACGGCCTCCTCCGTCCATGGATAACCCAAGGCCATCGAATGATTTTCCTGATATGAGTAGGCAGTCATATAATAGACCACCATCAGCTTTTGGTCAGCCCGGAAATCAGCCTGCACCAAACTTTGTACCACCTCCACCACCACCACCACCTAATCGTGGCCCTGCAAGCATAGGACAGCGACGTTCTGGCAGCCCTATCCGCATGTGGAATATATCCTACAGCGGTGACAGTTCTCGGCTCACAGTCGATGAATTTGTATTTCGAGTAGAAGCCTTGACTTATTCGGCTTTGGAAGGAGACTTCGACCTGTTGGTGCGTCACATGACGACCCTGCTTTCTGGACCAGCAATGGACTGGTACTGGTCTCTCCTGACGCAAAATTCCACGCCGTCATGGGAGTATGTGAAAGCAGCTCTATTAGCTGAGTGGGGAGTGCCGAAAGACGACCTTAATTTCAAGGTCCAGCTTATGCTGCGCAACCAGAAAGCAGGGGAGTCATTTGTACTACCAGCACCTGGTACAGCTACAAGACCAACTGCAGAACCCGTTGCCAGACGTTGAATTTTTGGAAATAGTCAAATCAAATTTACTGCCAGAGATACAAAACAAAATTTGTTTGCATCCTACAAACACCATCCACCAGCTCAGGATTCTTGTGAATCAAATTCAAGCGACGCAGCAGCGCATCGCGACAGCAAGTAGTTGGAACGCGTATCGCGGACAAAGAGTCAGTGAGGTGGATGGATACTATTTGACTGAGGCTGAACTGAATACGTCACCTGAACGCAGTGAGGAAGTCTCACTATCTGCTATTTCAACCCCTAAAAATGTAACCTGCTGGAATTGTGACCAGCCCGGTCACTTTTACCAAGATTGCCGGCAGGAACGACAAGTTGTGTTCTGTTACGGATGTGGACGGAAGAACACCTTCAAGCCAGATTGCATTCGATGTCAACAGAAAAACTTCAGACGGGTCGGGAATACCACCACCTCTTTCCGACCAGCGTCGACATCACGAGCAATCAATGCATCGAACACTCCAGTTCAAGCTGTGAACAAGGAGGAAGGTCCGCTCCATTAGCAGACACTAGCGATAACTCCCTGATATGTCCTCTGATATCATTCAGTGATTCTGGTGATATCAGTACAACACCTAATAGTACGAATATTGCACCGATAGAGGTGGAGAACTTACTATACTTCTCCTCGGATCTTCAAGCTGCCATTTCCACTTCTGGGAAGCCCATGACATTGTTAGACACTTGATTGGAAGAGTCTTTAATTTCCGATATCCCGTTAACACCGACAGCACTCTTAGCTGACAAAGTTACTGAGCAGGAGATTGGGCCTCCTGTCCTTTCTGTTCTAAAACGGCCACCAAGCTCTGTTATGACGAGTGGGCGTGAGCCAGTTTTACATCCGCTGATGCCGTATCATACGCGTCTGCAGAGATACAAAGCAGCAAGAGACAGAATTTTCTCCTCGGTAGCGGAGTTAGCTGACATTATGTTTCCGGACTGGGATATGAGGCCGATGCCAGACGACATTCGACCGTACGCCGAAGTAAAGCTGCTTGGGCGAACTGAGACTGGATTACTTGATAGTGGTGCCACTGTCAGTATTCTAGGTCAGGGAAGCTTGTAGAAGCAGACGTCGAATGGAAGAGGTATCGGACACAGGTTCAAGTAGCAAATGGTGCCATGACGACTGTGCATGTTCATGTGAACTTGGACGTCACTTTCCGTGATAAGACCCAAAACGTGCGTTTTTACGTGGTTCCTGGGCTCACACAGGTACTATATCTGGGAATAGACTTCTGGCGTCTATTTGGGTTGGCTCCAGATGTCCTGGGTATAGTCGCAGAAGTGAATCCAAGTGTAATAGCTACCTCTGACACCGACTGCCATATTCGTTCTAGTCTCGATCAACGACGCTTAGAAGCCACAAAACAGCTTTTCCCCTCTTTCGCCTCTCTAGGCCTGGGAAAAACATCATTGGTCACTCACAAGATTGAAACGAATGACGCAGCTCCGATAAAACAGAGGTTTTATCCGATTTCACCGGCAGTACAAAGTTTGATGGATGCCGAATTAGAGCGAATGCTATCACTGGGTGTGATAGAGCAGAGCCAGAGTCCTTGGAGCTCTCCAGTTGTTCTGGTAAGGAAGCCTGGAAAGGTCCGGCTTTGTTTTGACGACAGAAAGGTCAGCTCTGTTACGAAGAAGGATGCCTATCCGCTACCGCAGATAGACGCACTTCTGAGTAGACTTCCTGAAATGAAGATCCTGGCCCGGAAGTTGACCTTAGTTCGCCATATTTCAACTCGTTGGAGTATGAAGAGCTGAGGCATAAAGTTAAAACGACTTCTGGCAAACTACCAGATCTTTGCGTCAGGGATGGCTTCGTTTACATTCGGACTGTTCCGTGAACAGGCGATCCGATTCAGGAAGAAGAAGCTTGGAAGCTTTGGATTCCACGAGGGCTTGTCACCGCCGTCATTTCAAGGGCTCATGATCCGCCGCTAGCTTCACACGGAGGTATAGGGAAAACACTGGAACGTCTGCGAAGACATCTGTACTGGCCACGAATGACAGTTGATGTCAGAAACTACGTAGGCGCCTGTGACGTGTGTAAGGAAACGAAGGCTCTCAATACTATTCTGAGACCACTTATGAAAGTCCAGTCTGTGACAGAACGACCATGGCAAAAGCTGTACATTGATTTCCTAGGTCCATATCCTCGGTCAGTGAAAGGAAACGTCTGCATTCTGATAGTTCTTGACCACTTTTCTAAATTTCCAATTCTCAAACCGATGAGAAAAGCATCTACACTCAATGTGTGCCAATTCATTGAGACAGAAGTGTTCCACGTGTTCGGAGTCCCAGTAATCATCGTCTCGGACAATGGAGTCCAGTTTTGCTCGACTCAGTTCACCAGATTACTGGAAAAATATGGGGTGAAGCACATGCGAACTTCAGTTTGCTCGCCGCAAGCAAACGCCTCAGAGCGTGTAAATAGGTCTCTATTGTCGGGGATTAGAGCATACATCAAGAAGGAACCCACGAGATGGGATGAGAAACTAAGCCAAGTAGCTAGTTCCCTCAGAAGGTCTTTCCATCAAGCTACTGGTTTCTCTCCTTATCGAACACTCTTCGGTCAGCAAATGATAGAACATGGCAGCTCCTATTCCATCTTGAGGAGTCTTGGAACTCTTAGTGAGCCATTGAGAGTAGACACAGAAGATAGAATGAGATTGATCCGTGCGAGAGTGCAGAAAAATTTACAGCATGCATTCGAACAGGGCGAAACCTGTTGAGTTCAAATTGGGTCAAGAGGTATTTAGACGAAATTTTGCCCAGAGCAATTTCCAACAGCAGACCAGTGCTTAATTGGGACGGAAATTTGTCAAATGTCGGGTTAAAAGCAAGAAAGGAAACTCCCTGTACGAGCTTGAGGATCTGCGGGGATAATTATTAGGAGTCTATCACGCCAAAGACATCAGGCAGTGATATCCAGTCTCAAAGTGTCATCTTTCTATTGTCACATCTATTCCTGGTAGCCCTAAGAAGGCATCCAGCCAGCTTACCTGGTAAACTATAGGATATCGCGAAGCCCTCCTATTGCCCCGTCAATGGTGGGTGATATACGTGCTGGAATCCATTCCTGTATAAGGCTGTCAGCATGTCACTACTTCGACGACGCCTGGGAGACACACTCTTGAACAATCGCCAGTCGGAGATCAAGGTGTGATGTTGCGCCGGGAAAGCTTAGCAATCAGTTCTTTAGGTTGCTGATCGCGAGGCTTCCTCAGCATCTCGGTGAGGAAAGGCACAGCGGCATCGACCGGCTGGTTTTTTTGGGTTACCAGCTTGTCGATGTGGCTCTGGCTTCCCACACTGAGACGGATGTCGGAGTCTGGTCGAAGACTGACGAGACTTCGGGGATGTGTCTTCGATGCGGCATCGGTCAGGTAGAGTCCGAGTGATGAGGAAAGCATTGGGTCGCGGGGCGAGACACACATTGAGCGCCCGCAGTGATGAGGCCTATGTTTAAGACCGGCTAGCTCAGTCGCCCATTTTTCAGCGTCGTCTGAACCACAGGTGTTGTAGACCACTCTGTATTGTTATGGTCGTAGCGTATTACCTATAGCAATATGCTACACGTACTGAAGCGTGTAGGCCGGCTGCGTCAAACAAAATAAAAACGAACGCACACCGACCGAGAGTAATGCTTCCTCACGCTCAGGTGCCATGGTGACATGACTGAAAGGTAAGAAGAAGGCAATCGATCTGCCATTTCGTAAAAGTGCAAGAATGGGCAAAGTCCTCGACAATTTTCATCAAAAGTAGGCGGTATCCAGTCAAAAAGAGTAATAATTTTTACATAAAGTTTGTTCGGCTAAGTTAAATCTCTAAACAATTTTAGAATTTCCGAAAAAGTAACGTTGGGAAAGGAAAAAATCGACAAGTAATCGTGTGATCTGGAAGTGTTTTGAGAAGAAAGATCAAGGAAATCTGCGTCACAGAGCAGGGAATAAGGATATATAAATATAAAAACGCTTCGGCGTAGGAGATAAAGAGGATGACTAATTGCCGAAATTCGAGCCATCTGAGCATTTAAAGATTCACTGGGAAATTTGCAAGTAAGGAGTAAGAAATATTAAGATGAGTTGTCTCGACAATGAGGTAGGCTGGAATTATTGCTGGGAAAAATTTGGCCAGAACAATTTGCTAGAATAGATTTGAACTAATATCTAGGAAGAATTTAATTTACTGTTATTAATAATAGGAAAGCATTTTTAAAATGCTCCTCTTTGTTTATACATTTATTTTTATGCCTCAGAACATCTCATTTGATTTATATCATAATATATATCTAATTATTATATACGCATATTAAAGAAACAAAAAAATATTAAATTGATTAAAGAAAGTAATGGCATTGGTAGAAAGCTTTACTAGATTAGGTTTGAACTAAGATCTAAGAAGAATTTACTTTATTAGTGTAGAATTTTGCCGAGTAAATGATTATAGCATATTTATATTTATATTTCAGGTTTCTTTGGAATATGTTATTAGTATGTATTATCGAAAGGAAGACAAGTTGAATTCAGTATAGCCTTTCCTTTAAATTCAGTAATAATCAAAATTTACGATAGTTAAAAAGCAGGACTCTTTAGTTATTGAATATTCTTCAAGAAGTATGCAGTTCAAAATTTTTATGAGATATTATTAGGATGGTTTTCGGAAGAAGTCCAATTAGATTCGAGGTTAGTGACATATTACCAACAGAAATTTTCCCAAGTCTATGAACTCAAACTTGATAAAAGTACTGGTCGAAGCAGATCGGAAACCAATTTGATACGATACAATTTACGAATTTATAAATTGCTGAATAGATCGATTAGCTTCATATACGAAAATACTGCGCCGTCAAAAGAGAGAGCAGGGAATAAAAAGACCGGTTTAATTGAAATAATATAGCTCTACTAGAACAGAAGTTATTTTTTTTCCTGCATATATATAATTAAACACTTTCAAGCAGTGATTCAGTAGAACATCCAAGGAGGCGCCTCTGCGGCGATCATATAACAAATATAAGTGATTTTTTTTTTACTTTTCACATATTGATTTATTTATATTCAATGGTACATGCGCAATCCCTGCATTCTGCAGTACATTTGAATACATTTTTATTATATGTCTATAAATTTCCGCAAACAGACATTTTTAACTAAAAACTAAGACAGAAGGTTTAACATAGGTTTGGATATTTATTCAACCCTATTAGCAGAAAAATGAATTCAGTAATTTAAGCAGTACTCTGTGGAGTGCAAAAGAAAAATAATAATAAAAAAAATTAATCTTAATCATTGCACATTCAGCATCGGGGTAAAGTAATCTCGCGAAACTTTTTGCTTTTGATGTGTCACTAGTATCGCGGGGACACTCTCCCTGGGAAAGACTTACCTTATAGCATGTTAGTCCAAGATGTAGGATATTGTAAGCTGCAATGATGTATATTAACTTTGTAAAGAATTTTTGTTGTTGAAATGAATTTTATAACGTTATGAGGAAGTACAGTGTCAATTCATTTCTCCTTCCACTCTCCTGAAGGCCTCTGCATGGAGGTCATCTAGGTTCGCCTAGTCTCGTTCACTTCGCTGTC